>JABFEB020000038.1:2239594-2293068 GCA_019775895.2 Stomatorhinus ivindoensis | reverse complement strand
CTATCTATCTATCTATCTATCTATCTATCTGTCTGTCTGTCTGTCTGTCTGTCTGTCTGTCTGTCTGTCTGTCTAATTTATTTTTAAAAGACTTGGCGTTCTTAGAGCATTCTGTTTATGTCAGTGTTTGTTGCCCTGCAGAGGTGACGGATGTACCCAGGCCTTTCATCCCAGGCATCCTCACTTTTATCCAGGGACACAAGCTACGACTCCAGCAGGTCTCTGTAGACCCCATGTGACACTGACTAGCCGCTTAACACATCCTGACAGTCATGTGTTGTTTCTTACATGACGACTGACAGGTGCCTCTACTCAATCATCTCTGGGGCAGCTTCACCAAGCGTACGTTAGCTCAGTGGATCAGCTCAAGGATGTGAAGCCGTACTCCAGGGGGTGTAACAAAGTGTCCCGCCACAGTCCCACTGCTTCTCCGGTCTTGGGAAACTCTGTGAGTAAACAGGAGATTTAGCACTATTTTATCTGTTAGATAGCTGAAGACTATTTCCCACATTTTCAGAAAAGAAGGTAATCTAGGGCTAAAAACAAGCATTCGACACAGAAATTTCTTCTCAAATGAATAATTCAGTTGTTATAAATGGACACGCTACTAGATAGTAACAGCCTTAAGTGAAGTAATTAATATACTTAATGTAATTAATTTAATCTTTAGCAGGGCGAAAAGGTTGCACAGAAAGGATAATTGATAAATCCTGAATCAAATTAGAGGATACAGCAAACGGCGATGAATATAGATACACGGAAATACACTTAATGCTTTTCATAGGCAGTCCAGCTCACTCTCTCAGTTTGCCTTCAACACCTGCAATGCTCTGAATTATAAATAAGCTTAAATGAATTCAGTCAAGTTAGCAGAAATATTCATAAGAGGTTCTATGGGCCATGAGAGAATCTATGCGCACATGCAGATGTTAAGTATACAAGCAGGTTATGCTTGAGTGTCCCAGCATACATTTCGTGAAGGTTGAGTCCGATAGCCAAGTGGCAGACTGAATGTCAGCTATGACATCAGTTGGCAGTGAAAGCATGCTCCCAGTGGCATAAATAATTGGCGTTTGTGTAGATTTAAGTTGGTCGGAATAGCTCTATTGGCCACAGTACAACCGCTACAAATTTGTCAAACACCTGCAGTTTGTCAGCTGCCAGTGGCGAGAGATGTACCTCTCCACCAATCAGCAACAGCTATCCTGTGTGGTGTCGGGTGACTGGCAGTGTGGAAAACGATCGATAGGTTTGACATGTGAGTCTATTTCGGAAACGCATACCTGCTGCCTGAAGGGCATCACGGCGGAGAGCTGGATCTGACACATAATTGATCGCAAAAAGAATTGCAACAATTAAGGGAAAACAATGGGGGAAAATGAGATTCTGTGCTCTGGTGAGAAGAGAAAATGATGTTAAGAAAATGCAACCTGTGTACTGTACCTCTTTTCAAACCTCTGACACTTGTCCTAGTCCTGCAATAGTAACAATAGATTAATAGGCTTCATTGGTATAAGCCTTCAACATGTGTTGTCCATAAGAAACCATTGCTTGCTGGTTTTTCTGAGTAGTGGGTTAGATAAGCCAATCCACTCTGAAGGTTTTAAAATGCTGTTTTTCTTTTCCTTTCACCCCACATGTCTTTTTTGCAGTTTTAAAAAAATCTTTTTAAAATTTGTTTACAAGTAACTGTCATATTTTTTCCTATGCATATACTAAGAATATTTCCCCATAAGTCATATGAAAAGTATGACTTCTCTTTGCTACTGCATGTCTAATCGGTACCAGAAAATGCATCATAAGATGGAAATGTCCAGATTATAAGTACAGTGTTGTCTCTGTTTTTCTCTGCCTGTATCCAAGTTTTCTCCATGCAGCATGAGTTAGAATAGATCTACCACTCAGCCATGCCCACAGGTTTTTCACGAGCTGGCAGAATAGGGTCAAATGGACTTTCAGGTTAGAGTTTCAAGTTGCTAGACCAGCTAGAATAGCAAGTTACCAATCAAGGCTGAAATGAAACAAAACCACTTCTGGGATGCAGAAGGTCCCCCCCCCCTGCTGTTTTTAGTGTTATTACCAGCAGAGATTTTTGCTATGTTGAAAAAACATTTAGACCCCCAAGTCGTTTTTACATCTGCATGCTATGGGATTGCCATGTGCGCATATGAGGCTGGGGTGATTAGGTCTGAGATTTGCTTGTCTACTTTGAAGTCCTGTGTATTGGCCTCCTTCAGTTCACAGCCTAAATATTTTATACACTGACGCTTTTTTCCTTTCTGATTAAGCAATTTGTTATTGTATAGCAATGTTCTTAATCAGATTTTTGTCATTGATTACTTTCTATTCTTCATTTGTAGTCCCTGTTCAGGCTGTGGTGTGTATGTTTTTTTTTTTTAATTGCAGCTGAATGCAGTATTTTACATCATTGTAATGACTACTCACCTGCATCATGCATAATGCTATTTCACTCTGTTCTTCTCATTCTTGAGAGATTGCACTGAGAATTATTGTTGCTCTGAAACTGTTCGTGCAGATTGTTTAATCTATTCATACTACAGTTGTTGATATTCTGTCTTCATGCTTTAAGATGTTTTATTGCAAGCTTTTCAGTGTTATTTACAAAAAAAAATGTGTGGGCTACCCAGGGGTGTATATTAAAATATTACCGTAAGCAAAATAAAACTATACACAGAGAAGCAGTTCATATTTAATAAATTTCTTAGACTGAAAAATAATTCAAAATGTATCTGGGTATTTGATTGACTTATAAATTGCCACTTCTGATAACAATTTTACACATAGTGTTTTTCTCGCTTCTGAGCTGTAAATATCGCCATACTTATTTTTAATTACTGCTTGTTATATAAATGCTTTCATATGTGCTGAACATCGATGCCGCACTTCAGCGGGATTCCATCCTGTTTGTGACAACCGTCATGAAAAATCGGCTAAACATCAAAAACAGAAGCTGATCGCTATACTTGCCTGTCTTTATTACCCCACCGGTTCACTATGTCGCCATATTTGGTTATATCAGATTATTGTCGTCATTATAGAAAGCAATGAATGTGAACCATGTGGAGCAACCCTCAGGGATTGTATTACGCAGGTCCATATGTTATCAAGATTGGGTAGTGCTTCTTCCCTAACTTTCTTTTAATATCCTTTGGAAATTGAACTCTCTTGCAGTCTCTTTCTCTTGGTTATTATACTTTCTAATCATTGTGACCATTTTACAGGCACTCAAGAATGAGCTGAGATGAGACCATTTGTATTGTAATTTCAAAGAAATCCATTACACTAGTGTGGGGTATGCGAGAGAGAGAGAGAGAAAAGTTAAAAACACGAATCATTTCCTTTGTTCCTTTTCCCTAAATTAGATTGGGTCTTGAAATGGTTTGTTGCATGGGTGTGTATTTATACTGAAAATTTCTTTTTGAGAAACTGGTTTTTAATCATGTAATGATAGACACATTATTGAGCCGCTGGAATAAAATTACCTAATGATAGATTGATGCAGTGTTTAACTGCCAGAACACATAAACGTAGTATTTCTTTGATTACGCTGGTTATCAGTTCATTTCCACGAATGAATAATTTAATCTGTGGAATACATTCATGCACTGGCAATATTTTAGTTTAAATTATTCATCTATTATTCATGAATTATTACTTCATAGTAACTCCCATGCCATTCTTGAGTCATGAATTGATGTCAGAGCTATAAATGATTATTTAACCTTTGCCACTCTGTCACCACAGAAATATCAAATGCCATTTTTTATGCAAGATGATACGATTTTATTTAATTATACCACAGCTTGTTAGATTTCAATATATGTTCATTACTGAATGAAAACTAGGACCAGTGTCCATCACCCCATTACACTGCAGAGGATGTAAAGAGAGTGTCCTATGCCATTTACAATTAATATGTGGAAGACTGATTTTAAAGACAAGGAGAAGAATACATTAACGATAAAAGCATAAGAAATATCAGGGGTATTTTACTGTGTATGTATTTTTCATGTCACAAGCAAACATGCTCATTTCATATTCTAGCGAAGCAGCACGCAGCAAGGAGATATATTTTGTGCATTTCCTAAAGAATGAGCTACGTGGTTATGCACAACAATGACAGAGACAATACACAATAAATGGGTAATCTGTCCATCAAATCGCATTTACTGAAATATACGTATTCATTCCAGGGTAATTTAGTGTCCTTGTGAGAGAAGCCTGGCAACTGGATGAAACTGATATTAATCCAGGAACTAATCTAAGTCATGGGTGAAATTTGTTTCATAGCATGGCCAGATAAAACTTTTTGTTTATATTCAGAAGTATTAGGAGTTTATACACTCAACGCCTACATGTATCTTTGTTAACGTGTACTACAAAGGTGTAGATGGGCACGAATTGATATTTATATATTTATGGGCATGTATTCATGAATAAAAGTAAAGAATCTGGAATTGTTCTTTTCCGTATTTTCTTTCTTTTTTGTTTCAACAGAAATTTTGAAATTGTCCACACATAATATATAACCTTATACAGGTAATTTACTGCCAATACATGAGTTCATCTCCTTGCGCAGATTGAACAAATTAAAAAATGTTTCTCTTATATCATATCAGACTATGCTGCTTATGAATAAATTACGGTGTGATTCACTTTTACCATCATAATGCTTCATTGCGGTAATATGGTTTTAACCAATACTGTATTCATTGGCAGGTCAACAGACTATGGGACCACTTATGACAAAGTAAATGACAAAGTGGGATTAAAGACAGTGCTGAGCTACTTGTATGTCTGCCCAACAAATAAAAGAAAGGTAAGGCCTTTTCTTTTTGAAAGAAGGTTACAAAAAGAGCGTTATGTCATATGTTTTTGTCATGTCTGTGGAGGGTATTCACATGATATTAGTACTAAAAGCTATAGACATGTACAGTATGTTAAATTATGCAGTTTCCATGTAACTTTGCACATTACTTTTCACCTACCAGATTTTGTATCAGATAATGTGCACTGCAACAAAAATTTTATGAATTTCCAATAGTTAGAGACAATGTCAGGGCATTAATATTGATTCAAAAGAAGCCACATACTAAAAGTGTTACAAACTTCATTACTTCTTAAAGTCCCCCAAATCCCACTCCACACACATCCAAGACACAGTTCACGTAGTTTGCTGCTACACGTTTGTGTCCCTTTGCTCCTGTAGTTAGGATATGCAGATTTTCTCATTTATATACATAACAGCAAAAATGTAACAGCTGCTACTGTTAAATTATAATAGTGTATTTATTTATTTACTCTCAAGTTGTTTTAGGCAGATCCTTCAACAATGGCAGAAAGTCTAAAATACTAAAAGCCGAAGAAAATTCTGGCAACACTTTATTTAAAGCTGTCATCTGTAATGCATTACGGATACCTTCATAATGTATTACAAGGATTGGTATAAGAATGAATAAAGCATTACAGCATCTTCTACTGACAGTCATAAGGCATTATAGTGGTGATTATAATACTTCATAAGCTCCAGTGAAGCTCTCATCTATAATGCACTATAGATACCTTCATAATGCATGATAATGACATTATAACAATTAAACATGATAAAGCTTTGTTCTGCATTATGAAAGTATCTGTAGTGCTTAACAGATCAGAGCTTGATAAAAAAAAAATCCTAATGCTATAGCCACATTTATACAGTAATGCTTTATGAATGCATTTTGATGTATTATCAATGTGTTCATAGATTCTTATAGACATGACATTCTTAGTGTTACTGAAAATTTCTGTAATAAAAAAAGACATTGCTTATCTGGAAAATTACACAAGTGCTAACTGTTGTAGACATGTGAACTACATATAGATCCAGTTCAAGTGTAGACACAGTCCATCCATACAGTTCCTTCCACTTACCTTTGACATCCTCGGAATTTGCTTTGCAGATAGTAAAAATGCTTCGCCAGCACATCTGAAATAGGTGTGGAAAGCTTTTCTCATTATTATGCAAAAATAAATCACATCAATGATAATCTTGGTAGCCATATAAGCAAAGTTTCATATTCTTGGCTGTGAAATTAAATTTTCCAATTTATTTTACAAGACAATCATAATGAAAATTCATTCTTTCATTCTTTACACCCAGGTTCAGTTCAGTTATCACACTTATAAGTTTTAATAGTAGTTCCTTCCTCTATAAACAGACTTATTTCCAGGACTGTG
Source organism: Stomatorhinus ivindoensis (assembly GCA_019775895.2). Lineage (NCBI taxonomy): Eukaryota > Metazoa > Chordata > Actinopteri > Osteoglossiformes > Mormyridae > Stomatorhinus > Stomatorhinus ivindoensis. The sequence goes on along the minus strand of JABFEB020000038.1, from coordinate 2,286,828 downwards.
TCTTAATTGCCCTTATTGAAAGCATCAGAAAATATGTCTCATAAAGGTTTTTTCCCTCCATAAAATAAAATAAACTGCAAAATGCCAGGGCTGTATGACAACTTCATTTTGAAAAGGATCACACTATACTTGTGTGCTGCGTGTCTTTGTATATGTGTATGTGCAGCAATTTTTGGTAATTATTTCTGGAGTGGCATTTTATAAAAAAAAATATTTAATTACATTTAATGGAATTCCATTTGAGCCAGTGTGTCAAACATATGTTCATGCATGCCCTTAGTTATAAATGGAACATGATAAGAATTAATAATATTTGAGATATATATATATATATACATCAGTTTACATAAATGACTCATTTTCTTTATGCATCCTCTACTGCATCCTCTACTAACGCTGTTATGAAACACTTCACACATGAACTAAAAAGGATTTCCTTAAGAAATGGAGAATATTAGCTGCATGACTCAATATAATTATTTGTTTGTAGGCTGTCACTACAATGCAGAATTTTTGCTATTATTTTTTTTGCCAGAGCGCAATGTATTATTCATCGCTATTAATAATATCAATATAGCTTGAACAGCAGGAATTCCAAAGAACAGAATGTTTGATATTGAATAGGCATTTGATCACAGTGGGTCTAGTTGTTAGCTTCATCATATACAGGGATTGTACCGTCTCTGTTCTGATCCCTCAGAATTTTATTGTATAAAAGAACAATGGAATATCCACATGCCATTTGTGACATCACAATCTGAAGGCTGCATATAAAAGTGTGCAAAATTCCAAATATGATACTAATTATTAAACATTCCGTGATCTTTGTAAACTTGTCTATTTACACGATCTATCACTGGAATGTCCAAAATTCATCGATTATCCAACCATCCGTTTTATACTGCTCACTGTCCGTCTTGCACACAGGACCTGGACCCTGTCCCAGACAGTGTAGGGCGAATGGCAGGGCTACACCATGAAAAGGATACCAGTCTCTCGAGTTTACAGTGGGTCCTGCGTATCTGTTGTTTCAGTTATCTACGGTTTATTACGCTCCAGAAAAAAAAAAAGAAAATTACAGAACTAAGAAGTTCAAACCGCATGCCGAGGGAGTACAGGCAGTAAACACAGTGAAGTTCACCAGTCGAGTCACACCCAGTACTCTTTTCCATTTCTCCCCATATCCACCCCGCAGAAGTCTCATCCATTGCTGTGTTATTCCAGTGTATGTGTTATAAAAATGTATAATTTATGTTATCCCTTAATGCAGTGGTTCCCAAACTGGGGGTCGCAGAGGTATTGTGGAGGGTAAGATTAAACAAATAAAGCAGCGCAACATAACAGTAACTAACAATAAATAAGCCATTAACTTATGTGTACTATTACAGCATTTATGTCATTTATTTAAACTTTGTTTTACCAGGTAAATTAACTGAAAACCAGTTCTCACTACTTTATATATTCGGGAGAAATAGCAGATAACACATCGGAACTTCCTGGGATACAGTCATCATACAAACGTCACGTTCTTCAGCCAACAACAGCAAAGTTGTGTCGTCACGGAGGCTGTTCCAGTTTGTTCAGCCGGCTGAGATGTGCTGTATGATCTGTCTTAAGTCGTCTTGCTCTTGCAAGGTTTTTGCACAATGTGACATGGTGACGCGTGACGACGTTTTGCAGCACCGGACAAAAAAAATCTAACCATATCATGAAAAAAGAGGTTTAAAATTTTCTACATGAAGTGCAGGGAGAATTTCAAATATCATTAAAAACAAAATGTTTTGCGGTTATCATTAAAAACAAAATGTGGTAATCGTAAGACAAATTTGAATTTGTGTACGCCAATGAATATTAACAGGAATGTTAAATCTGTATTAGCATAATTTCAAACTTATGCTGGACTTTTATTTTTATTTAATTGCTCTTTCTTCTCCCACAGTGGTGAAATTGCACCATTTGTATTTTGTAATTGCACTTGTTTCGCTCAATTAGAAAAGAGAGTGGTATTTCAAATAAAATTTTAATCTGAACCTGTGTAGTTCGAATGGGAGCGGGGGGGCTCAATAATGTTCCTATGTAGAAGAGGGGGCCCTGCAGAGAAAGTTTGGGAACTACTGGATTAAGCCTTTATTGTCCCTGTGGGAAAACTGTTTTTATGCCTCCCTCAAGTTCTCCACAAAGGGCAGCCACCTGTTGGGGCACCCAGGGAATTGGACGCCATAATGTGCTGAGGCTGGGTTTGAACCTGCAACCTTCTGATTACAGGTACATAGGCTTAGTCCACTGAGCCACACACTGACGCAAAAGTACCCCGTGATTGTTTTTTCCATGTTCTTTCTTAAATTCTCTAACCAGAACAGGATAAAGTGGAAGATTATACAAAATACATGACCATATCATCCCATGCCGCCATTTATTACAATTAAACAACAAGATGGGGGGAGTCATTAAGACTTATAATACTATAATTGTTCAGCTCTGTATTCAAACATATATTCCTAAATGATGAATGTCTAAACACCACTAAACATCCACTTCAAAGACAATTTTCTGCAATACATGTGTTTACACTTTATTTTAAGCAAATAGCTTAGCAAAAAGTATTTTATGGAAAGCATATTACAAGAAGAGCAGATAGCATAGATTGTCTCAGACAGGGTGAAATCAGCAGAAGGGATCACGCGCTCAGTTCACTTCAGCCTTATTTCCAATTGTTTGTGGACAAAATGCTCAGCAACCCTAATGCCTGGTCCTTGTTCTCAAAACCTGCCCCCTCTATACTGCTTCTCCCCAGGCCTGAGTCATCTACCTGAATTTTGTTAATCCCAGAGGTGACTTTTTTGTTGTTCGGCAGCATTTACAAAATGAACCTGAACACAGCTGTCTCCCTTGAAGGAAGGAATAACATTAACATGTATCTCTACTGCTGCTTTTAGTTAACTGAGGTAAAACATGAAAGGTGCTAAATTTAGTGCTAGTGGAACAATACTAAGACGATGCTAAGAAAGTCCCCGGAAAAAGTAAAGGCAGCCTGTCACTGCAGGCAGCATGGAGGGATCGCCTCTGCTCAACTTCCTTGATTGACTCTGCAAGCCAATCAACAGCTGTCTCATCTCAACTGGATAATGCAACATCCAGGTACTCGTAGAGTCTTTGCTGTCACCCTGGATCTACTCCCCCCTCTCCAAATTCACTGCCCACTATCGGGCCTAAGGCTAACATGGAAGTATTGTTGCAATATTCATGTACGCAACTGCTGTTTGTCAGTAGCCAAAGGCAGAATGGCGGCCAGCCTATTGTTACTTTTAGCGATAAAATTGTTACCTAAGTACAAGAAGCAGGTGAAGTCATTTCCACGGTCACGGCAGCTCAAGCCTTTCCAGTCAGCTATCAACAAAGGGCCAGGTAAACGCACATGCAAATTTATAAATAATACAAAACTGTTAGACATCTTAAATTAAAATTTTGTATTATTCTACACCAGAATTTTATGTTTTTGTGTGTGAACAGCTTATCTATAAGGTGGGTTAGGGTTAGGGTTAGGTCAGGTGAAGTGGATCAAGGAATTTATTTTAGATGTTCACTTGTTTGAGAGTTCAATATTGTTTTTAGACAATTATTCTGCTATGTTTGAGTCTCGTGAGTTCCCTGGTAACCCGAAGGAGGCAATTACTAGCTCACCCACAGATCAGTGAGTTTTTGTATATAAATATATGTTTGTATGCCATTCAGTTATGGGCCAGTAACAATTACAAACATTCAAACAAATTGCAGTGCTCTGCAAAGGAAGTTCCAGGGCAACTTCCTCTTTCCGTAGAATGCAAGCAAGGTGATGAAGAGATATCAAACTCAAATAAAAAACTTAAAAAATATACACGAAAAAATTATACATGGGCCAAACCCAAAATTGCAAAACATTAAGCTTATAATGTTCTCAACAGCAAATAGACTTTTGCGCACAAGAAGCCTGTGTAAGTGAATGCCCCTGTTTTCAGTTTTCCCCCAGCAGTTCAGTGCATCAGTGATCAGTCATGAGCAAACATGAGTGCGATTTTGAGGTATTGCTAATTATCTAACCAATAATTTGTTGTCAGACCATTAAAAGCATAATATTTTGCAATTTGGGGTTTGGTCAAATGTTCTTTTCTGCCCAGCTGAGTATTTTACTTATGATTTGACATAAGTAGAAATTGATGCATTATCCATCATTAGCCTAAAATATTCAGTTATTTTTCCTAATGACCCTGCCTGCCATCCGGACTGGAGCAGCCCATGGAATTTAAGGGGATTACATTTTCGTGATAATGGGAAGTGAACCACATTCTAATTAGTATAATTAGAACACTCTTTTAGAGGTGGTTTTGGCAACACTTTACTTGATGATGTCATCTATAAAGCACTATACTGTAGATACTGTACCTTGATAATGCATAATAATGGACAGTATAAGAATTAATAAAGCATTATAGCATTTTCTATTGGCAGTGGTAAGGCGTTATAGTTGATTATAATACTTCATAAGCTCCAGTGAAGCTCTCATCTATAAAGCATTATAGATATCTAAATGATGCATTATAATGGTTGGTATAAGAATTAAGGATGTTTTGTACTGCATTGTGAAAGTATCTATGTTACATTATAGAAAAAAGCTCCATAAAGCATTCATAATAAACATGGCAATAATGTGTTATGCCTTTTTATAAATACTTATAACCATATTTATAATGCTTTACGAATGCATTATTCTGTGTTATGAATGTGTTCATAGATTCTTATAGGCATGGCATTCATAGAAAGGGTTACCGTGTTATTTATTGTCTTGATGTGTCAGCCAACATATCCATACATATACCGTGTATGTTTATATGAACAAGGGTAACACTGTATATATGAGACACAACGATTTTGCAAAAGCAGAACACTTAAGATATAACGTCCCTCCTTTAGTTCATGCCAAATTATTCCAACTGAGGAAAATAACCATATATTCATTTCATATATGCCCCTTTTCTTTGGTAATATCAAACAATACATTCCTGTGTTATGAATTCCATTGCAATGCAGTGATACAGCTTATACCTCAGTTATATAGCTCTATACAAATTCATTGGTACATAACGATACAGATAATGAAGTGAATAATCTGAATACAAATGAAAAGTGGAGCAGATGATTCAGTATACTAGATATATAATTACTAATTTCTGGAACAATTTCAGCTAATATTATTACCAACTTCAGCTAAAAAATGAAGGAGGTAAATAATTCTCATATGAGGTTTCCTGTTTTTAAATAAAATATTCACAAAAATAATGAAAAAGGAAAATTGTGAAGGAGAAGTATGATGTAAAGTTGATCAACAGTTTTACAAGTTTTACACAACATGAGTATTTCACATCCGCTAGCTTTTTTTTTCTTTACTTCAGCGTTACTTATGCTTAGACTAAGACTAAAAACTTAATTTCAAAGTCTGAAACCTTTATTATAAAAATAAAAGAGCTACAAAAGTGAATAAACATTAACAAATAGATAATAAAAAGCATCTGTATTATTCATCTCATTATGATTTTTTATAGATGTTCTTCTTCACTTACTATAGCTCCATAAAGATGCAACTCAGAGTCAGATGACTTATTTCGTCATGCCTTCACACCAGTGATGCAGAGTAGCTGATGACTGTTCTTCTCTTACTGACATTGTAGTCAGCTGAAGAAATTAAAAAATGGGATGTCGGGAGATTATCAAAGCATTTTCAAAACTTGAGTTCATGACTAGAGCTACCAGCTGTTGCATGCTGATGAGAAGAAAAACACATTTACACACATCCAACATGCTTTGTGTCAGAACTGCAGACTGCTGTCTTATTAAATAAACTGGTGGTTTATTTTCCATTGGCACAAGTACGAGTACAGGTACATTGGAATTACTCTCTGCCTACTCCATTGTGCTCACCATAGCTTGGAGGTGCAGGTTCAACCAACATGTGGTGCCCCTGGACCTGGGGAGGGGGCTGCTCAAAGGCCCACAGACATGTGGCTGCCCTGTGGAGACAGGGCTTGAACTGGTGTCCTTCTGATGACGGGCAAAGTGACTAAGCATGCTGAGCCACCAATGGTGCAAAATAAGGGAGAGCGCGAATAATGAAGTCTCCAATGCCAGAAATTATGCAGCTGAGATTCCCCCATTTGGGGAATTCGCGGGGGTCAGCACAGCCGCAGGGCAAAGGCTGGGTCTCACCCTAGGTGAACCACCTTCAAGATCATGGTATCTCCACTGCCAGGTAAGTATCCATCTCCACTGTCAGGTAAGTATCCATCTCCACTGTCAGGTAAGTATCCATCTCCACTGTCAGGTAAGTATCCATCTCCACTGTCAGGTAAGTATCTAAAACAACTGCATATAAGTGCATATAATCAAGTTAGGACTGTATTCATTTGCAAGTTGATCATGGATTGGAAATGAATTTAGTTTCATTAGGGCTGGACTGGCACACTGGACACCCCCCCCCCACCCCCAAATTGATAAAATTCATAGAGGAGACGGCCCCAGTCAGCAAAATACATTGTTGGGAATCTACTCTAGGTATTCATGTGTGCTGGGCCTATATTAGTGAAAGTCAAGAAGAAATTTTTAATCCAAGTCCAGCCCTGAGTAGAATAATAAAATGTGCCACAAAATAATACAATAAAAACATGAGTGTGGGTTCATCGAAGAATGGTTCCATGAACAGGAAAATTTTTCACCAGCTAACTCAACATTCCTTATGGAATTCTTTCATCACTTTGTTGATATAATCATGGAGGCTGTGGTCTAGTTGCAAAATGACGTATAGCTGTATTAATAAAACCACAATCCCAAACTGCAGGCAAGGGGTCGAGAAACACTCTGGGCAGCGAACGAAATCCCAAGACGTGGGTCAGGTAATTAGGCAACATGGTGATGGCACTCCAGAGCCGTACTGAGTCCAAAATGAAATTCCAGAGATGAGTAGGGTAATCAGGCAATATGTCAACAACACTCTGTGACAGTACTGAGTCCAAAACGAAATCCAAGTGATAACAAACAGGCAAAGAGTTAATAGCACAGGTAAACAGTAATCACTCAGGTGAATGCTTGGAGTAGATGACTCACAATAGCTTGTGACAACTGGCCAGGTGATCTCAGTATAAATAACGTTGAACTATATATAACCAAGAGGTGTTAGAATAGCAGTGATGAAGACCGGGGCAGGGTCATATCTCTGGGTTAGCAATTAACTTCCATTCTCTGATGGAATTAGACTTTTATGAGGGAAAAGTGATACAATGCAATATTTTGAAGATGCCGCTAATGTTTTGCCACAATGTTAACTCTGTAGCCACCTTTAGGAATCCACATATAGTACCATGCAGGACTGCTTTTGTCTCCGGAACCGCTTCAAGGGTTGATGAGTTGTGCATTCATAGATGCACATCATTGTTTTACTGAGCGTTTATTTTCACACTTGTCATATTTCACACTGTCTTGTTAGCTACACCAAGTCTACCAAGGCTAAGAACTAGGTGCTCTCGCCTACAAAACTGCCCCTACATGGATATTTTAAAATATCTTTTGTTTCTTCTAAGAAATTTCTGAGATGCTGGAGGTATCATGACAGGCACCAACGATCACACCACATTTAAAACTGCTGACATCATGCATCTTAGCTGTTCTAATGCTTAACTGAACTGTAACTGAACCTTGTCCACATGCAGTATTCAGTTACAGACACATGATCCATCATTCATAAGACACGCTCTTGGTGCTAATAGGTCAAGTGATCACCGAGTGTATAAATATGCTGCGTTTAAAGCCACAGCAGCTTCAAGTGTAAAATTAATATTTACATGCTAACATAAGAAATTGAGGAGCAACTGGTCAAGGAGCTGTGCACCTTAATTCCGGTACCCCTGCCACAGGACATCCTTAAATCAAACCCACATTTACCTCATTTAAGTAATCTATGTCTGAAATTAGAATAGCCTACCTCTTTTTATTTGCATTTGCCAAAAAACTGAGTTTGTTTTTCCAACATCCAATGCATTAAATGACATCAAATGCAAATGTGCACATATATTTGCGTTGCATTCGTTACTATTTACAGATAATTTGTGGTTGATTACTGTCAGGATTTGTCCCTGTCTTGTGTTTGTCAATTCCAAGGTTGGCCAGTTGGTGTCACTGGTCAAACTGTTCTGTGTTCTCCTTGTTTCCCTTAGTTTGCAACCTAATGTGTTTCCCTGTTTCCTGGGCCACCATGTGGCTGAATGGGCTGAGTGTGCTATTTAAAATCAAACTCCCTGACTCTCATGGGTTTGAGGCTAGCCAGCCTCAGCTTTGTCAATATTTTGAGTTTTGGTTTTTCCCCTTTGTTGGTCTGGTTGGTTATTTTGTGCCTTTGTTTTACTTATCTGCACTCATGTCTAATCTTAATGTTCAGTTGATAATGTTCAGTTGCCCCTATTTCCTAGTCTGCCTTGTCTGTTAATTGCCCTCCCCTGTGCTAGAGTGATTGTTGACGCCCACATCTGTCTCTTGTTGGCGTTGTTTTGTATGTATTTAAGTGCCAGGCCACGTTTCTCTAGCCAGCTGCTCATTGTATTGAGTTGCGTTGCCTTGTGGTTTGTGGCTCCAGTTTGCCGTGTTTCTGTTGAGTAAGTCAGACGTTAGTTGCTGGTTTTCAGTGTGCTAAGCTTATTTGTTCCTATATGGTTGTTCCTGTGCAGCTCCCCGCTTTTACTTCTTGTCTTTCTGCCTTGTTTTTAACCCCTTGTGGTCCTTTTGTTTCTTGCCTTCTTTTCTGAGCTTAATAAAGTCCCTTTTTTGTGAGCCGCAATGCTGATCGTCTGTCCGTCCAGCATGCTTCGCCATAACAGCTTCCCTCCAGGAAGCATTAGCAGCCTAATGTATCCAGTCAGTCTTTCTAGTGTTAAAAGGGATGGGTTGCTAAAGCTTCTTAGTCAATAAATTTCGTATAATTATTGTCACTGTTATCACACCAGTTGAAATATATGTTTCTGAAACCAGGAGCTAATACTTGGGCAATATTCCATTGTACTTGTGAAAATTTCTTCCTGATCCCATAAAGTTATGTCTGTGACCTTTCTGATTGCCCATTTCCTGCCTTAATCAAGGAAATTCAAGGAAAAAACATTAGCAATATATTATGAATGATACATTTTTAGTTTTCTTTTTATAAGACAGAATGTCTATAATTGAATTTTACCCCCCAGGCTTGTTCTCATCTGTATATGTCTCTGTGTGTCTCACAGAGAGCAAGAATAGGAGGGGGAGAAGAGAAATTATACATGGGGGTTAATAAATCACTATTTGTCAGGATCAATGGATGCCCTGTCCTGTTTGTCATTGCCCAGTTTGACCAACAGGTGCCACTGGCTGACCCATGTCTAGTGTTTGAGTCCTTAGTTTTTAGTGATTATGATCCTCACCTGTGTCTTCTTACTCCTAGTCCCTAGTGTTTGGTTAATCATCTATGGCCCACACCTGTTGCTTGTGTAGTCCTAGTTACTAAATAATATGTGCCTGCTTTCCCTCTGTTCCTTAGTTGATCATTGTATGTTACCTGCCAGTGTCTCTGTGATTGTTGTAAACATTGTTGTTGCAGTCCCTGCGCTTTTCTCCTCAGGTAACCAACCTGCCTTTATTTTTTGACCCTTTGTGGTTCCTTTTTGTGTGCGCTGGAGTTCTGTCATAATAAAGTACCCATTTCTTGTGAGCTGCACTGTGGATCATACCACACTGTCACACTATCCATCTATGTCGGACCATACCCACCACCTGAACAATGTAGCCTTGATCAAATGCCCATCTAAGAGATAGATATTTAGGTAGATTGTAGCCTACTGCAAAAGCTCTGTGAGGATTCTGTTTATGTGCAAGCTTCAAAGCCACAATCGCCCCAGCAACCATAATGGATCACAGTAATAAGTTCCTGTTGAAAAATGCATAGCAATCCATTACCCATAGAATTACAGGAATCAGTACAAGAATTATTGAAATGTTTAAATTGAGTGGTGATACATATACCAGACTATTCTCTTTTCACAGGTGTCTTCCATCATATAATCACTCATTCAGACAGTTTATATAGAGAAATGTTTTCACTGCTGTCTTGTGTCACTGGGAAACACATTGAATCTAGAAAATAGAAAGGAAACCAGAGTCTGAGGAGGTTAGAGAGAAGATCCTTAACTAAGCATGGCTGCAAGGCCATTTCTAAAGAGATTTAAGCTTCTTATAACGGTTCCAAAGGATAGTATTAAAAGGATGTCAACTGATTTCCACGCTCAAGGTGCAACAGTTTGAAGTCTCACCATCCTTCATTGTCTGAATACTGTCCATCCTTCTGAGGACCCACAACCTGCAGGGCGAGTTGTCATCAATTGTCAGCTACCTAGTTTCAGCCCTAGGAACATAGAAAGTAACCTTTCCAGTGGGAAAGGAGCTTGAGTTGCAGGAGGGAGTGTGATACTGACTAGACAGGGGCATAGTTAGAGCTGAATGGATAGGGGGTCTGAGGCAACATTGTTAGTGGGATTTTTAAATTTGTTTTTAATGGAGAAAATGGACAGTAAATGGGGAATTAGACTCCAAGGTACTCCTTGAAGAGGTGGGTATTCAGACGACATTCAAAGACAGCAAGGGACTCGATCGTTCTTATGGCAAGCGGAAGTTCGTTCCACCACTAAGGAGCCAACATTGCGATGAGTCTTGATGATGGCGTCCAGTTTTAAGTGTTGGTGGTTCGAGACGAGCAGCGTGTGATGCTCTGAGAGGACGAGAAAGGACACGATTCTTGATCAGTGTTGCCAAGTAAGGAGGAGCTGCTCCAGTCTTGCCTTTAATGGCAAGTGTTAGGGATTTGAACCTGATGCGGCCGGCCAGAGGGAGTCAGTGCAGGTTCCATAGACAAGGTGTGATGTGTGAGAATCTAGAAACAGTAATGACGAGTCTCGCAGCTGCATTCTGGATCAGCTGAAGTGACCTTGTTGCCTTCAGTGAAAGACCAGCCATAAGGGAGTTACAGTAGTCCAACTTGGAGATGACCAAGGACTGGACGAGTAACTGAGGCTTGAGACATTGAATGTGAATTAGCAATATTTTGGGCCTCCATCGCCGATGCAGCTGAAAGAATTTTGTTTAAAAGTGTAATTAAGAACAAAAATTTGCTTCGGTAAAGCTAATCAGAAATTAAGGCTTAAACCTCTGATCCATGATAACCAGGACAAAGCAAGCTTAATATGAAAAACATAAAATGATTCTACTAAAAATCCATTGTGTCAAAATTCCTCATCAATGTAACATGAAATGAAGAAAAGTACAGTTACAGTGAATTGTTTGTGAAGAAAGCAAACAATTTGAAGGTTTACATTTGAGTTTATTTATGTACAAAATTTGAAGAAATATTTCCTGCATATACAAAGGAATTCTCATGCACATATGGTTGTATAACCGAGGGCATCTAAGGGCCATTTCCATTATCCTCAGTGATTTCATCTTTGACCAGTTCTTTATCTGTCACGTTGTCGTTGAGGATAATGTCCCCCTCTGTGTCTGAAATGAAGCAAGAGCCTTTGTTATGGAGTTGCCGCTCCAGCACAGTAACACGCTGCTTGAGTTGCTGCTGCGTGGCTGAGTACTCATTCAACAGCTGTGCAAAGCGTGTTTGTAGAGAATCCAGGGAATTCTGCAGCAGCTCCACCTTCTCCTCAACATCCTCCCCCGTTGGCTTCCCTGCAGCATTCTCATCCAACAGCCCCTCTTTCATCAGAATTTCTCGACCCCGGTCCTCCAGCATCTTCTTGGCATCAGGGTACTCAGTCACTGCCTCCATTAGATCATCTTTGGACAGGCAGAATAGGTCAGAGTAGCCAATGCTGCGGATGTTGGCAGTCCGACGATTACCCATCTTGCTACCCTGTATGTTTAGAATGCTGATCTCCCCAAAACAGCTGCCGGCAGTCAGTAGGGCAAACTGTGTCACCCCGTCATCTGACACGACTGCTAAGCGACCCTCTTTTATGATGTACATCTCTTTTCCGATGTCACCCTTTCGGCAGATGTAGTCATCAGGGCTAAAGACCTGTGGTCTCAACTTGAGGACTAATTCCACAAGTAGGCCGGCTTCACAGTCTTGGAATATACGCACTTTTTTCAGCGTCTCCAAGTGCACATTTATGGCTATTTCTGCACGCAGCTTGTTCGGCAGGTTCTTCAGCACCTCTGCCTCATCCACAGCTTTCTTGTTAGTCCACAGGTAATCAAACCACTTGATGACACGTGCCTCCAGATCTTTGCTGACCTTTCGGAATTGCATGTAATGCTTGATGGCATCGATGCGAGCCTGAAACTCTGCCCGTGTGGCATTCATGTTGGAGATCATGGAACCCACGTTACCTACAATGGTGGCAAAGATCAGTACGCCAACTAAAAAATCAAAGATCACAAACAGATACTCCTCATCCCTGGCTGGTGGTGGCATGTCCCCAATTGTAGTGAGAGTAACAGTGGACCAATACAAGCAGAATATATAGCTAAGAGATAATGATTCTTCTGTGCTTGTGACATTAGGATAAACCCAGTTGTCTGAGCCAAAACCCAGTGACTTGGAGATAGCATAGTAGATGCAGGCATTCCAGTGGATGATGACAAGGATGTAAAGAATCAGATTGCAGATGCGAAAGATATTGGGGTAATTAGTGCGTGTCTCAGTGCGGTCAAAAAACTCAAACATACGAGGAAAGCGCAGCAGTCGATTGAAACGCAGCTGAGGCGTGTGGATACCCGTGGCAATGTAAGCAAGATCAGTTGGTAGAATGGATATCACATCTAGCTTGAAGTGCAGTGTGTGGACGTAGCTCTTTGTAAGCTTAGTCAGATCTTTCACCAACAGGCCTTGTTCCAGAAACCCTGTGGGAGAATCAGTACAAGGTTCAGTTGTGCTGAAAGTATCACTTTTGTGGAAATAGTTATTAGGTTAACAAAATTCAGTAAACCAGTGAAGTCTGGGCTGGGTGATGTCATATTGATATTATATCGCACATGTGCAATAATCACCAGGCCTTCAGATCATGTGCAAACCATTTGGCTGGACCCCAGATTTCCGGCACTACATGGATGTTTACCTACACCCCCAATTTGGTAAGCAGATTAATACTGCACCTAATTAGAAATATTGGTAATAAGTAAAAACTTGGCATACACTTATGTTTAATAAACCTTTTGGACTTTAAACCGCCACACCACCGATTTCTTTTTACCTTGTTTATCCACAATATCTTCTTTTTTTAAAAGATATCACACTCATGTATACCACGGCATATAGTATACCAAAGCAGTATTATGTGGTCCGCTCCATTAAACAAATTTAATAAACATAACGATCCACCAAGCTTATACCAATTACTAACTTTTGGGTGTCACAAAACGCATTTCATTGATATTTTAGCAGTACTACTAATCTGCTTAACAAATTGTGGGTGTAAATAAACATCCATATGGAACCAAAAAAAGGACATACTGCCAAATGTTTCACCCGTCATCGGAAGGCCTGGTGATTATTATGCATGTGTAATATAATATCAATATGATATCGCCCAGCCCTACAATGAAGTATATCCTCCTGAGACCCAAGATAAAAAGTGTCCTTCAATTGTAGGTTATTTGTCTTTGGAGGAAATAATACATCTTACATTTTAGATTTTTCAAATTTATTTTTATTTTTAATTTCACAGCATGTCCTCTTTAGTGTACAACAGGAATAAATATGTTTCCTTACATCAGTGATAAGATAGATGCAAAAATAAAATGTCCACTACAATGGACATAAATGAATGGGTGGGGTCTCAAGAGGATACGGCACTACCAAAATAATTAGAAATATGGTATATGAAAGGTAAAGGCTTATGTAGAATTCTTGCTAATGTGCTAACCTGTGCGTAATCGCACACAGGTGTCCAGGATGTATACAACATCTGAAAGGTAATCCAGCACCAGCCACAGGATATAGCAATCTGTCTGAAGGGCATCGAAGCAGGCCCTGTGAGATGCAAAGTCAAAAGTATTTCCTCTGCCTGCAGAATAGCACAGGATCCTTCAGGATGTGCATCAAACACACGTACGCACAAAAATCATGCAACACAAATAAAACGAGATAATCACATTTCTAATGTAATATCATGGTATGCAGTTACAGAATGAAAAGAACAGTTCTTTAACATACCTTGCCACCAAGAGGACCCAGTTGTAGAGGACAGCCAAGGCAATAACAAAGAGCCAGTAGTAGTACACATCATCAGCGGGGGCCACAACAAATGTGACGATCTTGCTCCTGTGATATACAACAATCCGCTGAAACGAGCACATTGTGATACACCTTTATTAAAAACTAAAGATGAAATAGCTAAGCAAAATGGTGCATCAATAAAAATTAGCTAGCATGGTTAGACTTCTGTTGTGACACAATGCCTAGAAAGGTCAGTCTCATGCCAGCATCGTGTAAGCAGTAGATGCTGTCAACATACAAAATATTCCATTTGCTGTCTGCGTCATTGGCCTGGCTGTTGCGACTAGGGGCGGCCCTTATCTCCGGGCCCCGGAACCTCTCCAGAAACGAATCTGGCCTTTGTTCTTCCTCCAGCAGGCTCTTGTGTGCCCACTCCCTCAAAATCACCACTAGGCTCACCAATCTGTAAGACACATGTGTTTCGGCATTTGTTACATTTAAAAAAGAAAACTTCTTCACCTACAGGTGACAGGACATATTTGCATTGTAATATACATTTTACAAGTTATTATCATTAATTTGCATTGCTTATCAGTGATCCCAATGACACATTATTTATATGCAGAAGATATAGGTTATTAGGTAAATACAACTTAGTCAAATGTTGTAACGTCTGTAACGCAAATCAGCCCTCAAAATAGATTAAAACAACTATATAAAACAGGCAGATGAAATATTTTCTTGCTAATTGGACAGAAGCTTATTGATCCTTAACAGTATCAATGATTGGGTGTGTCGAAGAAATTTATGAAACTAAGACGGATGCCTTTGTATGTGACTTCACTTTATTATTGAGCTCAAAGGAACAACTACTTCATTGCCAACTTCGTGGTTATGCTCCAAAGACTCTCAGGTCAACATAACCTTTATAGGAGTACATTCACAGTTCGCGCCCCCTCCTCTGAACCAGATCAAACTGGTTAGGGTAGGAGGTGCACTTTGTAACACACACGTGCCTTATGCAGATTGCATCTTTCAAACATGTATGCTTCACGTGATCAGCACGCTGCAGGCCTGGGGCACGTCACGGGGTGTCGGTGTTTTTGCATGGCCTTTGCCTTCAGCCATGTCTGCTACGTGCCTGCAATGCTCACGACAATGAAGTATATCCTCCTGAGACCCAAGATAAAAAGTGTCCTTCAATTGTATACATATATATATATTAAGTTTATATATGTATGTTCAGTTCCTCGTGAGATTCCTGGTTAGGGAGCCTAATATAACTGGCTATCTCACCGTGACAAAGCCCTTCTACCACCTTGAGGTTCTATGGTGGCCATGCGCTGAAGCTCTGAAGATGTGTCATCACACACTGAATGCAACCTAAAAGAAGAAGAAAATGAATTAATTTACTAATAGCTAATGGATATAATATAGGAGTGTATAGTCCCTACAGCAGGGTAACTAACAGTAAAAGACTATTGTATCCAGGGTGAGTGTAAGGGGGGGAGTTGACGATTTAAAGGGCCAAGCGTGGTATGCTTTAATGCGGCACAAAATCTCTAGATATGCCTCTGTTTGTATCATACCTGTTCCACGCCTAAGGTTCATTATTAGCTAATATGAACATTGATACTTTTCAGACAACAAAGTGCCCTCCGTAACGTTTGGGACAAATAGACATTTCCCTTGATTTATCCCTCTGCTGCACAGATTAAATGGTCAGATGTGAATCAAGCACACATTCTTTAATATAAAGTTATTTGCATACATTTCATGCTGAAGTGTCACATCATGAAATCACAATACGTTTTATCCATAGTCCGTCCCCCCGTCCCCCCCCCCCATTTTAGGACACCATAATGTTTGGGACATTGCAATGGCGTGTATAGCAGTCATGTTTAGTACGTTGTACTTGAAGTATGTGGTTCATAGACGTCACCAGATCGTCCTGGGAGATGCGCTGCGGCCACCTTCAGCTCCTGCTTGTTTTTGGGGGCTTATCTCTTTAGGTTTCCTCTTCAGCACATGGAAGGCACACTCGACTGGATTAAAATCAGGTGACTGGTTGGGTCATTTAAGAATTTTCCATTTTTTAGTTTTGAAAAACTCCTCTGTTGCCTTAGCAAAATGTTTGGGATTATTAGAATTCATTGTGCCACTGCCATCAGTTACATCATCAGTGAAGATAACTGTGCCAGTACCTGACAGCCAAACATGCCCAAGCCATAGCACCCCCCACCACCAAATGAGCTGCTATGCTTTGGATCTTGGCCAGTTCCTTTTCGTCTCCACACTTTCCTCTTGCTAGGGGCGGCATGGCGGCGCAGCGGTTAGCACTGTTGCATCACACCTTTGGGACCTGCGTTCAGGTCTCTGCCTGGGTTACATGTGTGTGGAGCTTGCATATTTTCCCCATGTCATTGTGGGGTTTCCCCTCATAGTCCAAAGACATGCTGAGGCTAATTAGGCTTACTACATTGCCCATAGGTGTGAGTGTGCCCTGCAATGGGTTGGCCCCCTGTCCTGGGTTGTTTCCCACCTCGTGTCCATAGGCTCTGGACCGCCTGTGTCCCAGAAGGATAAGTGGGTTGGAAAATGGATGGATCACTCTGATACAAGTTAATCTTGGTCTCGCCTGTGCATAAGACTTCTTCTCAAAATTCTGCAAGATCTTCAGCAGGTACTTTTTCCCAAAATGTATTCTTGCCATCCTGTTTTTGTGGCTAACTAGCAGTTTGCACCTTGCAGTGTAGCCTCTGTATTTCTGTTCATGACGTCTTCTGTGGACAGTAGTCTCTGACAAAGACACACCTACCTCCTGAAGACTGTTTCTGATCTGTTGGACAGGCTTTTGGGGATTTTTCTTTACTCATGTTAAACAATGGCAACTAAGACTCCAAATGGTGTAAGTAAGCCAAGGTATCTTATCCCTGCACTAAGGAAGCAAGTAAATCACAAATACCTGTGAATCCAAATGTCCCAAACATTATGGTGCCCTGAAACGAGGGGGACTGTATACAAAGTGTTGTAACTTCTACCCGGTGAAACCGAAAGGTGTGCAACTAGCTTTAAATTAAAGCCTGGAATGTGCAATTTAACCATGCCTGAATTTTTATAACTGTGGAGTAGAGGAGTAAATCAATGAAAATGTCTTTGTTCCACACATTATGGAGGGCACTAAACAGTACTTGACATTATCCTCTCACTGGCTGACGCTGCTGCCTGGTCTCTCTGTCTCATCCTTTAACTGTGTCTTCACTGACAGCTGATGAGATGAAAGGACTTTTTCCTCCACGGGACCCTGGCCAGTCATCCTTTGCCCTGCAAAATTAAGCCACAGAGACAAATAGGAATGAGCTAGAAGCATGGAATTCAGCTGTTGTTATCATCATCAACATCATCATCATTTTCCTATTTAATACGATATACATTATACAATTTATCGGCCCACTGGTTCAGCACAAGAGTAAATTGCAATGACTGATTAAACACTAATCAGTGAATGATTGTCAAAACATTAACTCAGTTGTATGCAGCTCAGCCATATTCTGAATATTGTGTTCTGGATGCATGTTCTGATAAGAAATTATAAATAAATAACGATCTATCTTCCATAACAGGGTCAAATATAATATCAAGGTGAGCCCTGAGTCTACAACCCCAAAGAGGACCAAGGCACAAACCACGGGACATGCTGTACGAGATGTCAGGCCACCAGTTAATCAGCAATCACTGCTGACAGCAAAACAGCAAAACATTCCAAAAAACAGCAAAACATTCCAAAACTCAGATGTATTATTGGGGTGAGGGTGTAGATAATGAATATTACGGGCTCAACAGTCCTTGAGGGTGCAGAATGTTTTGATGCAGCAGACCCACATAAAGAGGGCAAAAACGTATTGAAAACAGCTATTTAAAAATGAATGTTACTATCTAGCCACTATCAGTTTAATATTAGCAGTCGCACAACCAGGGATGCCAATGATTTACATGACACTCATGGACGCACACTAAACACACACATTGCCAGAGATGCCCGTTCTCACAGATCTAGCACGACAGTCATGCTTTTTGACTCACGCTCATGCAGGAAATCTTATGGTAAATCTAAATTATGGCAAATCTATATTACGGTAAATCAACACACTTGTTACAAAATATCATACTTAGCACCATGTATTCCCATTTTTTGTCTAGACCCCAAATGTTAGACGACACCGCTTTTTCGGAAATGTTTTGAAGGAAAAAAAAAAAGTTATATTCATCTTATATTTTACCCAATTTGGTACTTAATGGGGATCCAGGACCTGGACTGAGAAATGTTTGCTTTATAGTTTAATGTTCATGATCTCCGTCCTCCATCTACCTAAAGTGCACTAGAGAGCCCATAAATCTGCAGAAAGCCATGAGGGAGGGCCTACCCTCAGCCCTCAGCGGGGGGGTTTCCCGGTTAAGTCATTGCTGTGGAGACAACCTTGCCATCCATAGCAACTACTGGTGTTTCAGCAATGATGACTGCTCCTTTCCAAGAGTGAGAAGGGACACAGGCAGTAGAGAAAAAGAATAAAATAAAAGAAAATATTCAGTCAAAAACAGAATCCTTTGATTGACTTTATGGTGGTTTGTTGTCAGTATGGGATGTAGTCAGCCATGTGCTGCGTGTGCAATCCATTAGCAGATGACAGTTAAATGCAAAGCACAAGGTAATCAAACCAAAACATCATGATGTTAAATCAAGAGATTTTGTTATACAGCAATTAGGTGATTTTTCTGACTGAATGCCATTTGTATTTCATCAGAGTGTGATATGCAGTAGAAAAGACACTGATTACGGACAGCAGAGACAGCTAATGAGCTTATTTAGAGATGAACTGAACAGTCTTTTACTAATTGGCAGATCATTTGGGGATGCACCTGCTTCAGTCACAGTGGTCTCTATGCAATTTTTCACTGTAAATTATATCTGGTAACCCATATGCAACATTATTACAGAATATCATCCTGTTTAGCAAAGAAAACTATTGTGCACAATAGGAACACAAGCTGATAGCTCCAGTAGCTGCAATGCAGTCTAATTGCTTAAATGAAGACTATGGTGTTTCAACCTATTTGTTTTTTATCCTTATTAAATACACATAGTACTGGGAACTTAAGTGTATTGAGGCAAGGAATATGTTGTGGTATTGGTGTAGTGTTGCTGGTATTTATGTAAGACAATGAAAATACACACTGCTTATGACTTAAAATTATTCTCATATAATTTTAAAAGAAATTATTCTTGCACTTACCTTAAGACTTTTTTCCACTTCTTATCTAGTCAGTCCAAAGAATTGCTGTCAGCCATCCTGACTGTAAAGTAATCCTTCGTAGCAATTCTTTCCATTGTCAGCAGAATTTGTATCTGTTCCTTTTGTATGACTCGGTTTTGAGCTGTTTGTCTGTGCTGTTTGTCTGCTTTTGCTTTAGTAAATCTATCAGTTGATGAACCAGCTACCGTTGGCTTCCAATACTGCGTATTTAGTGAAGAGGAGTGATGTGAACCAATGGGAGTAAAGAGAAGGTGTGATGTTTTAAGAGCCAATGGGAGGTGATTAACATGCCAGCGCAATCCTCTCCTCCCTTTGTAATACTGTTTCTACCCAGACAAGAAGATGGGATGGTTCTCCTAGTCCCTGTTAACTTCGCCTCATCCACTGTAGATGATAGATGTTAGAAGCACTTAAAGAAGACCTAGAAGTCTTTGTGCATTCTTAAATGGAATTCGTTCAAACATGCTAAGAAAAAACACTCCTGGTTTGCCTAAAACCAGCATTAATTAGTTTAGCTAATAATTAAAAACAACTGCATCAAATTTTGTATATTGTGCTGAACACACAAAACACCGAAAGCCCACTCATGGATATACAGCATCCTTGCTCTTGTATCTTCTGTCACCTTGACTGAGCTCTATGACCGACCATAACATTTTTCTCCAAGGAATATTCCTCAGACACAATGACAAGGTGGTTTGAGCATAAGCATACTGAAGCCACATCAGGATGATGGAAATTGTTTCTCTCTCTCTCTCTCTCTCTCTCTCTCTCTCTCTCTCTCTCTCTCTCTCTCTCTCTCTCTCTCTCTCTCTGACTGTAAGCAACAAACAATAAACCATCAAATGACTCCCTCTCCATATTTTCAACAATGGGTAGCAACCCAGTGCCTGCCAAAGGACACCAAGGAGACAGAGGAGATGTTATTTGTTGTGTCCCGAGAGCCACCATCTTGTCTCCCTTTACAGGCTCCAGCAACCACTCAAAAAGAAAAGCACCCCTAGAGCCTACAAGATCTCCTCAGGGCTTCTCGAGGTACAAGCTAAAAGAGACAAAACAAGAGAACACACACTGTAGTAGAGACAAAGACAAGGGAACTGTGCAGAAGCTTGTCAGTTACATTAGTTTGGTGATGAATTTGTCTAAAACTCTATTCTATCACAACCATAGCAGTAAATTTGAACATGATCTTTAACACAGTCACCACATCACATGATAATTAAAGAAGAATGTAAAGAAGTGTAATATTGAGGAAAGCGGATAGAACTTACTCATTATTCATTTTAATATGCATATATCCCATTGTCAATCATGACTGAAACCCTTAAAACTATTATTTTAAACAATTAAAGACTTTATTGGTTTGCAGTGTTTCATCTGATTTGACGGTTCTCCAAACTAAGTTCAACGCTCCCAAATCAGACTTGTTACTTTCAGGTAAGCCTGGCAATGAATTTGGGTGGTTGCTATGGCTGGACAGTCGTTTTGCAGGAGAAGTCAGAAAAAGATCACAGTTTCACAGTCCACCTGGAAACGTGCAATGCATGCACTGCTCATCAGCTGAAGTGTAATGGAACCTTCTTATCCATCGTGTATTGCATTCCACAGTTTCAATGACCTACGATCAACCTCTGTCCAAATATTATTAAATGGAAAATTCCAGAAATTAACAATTGATAGGTTTTAAATTGCGAGACCACATTCACATAACTTCTGTGGCAGTATATTGTCATCTCACGTCGTCTCTCATTGTGCCTAATTTATCATTTGTATAGGTATGTAAAGCCCAAAACCCTGAATAGGACCAGAGGTTACAGAAAATATATGGATATATGTACAGTATAGGGAAAACATGACATTAAAACCATTGCCAAGTGAAGTGAAAAGCATTGATTATCTTATTACAAGAGCTGACCTTCCAGAGGGTCACAACACTCGCAGTGTCCTGGTAGGTGGATATGGGCTCACTCTCTGCATGTGCCATGGGACACCGCTTTATAGGTTGGTGGATGCCCAATTTTCCATCCAGGTTTTAATGATGGACTGGCCCCCTGGATCGGTGAGCTCATCAAGGTGGGTAGCACCTTGCCCAACCCTAGGGAGGGAGGTGTCTGGCTGTTCAGTCCGGATATCTCCACATGCTAGATTCCTCTTCCCTAGAACTAGGGCGATGAGCCCAAGGTGTAAGCATTTTCCAGGTCTCTCTTACCATGGTTGTCATGGAGGAAACCCCTATGACGTCCCACAGTGCTTCCTGTCCACGCCTTCAGAGAATCCCAAGAAGGGATGTTCCTTCACCGCATGTCCCAGTTAGGACCAGTTAGCTGCATGCTCCTTCTTTCAGCTGTGTTCCATTGGGGTTTAATGGTCTGTCTTACCAATTCATACTGTGTCCTGTTTACCTTTGTCTGTCTGTTAGCCTGCCTGCCTGTGTCTTGACCCTATTTTCACTGGCAATCACCAGAACTCCTGCTTGTCTCAGGATTCTGAGTTTAGACCTGTCCCTTGACCCCTGGTTTCATTACCAGCTGTGTCTAGTCATGTTTAATTGAGTCTGTATTTAAGTGCTTTCCAGTTAGTCTTTCCCCAGTCTTGTAATTGATGTTGTTATATTTTGTGTTCTTTGTGTTCCTGATTGTGTTTATCCCTAATAAATCCCTCGTTCCCCGATTCCTCAGCTCCCTTCAACTGCTTGCCTGCTCCGCATCACGACAGAATGACAAGACTCGAAAAGAAGACACCTCGCCTGACTGAGGCTGAGTACCTTGTCAATGACAACAGCTCAGAAAATGAAAAGAGCAGAAGAACCGCGGAGGGATGGACTCTCCATACCCTACCTGTCTTCTCCTGGCAAGGCGGGAGACTTGCCTCCCGATTCTTGACTCAGCAGTATTCACCCCACCAGGACTCCCTGCTGCTTCGCCTGCACCGGAGGTTCGTCATCCCTCTCATTTGAAAAATATAAGCATAATTTTGATACATGTGCTACTCATGATTTTATCTGCTTGTTTCAGTTCAAAATTATGTTTCTGACATGTTGGCTTTTGAAAAGAAAACAAATGGGATAATGGGCAGAACAGTAAGTTTAATCAGAAAAACATTGTAATAATTCAGTGCTATTATAGAATTATATTTTGGATTAAAAACACTGGTTGAATACACCAATCTCTTAACATCAGTTATGAAAATGTAACAACTGAATATTTAATAGGGCCCTATTATTCTTTTCTGTTTTTTTCCCTTTCCTTTAGTATATTATCTAAACTATATGTGCATGTGTACTGTCTACAAAATCTTCAGGCCCAAAGTACACACTAAAGGGACTAATGCTCACTACAGAAACCACAATGCTATAATCTGCCTGAATGATGAAGCTTCTCACCGTATCGTCATGGCTGACCCTAGACACTCTACATGAAATGAATTCATTAGAAATAATTAAGAAAGGCATACATCTGTCTATAAAAGGTCCCACGGTTGATGGAGTATGTCAGAGTGAGAACAAAGCCGTGAGGTCCAGAGGACTGTCAGCAGACCTGTGAGACAGGACAGGGACTGGGAGACTAGTCAGGATAGGGGGAAAGATGAATGCAGAAAAATATAGAGTAATCCTCAGTTAAAACCTTTTCCAGTGCTCTGGATCTTTGGCTGGGGTGAAGGTTTACATTCCAACAGGATAGCGACCCAAAGCAAACTGCTAAGAAAACAAAGGAATGGCTTCAGGAAAACTCTGTGAAAGTCCCGGAGTGGACCAACCAGAGTTCGCACTTGAACCAAATAGAGTATCTCTGGTACCTTCAGAGACCTGAAAATGGCTGTGCACCAACACTCCCCATCCATCCTGGCTGAGCTTGAATGATTCTTCCAAGCAGAAAGGTGTGCCGAGCATGTAGGAGCAAGAAGACTTGAAGCTGTCACTGCTGCCGAAGGTACTTTAACCAAGTACTACGTGAAGGGTCTGAATACTTATGTAAATGGGCTATTTCAGTTTTTCGTTTTTAGTAAATTAACAAAACACTCAAAACAGTTGTTTTGCTTTGTCATCGTGGAGTATTGTGTGTGGACTGATTATGAAAAAAATGAATTTAATCCATTTTAAGATGAGTCTCAGACAACAGAATGAGGACAGTTAAAACCTAGCTTCTGTTTAAATGAACATTAGAGTCGGGTTTTAAGGCTAGATTATTTTATCTAAAATCATGTCACAGTAATAAAAGTTGCATAAACATTTGTCCTGTTGTTGCACCACAATTCACAAGCCATTAAATGGGTTTAACAACAAGCCCAGTGATGTACAATATATGGACAAAAGCAATGGGATGCACCTTTTATTAACTGAATTCAGGTGTTTCATTCAGACTCATTGTCATAGGTGCATGAAATGATGCAGTGAGGTTTAATTACACATCAGTACTAAATGCAATTTTTAAAATTTTCCATTCCAGTCTAATTTATTTATTTAATAGCTCTTAAAGTACATTGAAAAACTGAGAAACCAGTATACACAGTATCGAAATTACAGGCCCAGAACAAGATAGGTGCAGGATTATAGGAGACTAGGGCTTTCACAGATGAGTTTTGGCCCCAAGCAAACACACTGGGAAAATTTAATGATGGTTAGATGGTAAGACTAAAATAATATGGTATTGACTATATTTTAAAAATAATTATTTCATTCACAGTCAAAGAGAAAGTGCTGATATGCTGTGTTGCTAAAGGAGAGAATCCAAAATGGGCAGATGGCTGAATGTTTACATGTTTATTCAAAAGTTCAGAAATCACTGCAGGAAAAACCCGAATACAACAAATGAAGAAATAGCCAGGATTTTCTCTCCTGAGGATCAATGCTGCCATGAAATACACATTATAATGTAAGATTAGCTCAAATTATTTCACTCAAACTTTGCACAAATCTGGGCAGCAACTTGTATAATACCACCTCAAATAATATTTATGGAACAGAGCTTTTAAATTTCAAAATCCAAATACCAACTGAATTCTAGTAACATACTTCATAAAACATTCTACCATATCTATGTCTCAAAAGCAAATGACAATCTTCATTTAACCTAAATCATACAAGCATGCTAACACTGTTGAAATACAGTATATGTATACATATACAGTAACTTTTCACTATACAATATCTGCATGTACAGTAAGCTATATACATGGTACATATATGCAATTTAACACATTAGTGAAACTTGGTTGTGAGACGCAAATTAAATCAGTGCATCAAATAAACTTTGTTAATAGTCTTTATTTTTAGAAACGTCTATGGGTATTCATATGTGCATTCATATTACGGCGCCTTCTACTCTGGACAATGATTTACTTCATTATCCTCTGGGAGGACTAAAATTCATTTTACAAATAGGTTATGAGACATAATTGTGTCATGCAGCATTTTCATATTTTTTTTTGTAATGATCACAAAGATATTAACTGAAAAAAACCCAAATACTTTACTTCTACATAGACAGATTAGATAGACAGACAGATAGACAGACAGACATGTTATTAATCCCCAGATGGAATTTTCCACCTGTTATTTCCACCATGACGACTGAATTAAAAATAATTCTAAATAGATTAGCATACGAATTAAAGTATTTAATTTGAGATGTCCATGTAAAAGAAATGACTATTCCATAGCAAGTAACAAGTGTTTCATAATATGACTGTTCTATCTGTACCAAAAACAAAAAAAAACTGGAGTAATACTTATTACAATTGACATTCACATACATTAAACACATCAGCTCTGGAAACCGATATATTGGGTGTTAAAAACAGATTCTGACATTTTTAGGGAGTGAGAATACCACGGTCACTAAATTTGTTCAACATTTGTGAATTCCAAAGAATGCCTAATCCAAATTTCAAGACTGATTTTGAAATTATATAACTTAAAATCGATTTAATTACTTTTGGCAATAAGTTCATGCTATTCATTTAGGGTTCTATTTTTCAATCAGGCACGCAGGTCAAAAAGGTGCTTAAAGAGTTATGCTCTTCTATGCGTACTCTTCCCTCGTCAGAGCAGTCACACCCAACGTGTGTAACTTGAAAAAGATGGATGTCCATGCAACTTTAATTTATGCTAGAAAAGGGGATTAAATTCTCATTTTGGCAACAAGCAAAATGCGAAATATGGCCCCTTATGTTTATGTTGTGAACCTAATTTAAATAGTCAGAAACCCTGTTTTTGTGAAAATGAAAGTATGGCAATAGACTAAGCCTATAGTTGGTCAATCCCATGGACATGGGAATCCTCCTTGAATTTTATGATGCACAACTGACATGACCTTGTTGGTTAGGTACAGTATATTAAACTTATGTCATTCATAGCTTTGATTTAAAAACATATTTTTCCCAAATAAACAACACTTTTGTAATTTTAAGATCAAATAACACAAAACTAGATGTTTTCCAATCTTTCAACTTTATTGGATGTAACCCAAAACAGACAATTAGCATAACGAGATGTACGTTTACTCTGCAAAAGATTAAGCAGAGGCAAAATTGACATTTTAGACAATGAAGTTGTATAACGTGAGTTTCTCAGGTTCATGCACTGTAGTTTAGGATTATGACAACACTCGTTGAACCTTTTTTTTTTTACTCACTTCAACTGAAATGTTTTTTCAATTTACGAGTCTTTTAGCCAGATTTACTCACCTACTAGGCATGTCGGCAAGGCAGATGTCACCTAAATCTAGCCTAACAGTAATATATTTATATACATTAATGCACTTCTACACCATTCTGTATTATGTTATATAATAATTCACGTGTTTTGGATTGTAACATTTGTTTCTAAATGTATTTAATAAGTTTCATTTTGTTACCCATCCAGCTTTCTAAACACTGTGATATTGTGTTTTGCCATGTAGAGGTGTATCACTTAATACATCAGTTTAAACAAGTTAAGAAACATAAATAAGCATTTCTGCATAGACATTTCAGTGAACTTCTTAAAATAAGTATGCATTGAAGTTTATTACTGCAGTATGAAATTGTCAAACTATCATCACCCAAACTGTTACAATCAACAGGATGCCATTATAACCTACAAAGAAATAAACTTTCTAGACACTTACTTTTGTATTAAAGAAACTGTCAATTTTTAATAACTAGTCATTTAAAGATCTCCCCGAATTGAACAATAACTATCTGTTTAATGGTAACAAACAGATCTGCGGTTGGGCCAATTCACAAAAAACATTTTACAAAGAGATCATGAATAGCAACATAATAATCATCTTCAGTTAAGTGTGGGTGACATACATTTGATAGGCCACCTAAGAAACAGTAACTAAGACAGAGAACTATGATAGTTTCCCCAAAAATTTCCTCAGACAGGTACAATGGAGAAACATAAATGAATGATATACAATTTAACAAAAACAGAAAAATTGAGTTTTCCATTTACAGATTTCAGTACTACTAATAATGCATACAAACAAATTACATTTAAATACCTTACTGAATATAAATTATAGCAAACTTCAATATGATAGACATGTCTGGTTGCATTTATCAGAAAAGCACAAAAAAATCTTAGATTCTTAAATACAAGTGATCAAGTAAGTACTGTGAGGCAGTAAGTATTGTGAAATATCAGATGGAGAAATATCAAGGAAAGTAAAGATCATAAAATAAAATGTAAAATTAAAAAACACGATAGCAGCTAAAACAGGAATACCTTTTTCCCATTTTAAAATCATTGTGTTGCTTAAAATGAAATTAAGAAATTATACAAAAATAACAGCATGTCAACTACTGGCCAACTAGGTAAACATGCTACTGGCTAGGTAGCTAGCTATCTGTAAGCAGAGTTTGACAACTGTTTGTTCACAACCTTAATCGGTCAGCCTGCCAGATGGCATGCATTCACTGTCTGCGGAAAAGCATGTTTAATTTTCTTATCAATGAGCAGAAGATTGAAAAGAAAACAATGTGTTTGGTTTCTTTGGCTTGCAAGCAATTATCTAGCTATACCAAATAATTTTTCAGGCTAGTTAGCTACAGATCTAGATTTTCTAACTAGTGCACAGACATAATAATTAACATAATGTGCCAAAATAATTTGTTATATTTTAAAGAAATAAGCAGCCATTCAATTAATTAGCGTGAATAAAGTCAGGGGAATGATGTGTTTTTCCAAATAAAACTGATTTTTGAAAAAGAAATTTGAATGACTTTTCTGGGGACAGAAATAGAATTTTGTAGAACACTGGAGATCACGTGCAGCAATATTTGAGCTGCAGTAAATCCTGAGAAGTAACAAGTCATGAAATTTCAGTCTACACAGCATGCGACATTCTAGTAATGGGAGTTCATAGTGAATTTACACAGCGCACCCATCTTCCACACATACATAAAGAAAAACCTTAAGAAGAAAGCCACAACTCTGAATACAAAACCAATGCGACAATGGATATGGAAAAAAACTGGATATTTATCACAAGTGTTACATCTCTACATGCAAACCAAATTCAGTTAGGGAATGACACACTGTCCAAAAAAGGTTTAGACCTTGGTTCAATTTTAGTCATTTTCTAATTAACAGGAGCATTATGGATTGTGCACTTTATAAAGCAGTTTATGGTGATACTGGCATAGACAAACTATGAGATGTGTGAAACAGCCATTGTGATGATCCCCGATTACAGAGCAAGATGCGAGGGCGTTTGCTGGCTGGCTGTTTTTTGAGGCGTTGTTCGAGATCGGGTCTTTACAGTGCAGGCAGTCCCAGTTCTGCTGCTGTGCTTGGTAATCCTCTCCTTTGCTCTGCTGCCACATTTAAGGTATGTTATAATTGGTGGGTCAACCTTCTTCAAACCATGGTTCTCCAGATCACCACCATCAACATCGACGGCAGCTAGAGTATTTGGTTCATCCTCTAATTGAGGTGAAATAGAAAGAAAAAGTTATTTTTGAATATGCCTTTGGAGAAAAAAATCTAAGCTATAATCAAATTACCCAGCTTAACTTGCATGCAGTAAGATGAATTACAATGTTTTATAATAAATTAAATGAAAATTGAATATGCTAAACATATATATTTTGAAACTTAAGATAACCTTGTTCAGAACTAATAAATCTAATTTCAAATGTTTAAAGTACTGGTCAGGCAACATGAAGAATGAGAACCTTCATAAACATACATTTGGTGCGTGTGCGTGTGCCACATACCTGACGCCTGGTGGAAAGTGTCCGTCTCCAATACATTTGTCCGTTTTGTGATGGGTTTCATATTTTGATCACCACTGCCAATGGGGTCCTCAACTGTACATATTCTTTCCTCATTATCATGGATGTCAAAAGAAGAACGTTTACACTCTTCAGATGAATGCTTAACTTTAAGCTGAAACATTTTAGAATTTACTGCAGGTCTTCTAGTCTTCATCGCTTTCTGGAAATCTTTTTGCTGTGCACCTTCTAATTCATTTCCAGTGTCATTCATTTTCCTATTTTTCCTAAGTACACGATGCTTTCCCTGGTTTCCAGTTTCCGTCTCAAGATCTGACTCGTTACTGGAAGTATAATCATTTTTGGGTTTCCCTTTCTTCACTGTGTTCTTAGTAGTGAATTCACTGTGTTCAGAGTCGGATAAGCTAACCTTCCGCTTGCGTTTTAGGCTTGTCTTGTCAGAAGACTGCAGGGAATTCCTGTTCAGTCCAAATAGGCACTTCCTCTTGACTATTTGCAGACCGTCCTCAGCACCACCCTCTACCTCTGAAGCAAGCGTCTGTAGGACAGTAGGGACCATCCTACCCTTTTTCGTCCCATTCGGCATGTTATATGCATCTTGGACTTCTGTTTGCGTGTCCCCATCAACATCACTGTCACTGTTAGTCTGTGTACATGTCACGTTGGTCTTACTGTCCACTTGCCTTCGCAAAGGCGTGATCTTCACCCTTGGTAAACGCCTACTATCTTGCTCATTTTCCATCGGCAGAACATGCTCCATGGACGGCCCTTCAGTGGAATCCACTCCCTCATGACTGCCCTCATTTTTATTTTCTTTGTCCTTCTTAAAATGACTAGATTCATAAGAATTTTGCAATTGAACAGGTGTCAATCTCACAACCAATTTTTTTGTAACCCTGTATGGACCTGGGTTCAACTCTAAAAATGTCCCGTAATGTCCCTTTTGTGCTGTCCCTAGGGCATTTTCTGAAGATTCAGGCACCTCACATTGTTTCTCAGGAAGACTGGGGGAAACTGTGGCAACACCAAGGGATGTTTCACACGGCACTGTGGGTGGCTTCCATCCTATTACTTTGGCAGAAGTCCCTTCAGTCGTGTCGTTGACTTTCGTCAGTCCACCACCTTTCTGAATCGGGCTTTGTGAGCTTTTCTCCAATCTATCATTCTCTGCAACAGCACCTTCTCTAATATTTTCCATACTGACCTCATCGGCAAGTTTCATTAAATGATTTATCTTGCTTTCCTTTTCGGCATGGTTATGTGAAAACTTAGAAGTTCCCTGTCTGTAGCTGGCATTTGGGTTTTCATCATTAGTCTCCTCTCCACTCTGCAGTAATGACTCAAGAAATTCCTGCTCCAAAACCTCCTCCAAGGCACTGTGGACATTTTTTAGAGCAGCTAACACTCCTTTGAAAGCCTTCAGCTGGCTCAACTTAACAGCAATGGGTGTTTGGTTTTCTGTGCTCTGCTGCAATAATTTTAGAAACATATTGTTCAAAGCAGATGTGGCTTCAACAAGGTTTTTTGTTTTCTTAGCCAGCTCTTTTGGTACCATCAGCTCTCGGTTGGCAACCACCGTAGGACAGCATGCGTGGTTGTCAGTGCTCTGTCCCTTCCCATGAAAAGTTGCTTTGTTCTTTGGGAAGCGTTTATGGATTCCATCATCTCCAGCTGCTTTTTCGTTCTCTGGTTTGCCCCTTTTTCGTTGCTGGCTCCAGAGTGGTCCCATGGTTTGCAGCACATTATGACAAGCATACACTAGATCCAAGAGGGGCTCTGGACTACACACATAGCAGTACCACTTGTTTTCCTCATCTAGGATAGCCGAAAGCTCTTTCCGGCCCAAATTGCGCAGAATGCACTTTTTACAGAAAGCATTACTGCAGAAATCACAACAAATCAAGTTTCCGCCCTCAGCACACCACCTGTTGAAACAGGGTTTTAGTCATATACAAAATAAATAAATAAATAAACACACAATCTTTTCTTTTCCAGTTAACTGTATGCTAACGCAACTGTCAAAATACTGAAATGAAACTACCAGTATCGTAAGTAGTAGAGTATAACTAATACATCAAAATATAACAGAAGCAAGCCCTGTTACTTATTAGAACCACAAAATCATAATCATTTACCACTGAATAACTTATTTATCTGAGTTCAGCTGCAAAAGAGCTTTCAATCAAATCTAAATAATATTTAAAAACAAACGTCTGATTGTGAGTTTACCACAGCACAATAACTTATGCTATACAAGGTAGTCTGGAGGTTTAATCATTTTCTTCTGGTGACAATGAACTCACCGACACTGTTCATCCATGCCATCCGCATCCTTGCTGATGTCATCACTCATGTAGTACTTGAAACAGGACTGAAACAAGCACCATTATTGTAAATAAACCTAAGTCAGAAACAGAAAATTCTGCAGCCAGCCCTGTGACCTCTTCCCCTCCAATTAAGCCTTACTCTTCCCACACCACCCAACCTGCACAAATGTATAGAATTATTGGAAGGATCAACTAGAAATGTGAAAGGTAATAAATGTCAAAGGCATCAAAAATGACTCAAGCTACAGCTATTACTTTACAGCACATTTCCCCTTACATGCTAATTAGTATCTTTCACAGCCAATTTGTATGGTTAATGCTATCTCGTTGTGCATGTTTTACCGTGGAGGTCTTAAAATGTGATTTATGTTCTGAATATTCTTTGATGAAAACTAAATGCTAGCAAACAAGGAAAAAACTGATATATGCCAATACAAACTTAGGAAAGTTGGGGGTGGGGGGGGGGGGGGGTTGGTGATGGGAAAAAATAAATAATTTAGCATATTGAGAAAATCATCCCATGCCCTACCGTTTGAGAATCGCATACAATGTTCCTAGGGAGTGTGAAAAAGACTCCCTTTAAGAGCTGCAACCTATCACTGCTGTGTTTTTTTACAATACAATCCATCAAAGATCAAATGGGGTAATGATATCAAATATCTTATCTAACGCTTTGCTGTTACTCAGCACAGTTGCTTCAGTTTTGATCTGAGTCGTCTCAAAATTTGAAAAAATCCAGACCTTCACCTATAGTGTGCCAGAAAAGTTTGGAAAAGATCAAACCATTTTTTAGTTATCATGGTGACAAGATCAAGTGTCTAATGCTGTCATTATCTTTGCTATCACTATGCTGCACTGCTTCAATTGTGGTGGGATTTATCTCAAAATTTGATCTGGTCAAGATGCTCATCCATACATTATGTCTGCAACTAATAAAAGGCTCTGTCATTTTTTAATTATCGTGCTAAGAAAATTTTTTTTTTGCTACTACTATGAAGCACTGCTTCAGTTTTGGGGTGATCTGTCTCAAAATTTTCAGGTTTGTCACCAATGTGTTTGCGAAGTTTGAAAAAGATCTGTAAAATACTTTTAGAATTATTATGTACACAAGACCAGCTGTCTTCTGTACTGTCTTCTGGATTCCCAATAACGCCTACTTAAAGTACAGTTGAACAGAATAGATTTGCCTTGCAAATGTATGCAAGTGAATGCTAATTCAGCTAGCGTTTGGCGCTAACATAACATTAGCATACAGGAAATCATGCTGTATACTATGG
Source organism: Stomatorhinus ivindoensis (assembly GCA_019775895.2). NCBI lineage: Eukaryota > Metazoa > Chordata > Actinopteri > Osteoglossiformes > Mormyridae > Stomatorhinus > Stomatorhinus ivindoensis. Next base: position 2,254,427 of record JABFEB020000038.1, on the reverse strand, counting down.
GAACAGTAATAAGCGGCTCTTCAATTTTATGTCATTGTTGCTCTCCAAACTCGGCAATGCCTTCACTGAGCCGTGGAAAGTCCAGGCGAGCTACAACCGTGCTATAACTAGTCTCTTCTCAGTATGGCTCAGATACAGGTTGGTTCCTGTATGACAGTGGAAGAGCGCCAAAATGGAAATCAATTGTCTTCATTCATTTTTTTTTTTGTGAAGCATTAATAAGATCATTCAAACAGTTTTTGACTTATCACAATCACGAGATCAAATGGTATCTGTTTTCACCATTCTCTTTGCTGTCACTAAGTGGCGTTGCTTCAATTTTGGGACAAGTTGTCTCAAAATTAGATCAGTTCCAGCTCCAAACCCATTCTCCTTCAAATACTTTTTCAGTTATCACTCTAATACAATCGTGTCAAATCTGCCCTGCTCTTTGTTATCACTATTGTTATCAAACCATCCTGAAATTTTATCACTTCCAGTGTGGCACCTATGCAAAGTTTAAAAAAGATCCACTGAGGAGTTTTTGCATTATCATGTTAACAATAACATGTCTGCAATGGTGGCAGACAAGTGTCAAAATCATATGTATGAATCCCAGTTCAAGGCATACAATATCCAGTACCCACCCTATACCTAACATTTTGAATATATACTGCCTTCAAAAAAAGTATGTGGAGCCGTACATGGTTTACATTATGTCATGACATGAAAATTTGAATTAATAATCTCTCATACAGAAATTCAATGGAAAATGCTAAATTATAAATTACAAAAAAAAAAGATTTAAAAATACATCCATATGCTTCAGTGCTATTATTCTGATTTGCAAGGTATTAGTAGTAGGAAATAGAAGTATAATATTATGCTCACCTTGCATATGAGCACTTTGAGTATAGGGTGCTGGTAAAGGGAGTCTCGCAGGAAATGGTTGACCTGCTGTCCACAAGCAGTGCAGCTTACGATCTGGAAGTGCTCACCTAGTACCACAACCATTGTGTACATTAGCATAAATGTGCTTACAGTAAAAAAAAAACACACACACTTTTCAAGTCATCACTATCTTCTTGACTGCTTAAAAGGCTATTTTATTAGTTTGCTTCAGTTCCTGTTTTTTTCTTAAAGGAAAAAGACACCAAGAAAAGAAATGGAACAAAAGTTTTAGTCAAGTTAACATACTTGTCTAATACTACACAATCATGCATATAGTTTTTGGATTATTCAGGTTGGATACAAAGACTGATAATGTCAAGTGCTTAAAGCTATTTACTACAGAATCCATGAGATGCTATATTATGTATTGCTTTAAATAATACTTTAGTGGTGAATATTTAATTGTTAATACAAGCTATGTGGTTTAGATGCACCTATCCAAATAAATTATGCAATTAATTCAAGCACTTCCATAATTATGTTGACATATGTACAAAAATTCTCTACAAGAAATCTTGTTTTGTAAAGCAAGCATTAGGAGATACTATATAGCCTTAAAATTATAAGCTTAACCAAAAAAAAAAAAAAGTAAAGACTCGCAAAAACGAGGAAAGAATATGTAGTTTTGTTCATTTATGTAATCAGTTTGAAATTAAATTCAATAGGATGTTACAGTTAAGTACCTTTAATCTGGTACAATTCAAAATCTTATAACATGTGCATACATTTCAAATAAATTTTACCCATTACCCAGTTTACCCATTTCTTAATTTGTTAAAAATATCATTTTTCATAAGCTGTAATACAGTGTAAGGTTATGAAGCGTATCCCAGACAGCATGCCAGTCTCTCACAGGACACACACACGCATTAATCACGCACTATGCATAACTGAGGTAGTGTATCACCTGCTTGGTTTTGTACTGCAGTTGGACATCAGAGGAAAGCAGGAGGACATATAATATCCACACACACAGTCATAAAAATCTAACTCAACCCTAGAGGCTATACTACTAATATTATGTCGCTTTAATTATTTCCAACGTCATAAAAAAAGTAAAGCAGTGAAAGTGTACAGTGCCCTCCATAATGTTTGGAACAAAAGCACATTTTTCCTTCATTTGCCCCTGTATGACGACGTTTTAAAACTGTAATCAAACTATTCATACATGACTAAAGTGCACATTCTACATTTTAAGGCTATCTGCATATATTTTGGTTTCACAATTACAGCACATTTTATATATCAACTCCATATATACAGACTCTAAAGGTGATCAAAAGCTTAGAATGAAAACCTAAGCATCATCTGCACTAACGAAGCAATTAAACACCTGAGTGATCACAAACACCTGTAAAGCCATATGTCCCAAATATTACAGTGCTTGGGGTGACTATTCATAGAAAGTGCTGTAAACACTTTTTATACATTGTAGCGAAACATTCTAAAGGGCACTGGAGGGAGGGTCTCTCACCTATTTTGCGCGAAACATCACTTTTTAGCTTGGTGGCTCCTCTGCTTCGAAACTCCGGACCCCTGAAGTCATCTTCATTTCCCACAGGTTCTGGCTGTACTACCACAGTACCTGTGTGCATAAAAAATGCAAAACTACCCTCTTTTCCCGAAGGGATTTTAAACTAACAGAGGAACTGTAATATATGAAGGGGGAACATACCTTTAGGTAAACTGTTTACATCAACATTGCTCTCTGAACCATGGATAGATTCATTCATGAATGACTCATCACATTTTCTAAAAGTAGCAGATTCATTAAATCCAGTGTTTTTCGTGGTAACAGAAGGTTTCCTACAAGAAAATATATTAAATGGGGGTTAAAGTTTACAGAAATAGTTGCATCTGAAAATTTAATGCAAGAAAACTTACCTCTTTGAACGTGCCGAGTGCTTCCCACTATCTGTTGAGCTGCAAGGCTACAGGAAAATACAAAACATAGCGTATTTCAATAAAAGAGCAGGCGCTCATTCTAGATATGTATTTTGTGTGCAGAAACATCAAAATATGGGTTGCACATAAATGACCTTTATGCACATTCTGCCACTAAAGTGCTTTTCACTGCATTTCTCACTACGTATAAAATGCAGGACATAAGAACGTCAGCCTAAAAAATATCAGACTGGTTCAGTACTTGTAGATTTGGACTTAAGACTCTGGTTTATTGACTTGGGATTTCATGTGTTTAGATATATTTGACTTGAGACTTGACTCAAAACTTGCCTGTTTTGACTTGGGATTTGTCAAGTTTTACCACTTAAATCCCTCACTGATCTATAGTTTATCTCCACTACTTTTGCATGAGCTCCTTTCTACAATTCTCCTGTGCTCTCTGCATCGCGGTGTTCCGTCCCGATAAGCGTGCAGAGACATGTACGCGCACACACAGGTGAGCACACTCCCACAGGAAGATAGAGCGCGCGAGTTGGAAAGTATCAGTCAACCGCCTGAAATGCAAACAAAAATATCTGCACGTTGTGGATAATTGTCATAAAAAGAAATGTTCTGATGTTTACTTCAGTTGTTATATTGTCTGCTGTCATTAAAAGAAACACATGAACACCATGAATCCTGTCGGTGTCCGTAGGGGCTCTCGTGTGTCTGCCTGAGCCATTCACACCTGGCCACATCACATCAAAAATGCTGTTTCCGAGGCAAAAGCAAGAAATAAAGAATTGTGGAATGTAGTCCCATCATCCTGGGCTGGAATACCTGTTCACAGGTGCCAGAAGTTGGTCGACTCCATGCAACCCAGATGCTCCTACAATAATTATGTTAAGTCACCTGACATGTGCCTTTGGGGTCAATTTGACCCTAGTGTAGGTGTTAATGGCGGAAACAGTGAGCGGCCAATCAATTTCCCCCTGCAAACTTTTCTTTTTTTACTGATCCCTGGCCAATGCTTATGCCGAACCCTGCAAAACGTGACTGCACATGCACAGCAAGACCAATAAAAAAAAAACTTGCTCAATACATGGGCATATAACTTTTACACAACACAATTCAAATTGTACAATAGGAGAACATGTATACCGATATCGGCACAGCACAGAGGGGAAGAAAGCCCAGCACCACATACTCCCAAAGGGACACGGTCAAATGCCTTCTCCAGGTCCACAAAACACATGTAGACTGGTTGGGCAACTCCCATGAACACTCCAGAACCCTGCGGTGAGTATAAAGCTTGCCACTGTTCCACGGCCGGGGCGAAAACCACTCTGAATCCAAGGTTCGACAATCCAACGGACCCTCCTCTCCAGCAGACCTTCCCAGGGAGGCTGAGGTGTGATCCCCCTATAGTTGGAGCATACCCTCTAGTCCCCCTTCTTAAAGAGGGGGACCACCACCCTGGTCTGCCAGTCCAGAGTTACTGCCTCCAATGTCCAAGCGATGCTGCAGATGCGTGTCAACCGGGACAGCCCCACAGCATCCAGAGCTTTAAGGAACTCCGGGCGGATCTCATCCACCAAGGAGCATTTTAACCACCTCAGCGACCTCCGCCCCAGAGATAGGGGAGTCCATACCCAAGTCCACATACTTTGCTTCCACATTGGAAGGCGTATTGGTTGGATTGAGGAGGTCTTCGAAGTACTCCTTCCACCGACCCAAAACATCCCGGGTTGAGGTCAGCAGGACCCCATCCCCACCATAAACAGGTCAGCCGGCTCCACAATGGAGGCATGCAACATGGCCCATTCAGACTCAATGTCCCCTACCTCCCCTGGGACATGGGAGAACTTCTGCCGGAGGTGGGAGTTGAAATTCCTCCTGACAGGGGATTCCGCCACACGTTCCCAGCAGACCCTCACTATACGCTTGAGCCTGTCCGGGCTGCCCGGCTTCCTCCCCCACCAGCGGAACCAACCCATCACCAGGTAGTGATCAGTTGACAGCTCCGCCCCTCTCTTCACCCTAGTGTCCAAGACATGCGGCCGCAAGTCCGATGACACGACTACAAAGTCGATCATCGAACTGCGGCCAAGTGTGTCCTGGCGCCAGGTGCACATATGAACACCCTTATGCCAGAATATGGTGTTCATTATGGATGATCTGTAACGAGCACAGAAGTCCAACAACAAAACACCACTCGGGTTCAGATCGGGGGGGCCGTTCCTCCCAATCACGCCCCTCCAGGTCTCACTGTCATTGCCCACGTGAGCATTGAAGTCCCCCAGCAGAACAAGAGAGTCCCCAGGAGGAGTGCTCTCCAACAACCCTTCCAGGGACTCTAAGAAGGGTGGGTATTCTGAACTGCCGCTCGGCACATAAGCGCAAACAACAGTGAGGACCCGTCCCCCCACCCGAAGGTGAAGGGAGGCTACCCTCTCGCCCATTGCAGTAAACCCCAATGTACAGGTGGCCAGCAAGGGGGCAATAAGTATGCCCACTCCCGCTCTGCGCCTCTCCCCGTGGGCAACTCCAGAGTGGAAAAGGGTCCAACCCACCTCAAGGAGACTGGTTCCAGAGCCCAGGTCATGCGTTAAGGCGAGCCCGACTATGTCTAGCCAGAACTTCACAACCTCGCGCACCAGCTCAGGCTCCTTCCCCATCAGAGAGGTGACATTCCATGTGCCAAGAGCTAGCTTCTGCAGCCGAGGACCACACCACCAGGGACCACGCCTTTGGCTACTGCCCAGCTCACAACGCACCCGACCCCTACGGCCCCTCCTATAGATGGTGAGCCCACTGGAGGGGGGACCCACATGCCTTATTTGGGCTGTGCCCGACCAGGCCCCATGAGTATAGGCCTGGCCACCAGGCGCTCGCCATCGAGCCCCACCCCCAGGCCTAGCTCCAGGGGGGGCCCCGGTGACCCGCATCCGGGCAAGGGAAAACGTGTATCCATTATGTTTCTCTTCATAAGGGGTTTTGAGCCGCACTTCGTCTGGTTCCTCACCCAGGACCTGTTTGCCTTGGGTGACCCTACCAGAGGCATAAAGCCCCAGGCAACTTAGCTCCTGAATCACTGGAACACGCAAACCCCTCCACCACGGTAAGGTGTCGGCTCCAGGAGGGGCTTATACAGAGTAATATCTAAAAAAAACCCAAAACAACCTAAAAACCTGTCTTTGTTGGCTGAGGAGGACTACTGATATTAACCAATTATGAAGAGCAGTGCTTTTCTAAATGCAGGCTATATATTTCATAGTACAAGAACATTGTGAAATACCTGTTCGATGGGGCTATCAGTCATGAATAAATCTGTGACATCACTGTTCTTTTTACCTGTGGATAGGAAATCAATAAATAATGTTATGTTTATCACTAATGAACAATTACGCAGTTATTATAGATTCTAGCTCGGAGGACTTACCATTAGAATCATCAGGACCGAGGGCACTACTTTCTTCATCAGATAAATAAGCCAGATACTCATGAAGCTTTGTCACTAATGTATTAAGTTTGCTAGTCCTGGTGAGGATGGAAATAAAAATTAAAGTAATCAATATAAATATTATTTTAACATCCTAATGTAAAAATTCAAGCCACCTCACTTGATTTGAAAATTAACTGTCAAGACTCAAAATGGTAAATATAAATTACAACCACCAAGTTTTTCTGCATTAACATCATTTGATGAACTGACAAGTTACTTGCCCCATCATTAATGTAACTAGTACACATCATATGGTCCTACGTATGTAAAAAATCAGTGAAAGACATTGATCAGTTTCACAAGAACGATTGCCGATTTCCGATATCCATAAACATGCACCACATACATGGTATTAGCTAGCCCTGAAACACATTCATTTTTTGACACATACACAAACACACAAATACTGTCCGTCATACAATTCTTATTGGCAATAAATACACTGAAGCACACAATCACATGGAAAATTACTGAGGAAGTTAGTTATCCAAAATTAAGAACAACTGAAGATGCTATTATTTGGTTTACAAACCTTCTTGCACCACATGCTTATGATAAACCCCCCCCCCAACAGTAGAAGACTCCCAGGATGTACCACCACTATACCACACACCCCCTCCTCCCAAAAAATGAATTAATTTAAATTATTTTTGAGGGAATTTTCTTGCAGTAAATTATTCCTCTTTTGGGGGAATTTTCTTGCAGTGAGGTGTCTGTCTTGTTCACAGCCTTGTTAGAGGGTATTGGGGGAAGACATTAAACCCATGATTTGGCCATTTTTAGACAACATCAGTAGCCGATAAAACAGTATATGAAACGACTAAGTGATACTGAACACAGACATGCTTTTATCTATTTCTACTTATTAATGTGCCCATGAACACCAACCAACCTGCTACACATAGCTTTGAGCTGAGGTCTTTACTAAATAAAAGAGGCTGAGGAACGTGACAAACAGAACCTCACTGTCAAGCTCCGTCCGTTCGAGCCTCGTGTGTGCCACGCCCCCCCTTGCTCCTCGTGTGCAAACCCTGATTGAAACCACCTGTAGTCCACCCGTCTGATTGTGATCCTCTGTTTTCTGATTAGTTCCCTGTCAGTCTTGTGTATTTAGTCCGCGTCTGAGTTAGTAACCCCAGTTCGGTCATTGTGATGTTTTGTGGCGTTTACCCGTGTCCGTCTCCAAATAAACCCCGTTTTTGGATATTCCTGCCTCTCGTCGTCTTCCCTGCCCGACGCCGCCAACATCCGGGCACGCTGCGAACCCGCAACGTGTCACTCACACGTCCAGCTTTGGGGTTTCAGTTCTGGTCAGTGTGTGTGAAAAGCACGTATTCTTGCATGTTTGCAAGGTTTGTTTCCTTTCACCATCTAGAACCATGTGGTCCAGTGAATTGGTGCCTCGTGAATAGCAATTGTGTCATACTGTGTGCGAATATGAACCCTGTGATGAACAGGCGTCCCATCCAGCAGCTCCCCTGCCTCACATCCTATGCGGGCTTCAGGCTCACTGTGACCATTTACTGCAGATGTAATTATAGAAATTGAATGCAGAACAACATTTTCTCAAGAACTTCCACAGCATAAGTATTCAAGAGTCACATTTTGGGGTAAAATATTAATAAGCCCAACAATTAACATTAAAAGTTAATGACAACTTATTAGCAAACAAAAGTATCATTTTGGATCTTAACCCACTGAGAGTAGGTGGTTTACAATTGATTTGTGTTAAATTATGGCAAGTCCAGCAGCCTCTACATGGAGAGCTCATTAACAATAGCTATGATGAAAATTTAGCAAATAAATTCATTTCCAAATCACAGTGGAGGATGAAATTTACAATAAGGCTACCCATACAGAGTTTATAATTTTTTAATAATCTGGTTATTAATAAGGTTGTAAGACTTTGTAAATTATTAATAGACAATTTTAAACAAGTTATAACAGTTTTATTTTTACTAACGAGTGGCAAAAGGGAACCTCCGACATGCTGGAAGAACTTTACTTAAGAAAACAGTCTAATGACTGTAGGACAGTCAGCTTTAAATTTCCTTCTGCTCATACTCCCTACTTCTCATATAGGCAGACAGCAATAACTGAATAGACCACAAGGAAAAAAATCCAAATATACACCTTACAGTTGAATTGAACTCGGCTAAAGTTTCCAATGTTTTACCCAAACCTGACATAAACTGTGTAAGGCGACATGACTAGCAGCAATCCGAAAGACAAATCGTAACAGTTTGTGTGTAATCTAAAGCTTTACTGTAATATTTCAAACAGTACTATACCGTTACGACCGGAGACGAAGTCCAAGGTTGCGGAGAGATAACTTTCATATCATTAGCTACATAACACGTGAACGAGCCCTTTAATATTGTTAAAACAAGCCAAGGTAGCTATTGAGCTGTATTCATATATCATCGATTTCCGTCATATTGCATACCTGCGGATCTGTGCTGTCATTTCTATCTTTCGTGGGGTGCTTCTACAACAGCAGACTTTATCTTCAGTGATACTCGGCGATGACGAGCAATATTTAAGTTTTAAAAAGGTAAAAATAAACAAAGCGCGACCGCCATCTTCCTGGAGGACTGAAGACGCCTCAAAATGGCGCACGCGGCTCAAATTGAGTGTAGCTTCGGATTGGCTCGCGTGATGAAAATTTACTTCCAAGTGGCGCACGCCGGGAGGTTTTTGTTGATTTAGAATACTAGCTGAATGGATGGGAAAGCCCACCTTGCTCAAAGCTGTAATATTAAATACAATTTTTACGAATTGTTTAAAATATTATATTATAAATAATTTATATGACAATGTGCTCATATTTAAAACGTTCTGTTTTGATTAAAAATGTTAAATCCTATATTAAAAATAATTGCATACAACTGTCATATTCATTAAAAATTACACAGAAATTAAAAGACAAATGAAGCATAATAATTTATTTGATTTTTAAAATCCTTTGTCCTAACGGATGTAATTAGGCTTTAAAAATTACTACATACATTGCTTTAGTAAGTGAAAATATGTGTTATGCTTTAATCACTAAACCCTTTTCCACAGTATATTCAGTGAATATTAATTCTCTGCCGTCTGCATTTTCTATTGGCTGAATGCAAGGTCTGCTGAGGATTGTCCCCATCCTTAGCTGCTGGGTGATTCAAAGGGATGCACCAGAAAAGTGTATAAATGATGGGCCACTAAACAAAGAAGTGATAAAAACTAGATAAGATTTATGTAATTCAATGAATGTTATTATTGTTGTTGTTGTTTCATCTTACCTACCTGCCTGCCCGTCGTGTTTTCTCCCTAGCATGGTTCTAACGAGTGTTGGGAGTGGAACTCCGCTGAGTCCGTTGATGAGAAGAGATTCACGCTGGGGACGTTGGAGGAGTTGCAAGTCACAAAAGTTTATTCCTTCACTGATCGATCAGGGAGCAACCATCAGACATACATTAGGCATGTGCATCGAGAAGCTCTAAAGTACCTATCTGCTCTGCTCTCTCATAGCCCATTTTGGCTTCTCCCCCCTCTCTCGGTCTTTTCCATTTGCATGACAGCAACAAACTTGACATTTGCTTCAGTTACAGCATGTTCCCCCTCCCAGCATTTTATCACATACACGCTTAGCGGCCTTCCCTTGTAAAAGCAAAACAGCATCTCAGCAATCACTCCCCCTCTGTCTCCATTTAACAATGGCCCTGTGGTAAGGTCACCCGGCACGCTGGTCAGTCCCTTCTTTAATAAGGCTGCATTATTTTAGAATCAACCCCTCAACTTCCCCCGTTTGATCTCCACTAGGAGATCACCCTAACGGCTGGGAAGCTGCAGGAACACGATGTCTCCAAGAGGACTATCCTCCCCCAAGTCCTTTGACTGAGAGGCATCATCTGCGCATAAGTATTGTCCCACTTCTCTATTATAGTGGTTATCAGACGAACTGACAGTGCGTGCAGACAGGGAACACAGCCACACCCACAAGTAACTAAAAGTGCAGTAAAGGTAGCTATGGATAATAAAAGCGACCTTATAAAACCTTTCCACTGTCCAAACACGGAGGTCAGCCAATCATCCCAAATGTTATTAATACATGATTCTTCCCCACATATTCTCACCCCTGGTTCCGGCTGCCTCGCATGTCTGGTCTGTGGAAAGCACTAAAATCATAAACAAAGCAATCATCACATGTAACACAACTTTACCGAAAGCCCCCCTTTTCACTTTGCTCTTCATCCTGGTCCTGGGGTTGTCTGGTGACGAATCAGGTGTTGGTGTCTTCAATCAGCAGGGGTAGTCTGCCCTGCTGATCCGCTCAGGTCAAAGGATTATTCTGCCCTTCTGCAGGGACCTGAGCTGCGTCTAGTTCAGCCGAACTGACTCTCTGGGTTGTTTCCCGGAGGTTTTCCTGGATCTCAGCGGTGGTTCTGCATGGGGCCTCCAGCGCTGCGCACTGGCTCCAGTGAAACCACGTGTCTCCTTTGCCTTTCAGTCGAACTGTGTGCGACGTCCTCTCAGTGACTTGGAAGGGGCCGGTCCACCTGGGCTCTGACTACTCCTGTTTGATGACCTTCAGGAGGACCCCCTCCACCGTGTGTGGTTTGGCTGGCTGATGATCTGGTCCCGCCTCCTGGATCTGTTTGGAGAAATCTGCAACGAGAACTTGCAAACCATCATAATAGGCCCTCGGATTTTTCTCCCCCTTTTCATCAGGAGTCCAGGACAACCCCTTCTGGGGTCTGGGAAACTGCCTGCCTGTCTGGAGCTCAAAGGGGGTGAACCCAGTCCTAGCTGTTAATAGAGCATCTCACTGACATCAGTGCCATTGGTAAAGCATTAACCCATTTCAATTTGGTCTGTGCACAGATTTTTACCAATTTTTGTTTTATATTCTGGTTCATTCGCTCCACTTTTCCCTGGGACAGTGGATGATATACAGTCCTGAATGCATGCCTCAGTCCAAGTGCTTCCTCTACCTTCTGCAAATCCTCAATTTTAAAGTGAGACCTGTTGTCCAATCGAATTCTGTTGGGAACCCCATGTCGTGGTATATAGTGTTTAATCAAGAACTTTATCATGGATGCGCCATCCTCCTTTTTCATGGGCCATGCCTCTGGCCACCCCGACAAAGCATCCACACACGTAAACACATATCGAAACCCTCGCACTGGAATCACCATGTCAGTGCAATCTATGATGATTTCCTCTCCTGGCCTTGTGCACAACCAGAAGTGCCCTTTCTCTGGCTTCAGTGAGGGATGCGAGTTGTACACGGTACAGGATGCACAGCCCTGTACATGTCCCTGCACCATGTCTTTCAGGAACAGATGCCACCAGCCTGCCAGACTGTCCATCATTTGTTTTACCCCTGCATGTCCTACACCGTGGGGTTCTGCCCAGACTGTCTGGCGAAGGCCTGGGGGATGAGCTGGCTTCCCCTCCTTACTCTGCCACACCCCCTCCTTTTTGCACCCCCTTTCTCCATCCACAGTCTGTCTCTCCAAGGTCTGAGCTTCTGCATAACCAACTGCAGGCAGCTATCACAAAGCGAGGTCACACAGTATTCAAAACAATCTCTTCTTTGCCTACGGCCTAAAACATAACAGACCCAATATGCCTCCCTTCCTGGGCCTACTAATGTCCAATTTTACTTCCAGTCTTTCTGCCTTCAGAGTCACAAAGTCCTGGCCTTGTCTGGCCACCACTACATACCCTGCCTACAAACCCCCTGTGCCTGTACGCATCTGTGAACCAGTCCTCTGTCCCTTCAATTTTTTCTGCTTCCAAGTCTATCTTTCTCCACCTTCTGTACTTCATACTCGCATTCATGTGGTTCTCCCCGCTCATCATGTGGTCTGCCATGTGGATTCCATCCATCCATCCATCCATCCATTATCTATACCCGCTTATCCTACTGGGTCGCGGGGGTGCCGGAGCCTACCCGGAAGCAATGGGCACAAGGCAGGAAACAACCCTGGATGGGGGGCCAGCCCATCGCAGGGCACACTCACACACCAGTCACTCACACATGCACACCTATGGGCGATTTAACTCCAATCAACCTCAGCATGTCTTTGGACTGTGGGGGGAAACCGGAGTACCCGGAGGAAACCCCACTATGACACAGGGAGAACATGCAAACTCCACACACATGGAACCCAGGCGGAGACTCGAACCCAGGTCTCAGAGGTGTGAGGCAACAGTGCTAACCACTGCACCACCATGCCGCCCCCCCCATGTTGATTTCCTCATGGGAAAAATTCAGGTTAGGTGCTTCTAGAATTTTACTCAGTCTCTGCTGCCTAAGTGACGTCATGGTGAATGTCTGTGAATTTACATCAGCCACCACGCTGTGCGATGTGAGAATATGTAGCACATGTCCCATCACTAGATGTGCTGTTTTTTGGATGATTTTGGCCACCCCTGCTGCCTATCTTGTACATGCGGGGTGTCTTTTTTCTGTACTGTCTAGCTTTACACTGACGTACATCAGCACTCTCCTCTCTCCCCCTTTTTTCTGAAACAGGATGGCATTTACAACGTCTCCTGCTTCAGAAACATCCAAATGAAACAGGAGAGAGTAATCTGGGAGGGCGAGGTCTGTGGCCTGCGCTACCCTCTGCTTCTAGGTGATAAAAGCCTCCTCTGATGCTTGATCCCCATTAAGGGACGCACTGAGGTTCCGCAGGCCGTGTTCTCGGACCAGAGCCCTCAGTGGCATGTGAGCCCCATGTAGTCTGGAATGTAGGTACGACTGTAGCCTGTGAGGCCTAGAAATGACAACATGTGTCTTACCGTGGTGGGTTTTTGATGATGCAAGATAGCCGACCGATGAGCTGCAGAGAGGCCTGTTCCTGCTCCTGACAAATGTCATCCTAGGAAGGTCACAACTATCCTAGCAACCTGTAATTTGTCCTTACTGACCGTAAAGCCCTTTTCTGCCAGATGACGCAGCACGGACTGGGTGGCCTGTAGGGCCGCCTCTGCGGTGGGGGCTGCGATTAGGAGGTCGTCTATGTACTGGACGAGGGTCACACCGTCCGGGAGAGGACACCCGTGCAAAGCCTGCCTCAGGACTTGGTTAAAGACACCTGGTGAAAGGGCAAACCCCTGAGGCAGGCGGGTGTACCGCAGCTGGCAGCCCCTGTAAGTGAAAAAGAATATGTCCCGACACTCCTCTGCTAGGGGCAAACAGAAAAAAGCATTAGCCAGATCAATGCACGTGAACCATTTTTGTTGCGGGGTCAGATTGGTTAGGACGACGTATGGATTTGGAATTGGAACCGTGGGGGTCAGAAGGAGATTGTTTATGGCACGCAAGTCGTGGGCCGTCCGATATTTCCATGTGCCGGGTCTTTCTACCGGGAGGATGGGGGTGTTCCATTGAGACGTGAAGGGTTCTAACACCCCGGCCTTTAGGAGGCCTTCTATAGTCTCCTCTATCCCCTCCTCCGCCGCCGGCTTGTGTGGATACTGTTTAAGCCAAAGTTGCCCTTCCCCTGGTTGAAGTTGGAAAGTCACTGAAGATATTAGGCCAACATCTGTGGGACTGGTGGACCACAGGGATCCTGGCAGAGACGCCAGGAGGGCCGCAGCCTTTGACTGATCCATCTTTTCACGGCCATGATCTCTAGTGATCTGTTCATGTTGCATGAGGGCTGTGTCCTGAGCTGTAATGTGGATGCAATAGGTACTGCAGGAGGGTGAGAAAGAGACCTGCGGGATCTGGGTCTGTACCCAGTCCTGAGCCTCCCTGGCCTGTTTCACCATCGGGCCCAAATCTCTGGCCTGGTGTTTGGGATGGAGGACCAGAGAGATATGTGGGACAGCTTCCTGTGCCATCAAATACCAGGGCAGCTGTTCTGGGGTAAGCAGGGTGGCTGAAGCTACCCCCTCGGAACCCACATACCCCCATGCGGAGTAAGCCGCCAGGATGCCAGTAGATGGCAGCCTGAGCCTGACTCTGGACTGGCTGCACCAACCATTGTCCTGCGTCCCCCGTCCGGGCGTCACACCACAGGTGTCCAGTCCATCGGCACTGCACAGCATTGAGGCCCACTTCTTCATCCCAAGAGGTTCACCGGAACTGAAGAGAAACCCACAACGGTCACTCTTGAAGTGGACAGATGCTGTTGGTCTAGGGCCACGTTAAGGGTGGAATACGTGGCCCCGGTGTCCACTAGTAACAGCAGTTCTTTGTCCATGACCATAAGGGACAGCATAGGGTCCGCCTCCCCTGCGTCCCGGGCCTCCTGGGGGGACCATCACTGTGGGGAGGTCCCCCCAGGCGGTCCTTCCCTGCCGTGCAGTCTGGATGGGACTTCCGCCAGGCGTACCCTTGCCCAGTGTCCGGGCATCCGACACCTGACTGCGGTCCTCCTTGCGGCGCACCCCTACCCCAGCCCCGGCCCCTGCTTCCCCGCCTGAAACCGTCCCTCTCCATGGTTGGCCCCACCCTCCCTGTTGGTAGGTGGGGGGCCCTTGCCAGGGGGCAGGTTGGTGAGCGGGTGGTCC
>JABFEB020000038.1:2189791-2231190 GCA_019775895.2 Stomatorhinus ivindoensis | reverse complement strand
TGCAATACCTTGATTTTAGTAAGGTTAGTACACAGTCATAGCCATAAATGCAATGGTACTAATTATTGGCATAATTTGTTTCGGTTTTCGGCCTTCGGCCTTGGTTTCCTCTTTTTTGGTTTTCGGTTTCGGCCAAGAATTTTCATTTCGGTGCATCCCTACTAAAAATCTTGTTTTACTTGCCATTTATTGACAAGAATTTCTTTGTTCATTTATTTTCCCGCATTTCTATGAACAGTGTGAACAATTACCAATTCAGCACTGAAATTAACTTTAGTCCTTTTAATGCCATATTCACTGGATTCTAATACAAAGTGCTTTCCAAATCTCAGTGAGTGGACAAACAAGAATCACATTGTTTTCCACAATCATGAACATATGTAAAAATCATTTCATTACAGAATGGCATTGCAAAAGCTTAAACTAGGTTGTGTCTGTGAGAAGGAATTTTGTCCCTGAAGGAATGGATTCGTGCCGCTCTGATTGTATTTTGCAGTTTCTAAAAAAAATGGCCCAGCACACATTTTGTGGTACATTATTTTATAGCCTTTCGCCATTTGCCTGTATAGTTCATAAACGAATTTGGCTGCATTCTGAAGTTGCTTTTATGATGTCAACAAATGCTTTATGAATTCCTGAAGCTTCTTTTATGGTAGAAGAGCATGATGGTATCTCTTTTGTGATTGTATAGGCCTAAATGAGCATTACCATTGAACTTTAAGTACTCTAGAGTTTATCTTCTTTTTATTTTTACCGAGGTCACAATTTTTTAGTTTTTTTTTTTTTAACTTGTTCTAGAAAATGTTATAATGGTAACAATTTTTAAATTATTTTGTATGGGGAACAAGTTGAAAATCTTAATTTAGTTGACTGAATTGCATTGTCTAATATGAAAGTGCTATTCTGTAATGCTTCAGGGAAAATGGTTTTATTAAATTGATTGAAAAAAGCTTTACATGGTCTCAATTTTTTTGATTACATATTCCATTATGAACAGTGCAGGTTCCACTTGGGCAACAATATTTGGTTGAGTTATGCCTAGTTCACACTACAGTCACAACGTGATTTTAACCCTGATTTTCTGCTTGCCTACAGTTTTTAGAGATCGCCAATAAAAGCCCCAGATCGGAGGCAAATCAGTGCTCGTTCAGCACTGACAAATCCAGTCACTCTGTGTAGCGTACGCAGGATTCACCAGGCTCCTGTTTATCCTGATGCACCTTGGTCCAATCCGTGTGTGGGAGAAATTGCTCTGAAATCCTCTGGCAGTTCCTTTGCATCTGTGCTTGATATTGGTGGCCAGCAATAGCTGAGTAGGGGGCTTTCACGTCAGAATAACTCAGCTTCAGAGCTTTGATAAAAAGCTGGTATAATTCTGCAGCAGTGGGTCTACACTGAAGGACCAATGAAGGGCTGCCGCATAGCAAGGCCAAATCGGCCTGGGATCTGGCAAGCTGCTTGTGACGTTATCCAGCTCTTGCATATTCCAGGGTTGGAAAATCCTTCCCATATTTCTCCCCCATTATTTTTGTGGGGCCTTGCAGCATCCGTTGTTTGTCCTTTTCCCTGCCCATCATTTGTCCTTTTCCCTGCCCATCATTTGTCCTTTTCCTTGCCCGTCATTTGTCCTTTTCCCTGCCCGTCATTTGTCCTTTTCCCTGCCCATCATTTGTCCTTTTCCCTGCCCGTCATTTGTCCTTTGATTTAACTGTAACCAGCACCCAAACATGCACAAAGATTTCAGATCTGCCCCAAAAAGATTCAAAATATGCCCGACTCAATACTGTGGTTATCATGCAATTATTCGTTTCATTTACAGTACCACCAGAATCACGGGAGCACCCACTATCTCCGTAGGGGACTTAAACCCTTACCATACCAGGGACTCAATCCTCTACCTCACTGGGGAACTGTTCCTACCTCACCTGGGATTCAAACCTCTACCTCTTCTGAAGGAGCGACCCCAGACTCAAACCCTCCTTTTAACTGTCGAAAACAACAGACTAATTTAATTGATTACTATGCCCGTTGTAATTTAGTCGTCAGGCAATGGGATCTTTCAGAAACACTAAACACAGCATGATATTACCGATCAGCCATTTGCTGAAGCTGATTCACAAGCTGCAGACGCTAACTTGAAGATGCCTTAAAAACTTCAGCACTTCTGTAGTCAGGGACGGATCATCACTACTGTGTCACTGAACTTGAAGGTTTCAGCTTGGCGCTAACCTGGGGAAGCCATTAGCCTCCCCATCCTGAGATCTACGGGAGAATGAGTTCAATGATCCCAGGTGAACCCCAAAGTTGTAGAAATTTCAGCCGGAGACTTGGTTCTTATTTGAAGAGCATATTTTACTTTCTACTTGGACTAAGAAACTACGGAAATTAAGCACTGCATGCAATCTCCCCTTACATTCTGGATGTGTTAATTAACATTCCTCAGCCATCTGTTTTCTTTCACATATTATATAACTATAATATTATATTGTAACTGACAGACCACAGGTGGTGAGTTTGAGCAACAAAGTGTCTGCTGAATGCACAATAAGCACTGGTACTCACCCAGGACTATCTCAGTTCAAAGCTCTTTACCCTCTACACCAGGAGTGCCCAACTCCAGTCCTGGGGGGCCGGAGCCCTGCACATTTTTGGGTTTCCCCTTATTTAACACACCTGATTCAACTCCTTGTGCAAATTCCCACACAGCTCTTGAGCTGAATCATTTATGGTGGAACGGAAAGAACTAAGCTACACAGGTCTCCGGTCCTCCAGAACTGGAGTTGGGGACCCCTGTTCTACACATATAACTGCTCATCCACTCAAAAATACAACCTCATTTTTAAATTTGCAGATGATAAATCCATGCTTGTACATATCAAGAACAGTAATGAGTCTTCATACCAGAAACAGGTGGATGTCATCATTGTCTATAGAGAAGAGAAGGATCTCATCCTGAACACAAAAAAACAAAAGGAGCTTATCTTGGACTTCCGGGAAACACGTCAAAAAGTATTTAATGGATCTTATTGCCGCTTCATAAAATTTGTATTATTGTATGGATGAAGATCACACAGTTTGAGTCAAACTGCCTGGAAAATGAAGCAGTAGCACTAGGTGGCAGCAGAGGATGTAAAGGGGAAGATGTAAAGCCATCCTGCAAGCACAATATATCCAGTGGATCTTTCTCAAACTTCCCACGAACATTATACAGATCATTGGTTCTCAAACTGTGGTGCATGAAATGATTTTATGAATATTCTAAATTAATTATGTCACTTAGTCCTTGTCCTAGTGAGTGGTGGCACATGAAATAACAGGCACAGATATGATGTAACTCACCCAAAACAATTAATGCATGTCTCAAAAACAAACACAAGCATGGGCAAAACAGAACAAAACCAAAACCAAATACAAATCACCAGACACACAAACTAGAAAACTCATACAAATGAAATACTATTAACAGTTTCTGGCTAGGTGTCGGCGGCGCGGGGCAGGCAGACTGACGAGCAGGCAGGAATTCGGGGTGAAAATGGGGTTTATTCGAGGATCCACAGGACATCCACGGCAGACTAAGCACATGACACTACAATGACAACTCTGGGGAGATGGACTCAGACGCGTACTAAATATGCAAGACAGGCAAGGACTGATAGACAACAGCTGGTTTCCATCAGGAGCAGACACGAGGTAACGAGGGGGGGCGTGGCACACAGGAGGCTTGCACGGAAGGATCATGACAATTTCTTTGTACTCTTTTTATTTTCCCTTCCAGCCAAACTAGCAAGATTTGCTATGTAAGTACCAAAAAATTACATTTGATAAACTGGTGGATTACATCACAAATGCCATCTCTCTGCTGGCTTTGGTGCAAAATTCATAAACAATACTGCCTGAAACAGTACATAGAATAAAATAGAATAGAATTCTATTATTCATCGTAATAATATATCCCATTTTCTCTCATAACAGGTTGATAGCATCCAGCAATCGGTTCATGGGAAGAGTGATCTCTAATTCTTCTCTGTCTGCAATGAATTGAGCCTTTCCCTTCTGGCTATGCACAGGATGTGGGAGATGCAAACCTAGTTTACTGTAAAAAAGAAAAAAAAACATGAGCTCATACTGAACAGGCCAGTCGAACAGTTAAAGCATAAATATCCATCATATCTGCCCAAACACAAGAGGTTTATTTTGTAGCCAAAGATTCTTCACCTTGCCTACACAAGCCCTTTGTTACATTTAAAATTCCTAGTTGCATGCAAAACAAGAATAAAAATCCATCCTTCGTCCAGTTTCTTATTCCTGTCAGGGCTGTGGGGAGACATTGAGCCAGAGGTTTCCATTCCTGCGACCTCAGCAGGAGACGGGGCAAGTGTGAGGGGACAAAATTTTCATTTTTGAATGCAGAACCGGGCAGGAAATAACTCATATGTAGGAGCCAGGGAATAGAAATGAGTGACAGGATCCCGCAAAAATAATTTCAATAAGTATTACTCAAATATGTTTTGTGTTACTCCTCAAGGCTTTGAGCTGCCGGGAAATGACAGCAGAGGCAGCACAAAAATCTGCAACACCTGATGATGTAAGTGCCTCTGAAGGAAAGGTGAATTTAAAACTGCCAAATAGATAAGGAAAAATTGGCAGATATTTGGCAGTGCTTTTCCATTGTAAACGACCACCATTGGGCCCACTTGCCTTTTGCCCACTGTGACAAATGCAACCAAGTGCCATCATACACTGGGCAGCAAGTCTGGCACTTCAGAGCTAAAATGAAATGACATATGTGTGTGTGGATATTGTTTGTACAGATCTATGACCGATTATCAGAAACGTGGCTGCTATTGAAATGTACCTATATGTTTGACTAACCTACTACTGCGCGAAAAATGTGTTTTAACTGTTAGATTTTGAATGTAGCCTATTTATTAAATCTACGGGTTTGCCTATATTCTTTACCTGAAAATAAGCATAATATGGCAAGTGTCTGTGGGACTGGGACAGAATTTTGTGGGTTTAGGTTGGACTGGGATTAAAATTACATCCTACACAGACTCCTACACGAACCCAATCCCAGGGAGCATTG
This sequence comes from Stomatorhinus ivindoensis, assembly GCA_019775895.2. Classification (NCBI taxonomy): domain Eukaryota; kingdom Metazoa; phylum Chordata; class Actinopteri; order Osteoglossiformes; family Mormyridae; genus Stomatorhinus; species Stomatorhinus ivindoensis. The sequence continues at coordinate 2,226,104 of JABFEB020000038.1, read as the reverse complement.
GGCACAAGGACAACATGGACAGGACAACAGTCAGTGGCAGGGCACATAAAGACACACACACACAATTTGAAGACATTATCTCACCTAACATGCCATTGGACTGGGAGAGGAAACCAGCAAGACAAAAGAAGAACATGTTAAACCCAAATATAGAGTAGAGATGCAACTTGAATCTCTGGAGGTGTGAGAGAACAGTGCTATATACAGAGCCACCTGATACTAACAGTAATAGTGGTAAGGTAATTGCTGATGATAATGTAACGTGTCCTGGGTATGACACTAAACTGCATCTGGCCCTGCAAGCAGTGCTCCAACTGGCAGGGTAAAACTTTTGGGGGATGGTGGCGGGATTGGCACTCCAGCCACCACAAAAGAGCTCGGAATAAACAGGCGTGATACCCTTCTGCTCTCCGCGGGAGTAGCTCTGCTGCAGCTGTCCACAAAAAGGCTGCACGCACCATGGACATCCTTGGAAGAGTCCCAACTGTCGGAGAGCTAATAGGATCAGGCCTGTTGGGGATCGGGGCTGGTGTGGTACTTAGACATCGCTTGCTGCATGGCGGCACTTGGGTCCCAGTTTGAGGCAACCCATCTGGGTAGGCGCGTGGAACGTCTTGTCTCTCTGGCAAGATGACCATCTTCCTCTACTATTGGGGGAGCTTCATAAACTTTCGTTGGCGGCACTCTCTGAGGATCGGGACTCTCAAGAGTCTCAGTGAGGAGTCTGAGTGTCTGGGATTGCGGGTGTCCTGGATAAAGACCAAGATCCAGGCATTTAATGATTTCTTAGGCACAGCCATCAGTAGTGTATCTGTCTGAATGTCAACCTGAATGTCAACTTTGCACATTGCCTGCATTGTGAGGGAGCGTCAGTTACGGCACTACAGCCATGTGGCATGTTTCCCTGAGAGTGACCCGGCTCATATATGAGGATATGAGTAGCTGAACCAGGCCGAGACCAGGCCCACGTAACACCTGGCTGCGGCAGATAGATAGCCATTTCTGGTCGGTGGGACTGGACCATTTGTTTGCTAGGACATCACCAGCCGGGTTCCCTAGGAGTTCCACCGCGTGGTGAGTGCAGCTCCCCAACCTGACCTGACCTGATGTAACCCTCAGTAAAACACACACCGGCACCAGTCTTCAGTAATTATGTTTTTTTTTTATTATTATAAAGTAATTTACAATGTTAAGCAATTACCCCTCCCTGCCTACCCTGGGCAGAACAACAGTCCTGCACCTCGGATAGTCACAAAAAAAATGTTGCAGCATGGTGGCTCAGTGTTGCCATGGGTTTTGAATCGCAGCTCTGTGAGTACAGTTTGCATGTTCTTCCCATGTTCTGCAGATTTCCTCCAGCGATTCCAGTATTACCCTCACAGTCCAAAGACATCCAGTTAGGTCAATTACCACCTCTGGATTAAACATTGTGTAAGTGTGAGCCCTGCAATGGATGGATATCCAGCCCAGAGAGTTCCCTGTGTTGTGCCCTATGACGCCTGAGACAGACTCCAGCCCCCCAGGTCCCTGTCCTGGATAAGCAATTGGAGGACAGCTGGACAATAACAGTACAAATACCAGTTTTCTTTTTCTATTAAAAAAAAATAAAATAATGCAGAATCTTACTATTTTGGTGTTCTAAGATCAAGGAACTTTTCTTTGACATCCAGAATCACTTCAGCTGCCTTTGTGTCAGGGAGCTTAATCTTCACCTATTAATTAAAATATTCATGAAGGGATTCTAAAAAAGGCGATATATGAGATAAAATTATAAAATAAGCATTTATGTATAGTACAGTGCCTATAAAACTGCACCCTTATTGAAATAGCAGGTTTTTGTGATGCAAAACCAGAAATCAAGATAAAATAATAATAATAATAATAATAAAAAACAGAGACAATTTATTATTTCAGTTATTTTTACTACTAAATTAGCCATTTGGTTTTTTTCTGCTGATTTTTGCTGTTTGCAAGTTGCATTAAAGAGAGACGTGTCTGACATGATTTATCTTAGTTTCTGGCTTTACTTTTAATAATACTGCATAAACTTTTTATTTGTCCATGCATATGAAGCAATGCATTATAGTTTATTTTAGAGAATAGACTCCTATTTTAAGCAAGCTAAAATAAATATGTTGAGTGATGGATAGGAAGGATATTTACCACCATGTCCTCGCAGCACATCGAAGATGGATCTTTCCTGGTCATACCCAGAAACAGGTCCTCGGTTCCCACGTGTTGCTTCAGCACTATGTCATACCTGTCAGGAAAACCCATCTCTGATTATTTAAAGTAATACTGAAGCCATATGCTATCTCTCTTATTTATACGTCACTTTGGACAAAAATGTGTACTAAATAAATTAATGCATTTACACAAATTTGAAACACCCCCCGCTGGATGGATGACAATGGAAATATTAACTATTTGACAGTAGCACCCTTACTCAGGCTGTGGTCGAGGATCAGCGATGTCATCAAATTCTGAACCCTCCGCAACATCTTCAATATCCCAGATGTCCTTACTACTTCTCTTGAGATAGGGTGCTGCAGAACAGGACAGCATCTAAGTTAAAAAGCCATTTTCACACACGTTCTGTTTTTGGACACAAAAATTGTATTCAGAACTAACTCATATAGACTTAGGTGGAATTTGTACATAATGGCATATATTTAAAAATTCAGTTGAATGTGATGAAAAAGAAGAAGCAATCCATCTTGCTCAATGCACATCTTTTGCAAATACAAAGTTAAAATTAAATCCTTAACCCTCACCCGAAGTGCTGTCTGATTGTTTAGGGGGACCGATATGACCAGGTCCAAGCCGAGCTTGGGCTGTTGCAGACTGAAATATTTGAAAAAATAACGAATCATTGTCAGTGAAAAGTCTAAGAACTCAATCGTTAGATATGCATTTACAGACAGGAGTGTTAATACAAAGTCAAAGGCATAGCAGATAATATGTATTAACAAGTAAACTATGGCATTAAAAATTGTAACGTCGTTCAGCATCCGCTAGAATATCTACTAGACTGTTACCGTTATTATAATACAAAGCAAGTAAGGCTTAAATCAGTAGTTCATTTTCTAGTCATCTTAGTTATGTTCATGAAACAATACCGAACAGCTGTCGTCTTCATCGTCTTCAATTGGGCAAAGTAACGCAGACAGCGCTTGTAGGCTCCCTGCGGAATAATATTCTTCCATTTTAAATATTTCAGTATTATACACGCATAAAACCCAAGATGCTGTATCTTGTAATCCTTAATGATCTTGTTAAAGTTTTCTTAGTTGATGAACTACACAGAGTAGCGTTTTCCGATGCCATGGAAACCAAAGTGTACGCATGCGTGGTACGAGCTCTATTAGCCTTCCTGCCGCTGGTAGTTTTCTTTTTGACCGCTCAGTGGCGGAACCTTAAAAGGACAAGTACTGGATCGACTCATTTTTTTATTTCTTAATTTTTCCAGTAATGTTAAAAGATATTTGTGCAATTGAATTAAACTATTTGCAACTTTCCAAATAAGAGCGAAAAAGTTATTTTGGCTCATATAAAAGATTGGTACGCATACCAAGATTGGATCGTACTCGGAGTGCCCCCAGGTGGTACGGGGGAAGAATGTAGTAATTTACGTGAACTGAAAAAAATTCTCCATTAACGTTCCCGTCGTCCTCTTCAGTTTGCAAATGAGATATTTCAGACATTACTATGGTTTTAAGCCTTGCCTCAATGATTCTGTAATAGACATTCAGGCCTGCTTTCTCAGGCTTCTCAATTGAGCTACAGAATGGCCAAAACAATATGTGCTATACAATCCATATAAGAGGGGGGGATTATGGTCTGGGGTTGATTTTCAGGGGTTGGGCTTGGCCCCTTAGTTCCAGTGAAAGGAAATTATTGCTGCAGCATTCAAAGCCATTTCGGACAATTTCATGCACCCAACTTGACTGCGCACCAGCGTACAAAGCAAGGTTTTGGTAATATAGTGTATCATAATTTCATTTCACCTACAGATCACTGTAAAGTGTATCTTATTCCGTCGCATGTACTCTTTTCATGGGAAGTCACAAAAAATTGCACTCTCACAGTAACTTAAGGATAAGAAGTTATTCAGGTTTTCATATTGCGCTACTAAGCAATTTGAAAAATAAACAGTTTTGGTAAATCTGAGATGATCCAACTGCAGGCTATTGATGAAGATTTGCTGAAAAGCGCAGAATGTGGTGGTGGTGGAATCAAGAGAGTAACTAATGAAACAGAAGCTTTGGGTTTGAATCTCTCCTTTCTTTTACCAGTAGACAATAAATTGGTGGAATATGGATCATTATGTCTGGACTTCACTGAAAAATACTTTAAAACACTACAGGCTTTAGGATACACTTCACTTCAGGCTATTTTTATCAACAAAGAGGATTAAAGAGAATGAGCTTAGTATGCAATTTCAGTGAGAGGGTTTGGATCCCACCAAATTGTTACCAAAATAAAGAAATAATAAAAGATGTAATATAAAGAAAGAATGCTAACTTAATCCATTGTCATGAATGTGTGTGTGGGAAAGTGAGAGAGAGAGAGAGAGAGAGAGGTTGAGAGATAGAGAGAATGAGATAGCTCCTCCTTTTGGGATAACCTAATAGTTTTGCCACAGGAGAATATCTTTACTAGCTGATGTCACTCAAATCATTTTCTCATCAGTCATACAGGGGGTACTTCAAAAATCTGGCATGGCATTAAAAGGTAGGACATCTTTAAACTGGTGGCAGAATTTTTTGGTGTCTGTCTGCATGTGTGGATGTTTAAGACACTAGTTGTCTTGTCAGAACACCATTACTAAAAAAATATATGCTTGTTTACTCCAATGCCATTATAGTAATGTGTCAAGTTGAAATAATTCCTGTGTCCCATTCACGAAAATTCTAGAAGAGGTTTATTTGTTCTATTAGTTCTTAGTTATTAGTTCTATGATGCAAGAATATTTTGCAATAATTAGAATAAATTGATCACTGCAGCTCCTGTCTACTAGCACTAAATATCTCTGCACCTGAAAACACAACCAACGCAAGGACTAATAGAACATACCACTGACATATTATTCAAAAATCTTAATTAATTCATTGTTTAATTCTCTGGGATCTATTAATGAAACATTTTACAATATATACTCTTATACACTGTGTGTGTTAATTGTTTGATTTTCAAGAATAATTCTAATCTGTTATTTACTTATATAAAATCATGGAGAGCAACACTGCCTAGCACTACAAGAAAATATATTGTGCAATCACATTTCTGCTGAAACTCCAGGAACTGCAAAACTATGTAATGAGGGAGTTTTCTCAAAAAGACTGAAGCATGCTACAAATGCAGATAAAGGACAAGAATTTGCAGAAAAAGAAAACAAATGTTAAGCAAGTCATAAACCATGAGAAAGCCAACTGGACCACATGTCAATGCATTGAAATAGAAGTGTTTTTTAACCTTTGCCTCTGTCTTGGAAAAGTATCAGGAAAATGCAAAGTCTTTGCCCCACTGTCCTGGAAAACAGTCTAGAGGAAAAGACACTTTGTTTTTCATAAACACATTTAGCAGTAAAGCAGGAAAAAAAAATCATTAATTACTTGTAAACACTAAATACAAACCCTCTGGAGTCTGAGGCCTGCCAGCCAATTCTGAAGTAGTCTGATATGCCTTGACATTTTGATACACTTCGCCTATCTGAAATATATGTCACCTATCCCAAAGTGCTACATATGCTTTTTTTTCAACACAAACCCAGCTCCAATAATATGAGACCAATTAGAATGTAATTTGTCTATTTTTTGTTTAATTCCTGATAAAACATAGAAAAATTACAAAACTGGTGATTTTTTTTACCTGCTTTCTTTTGTAATCCTTTTGTATCAATCACTGTACAGAATGTTAAAAACATTATAGAACACCAGTTGATTAAGTTGATTAAGATTCAGAGGCCACGTCAGAGAGTACGGCACAGGAGCTGCCCCTGTTCTTCCACATGGGCATCTTCAAAGGCGGCCGTACACTTCAGACAAAATCGAAGGAGTTGATAATGTTTTGGAAATGCGACAATCCTACGACGAGTAATCACCGCGGTGATAACAGTGCCACTGTGCCACACTATTGTGGAGCACATCTCTGAAATGTCATAAAGGATCGAGAAGATTGATTGTAATCAGTTGCACTAGGAACTAGCCCAACAAGTGCAACACCAATTCTTCAACTGACCAACTCCTGGTCCTTTCAGTGAACTACTGGGTCTGGCAACCAGGCCACCATTCCACCAGGCAGATGTACTACATCACTCTTGTGACAACCTCTGATTTTATTAGTTGGTCTGATGTCAGTCTTCTCTGCGTGGCTGCTGTTGATCACGTGTCCAGAAGCCCACGTCATTCATAGAGGCAAGGTTGACTGGTCCTGCCTGGAAGACGTCTTTTAAGGGGGAGACTAACACGATAAGGATGAGTAGCGGCTGAGCTCCATTTTTCATTATTGTTTTGTCATTGCGCATTTCCATTTTAGATTTCTGATTACTGTATTGCCAACTTGTTGCAGATTGTTATTGTTATTGGCGTTGATTGCTGATTGTTTCCGGTTACATCATCGTTTCATATACAATATTTTGCTTTTGTCTTCTGTCCACACATACACACAGGTCCACATAATAAACCATTATAGCGTCTATTTAGGATTCTGTATTTGCTAGAATCTTTTTGTCCATGACATCGCATCAGGTTACCAGATGTCTCCACAATATATATATATATATATATATATATATATATGTACTAATAAATGTTTGTTTTGTAACGTCAAACATTGTCTCTTCTCCTTCGTGTTATGGTCTGGCAATGGACTGGGTTGTAACATTCGGCTGAAGCAGAGGATGACAGACCCCCAGGGGCTGGTATGCAGGGAGAGGGGATTTTTCAGTCACTCTTAGCAGCTCCATACTGGATCCCAGTAGTCCAACAACAGACTGTGGAGAACATTTTTTAAAGATGCAGCTACTAGGTGTGACTGTAATATCTTTCCTCTGAAACGATTATAAAATAGTTCATAAATTGTTATACCAACTTTGGACAATGCTACAGTAGAACTATTCTAGTATTTACATTAGGTTTTATTAGTGTTGTAGTCAAGACCCCCTAAACTAAGACCAAGACACTGCCGAGACCGGAGGGTATACACCTGACCTGGATGGTACAAATTATCCACCTTCTGGTTAAAGGTTAAAGGTGACTGCATACTTCAAATGTAGTTGATGAAATCAACGTTATTCTATCAAGGTGACATTGTATGAGTGGTGATCCCGCTCACTGTCTGTGATTGGCTGACATTATGGGATGCTGCGCGGTTGGTCAGCAGGATTAATGATGCATTTCCCAACATGCTTTGCACCACTCCACACATATATTTAAATAGTATAAATTAATTTACAATGTTAATTGTAAATGATGTAACTGTGTAATATTTGCTGTGGAATGTATGTTTTGTTAGTGTCTAACCCTGAGTGTCACTGCTAATATTTAACTGATAGTGGCTTTTAATGATTATTTATAAAGTTATGATTTAGTATTCCTAAACCTTTTTTGTAAAAATAGCGGCAGAAAAAGTGGGGGGTTGTCTCATAATCCAGGTTATTTTATATCCGAATACAGCACTTCTGAGGGTAAATGTCTCACCTTCTGTTTTTATTTTTGTTTTACAGAAATCTGCAAACATCAAATTTAAAAACTTGACATGAAGATATTGACCTTGTGGAGGTGCTTAACTGCCACAATAATCACAAAATTTAGGCAATACAAGTGTGATGATGACGTTTCAAAATGGCATAAATGGTGTAGAAAGGGATCGCTCTGAATGAAGAGTTATTAAAATACAACAAATGAAAAAGTCACACATGTAAGAAAGTGGTGGATCTGCTTGGAGCTGGGATTAAAAATGAATTATACATGTGAAGATGGACATGATTTGAAGTTATATCAGCACCTGATCTATGCAGTAACCTACACGGTTATCCTTGTGCCAGGACTTGTTGGCAACATGCTGGCACTTTGGGTCTTCCGCGCATACATCCGAGAGACCAAGAAGGCTATAGTGTTCATGATAAACCTAGCTTTGGCTGATCTCCTCCAAGTGCTCTCATTGCCTCTGAGGATCTATTACTACTTAAATGACACTTGGCCCTTTGGACGTTTCCTCTGCATGTTCTGCTTCTATCTAAAATATGTCAATATGTATGCTAGCATCTACTTCTTGGTCTGCATCAGCGTGCGTCGCTGCAGTCTCGTCATCCACCCACTGAAGTATAGCAGCAACAAACAGCGCTTTGATCTCTGTTTCTGCACAGCTGGCTGGATCATCGTCTGCCTCAGCTGCTTACCCTTCCTCCTGTTGCGGCAGGGACCGGGCAAGTCCCTCTGCTTTTCAGAACTACCTATTGTGAAGCTGACTGTGCCAGCCGGCATTGCAATCATTGTCCTGGCGGAACTGCTGGGTTTCATTCTGCCACTCACTGTGGTGCTAACATGCTCCTGGCGAACAGCGGTCAGCTTGCGTGGTAAAAGCAGAAGACTTCAGCACAGTGCAGAGAAACGGAAAGCACTGAAGATGGTCCTGTACTGCACATTGGTATTTCTCATCTGTTTTGCCCCATACCACCTCACCTTCCCCTTACACTTCTTGGTAAAGTTCAACGGCGTGGAAAACTGCGCCTTCCGTGATGTCATTTTCATGTGCCACCCAGTCGCACTATGCTTGGCCAGCCTCAACTCCTGCTTGGACCCCATCATGCACTACTTTACCACGGAGGAGTTCAAGAGGCGGCTGTCCCTTCATGAGATTCCTAAAAACCTCGAGCTATTCAGTCAGCCTAGGCGTGCGCGGTTAGTGCTTCCAAAATCGAGTGCGGGAGCCTAAGGACACGCTGCAGTTAGACAAGGGAAATCGCTGTCCTACAAAGGGAATGATACCGTGAAACTCTATCCATCTCCATGGGGAAATTTGATAGCATATCACATATCTTCTTCTCCATGAGACACACAAACATGAAGTACTCACAGAAAGTCTTGGGATGCTTGCTTAATTCTGTGAAAATGCTGTAAATGTATTGATTTCATAACAAAATTAGTGTCTAACCTATCTGCACATATCTTCCTTCCAGACATTTTCTTTTTAAATGTCAGTTTTCTCGACTGACTCATTCAGTCCTGTTCCTGCCATTTAGCTATTAATTGACATTGTAGTCAGGGCAGCATGGTGCTGCAGTGGTCTTTCACTATTGCCTCACACTTCTGCAATCGGTTTGAGCCCCCACTATGGCTCCATGCGTGGGGAGTTTGCATGTCCCCCCCGTGTTGTTGTGGAGTTTCCCCCTGGAGTCTGAAAACAGGTTAATTGGAGTTACCACCTTGTGTGTGTGAATGGTATGTGAGTGTGCCCTGCAATGGTCTGGTGCCCCTTCATGGGTTTTTCCTTTTTTGTCCTGTGTTCATAGACTCTGAATCACCAAGTGCCCCTGAATAGATGCAAGCAGTATCACAAAATGGTTGGATGCTATTAAAGTCATTGGGACTCTGAACACAAATGTTTGGTGTTCTATATTATTGCAAAGGTGGTACTAATTAAGAAGCACCCAATTAGATAGTTTGTTAACTTCATAATGCAGAAAACAGCTCTTTTAAAAATATTATTTGGATTTGGAATTTATTACCACTTGAAAAGAATATTTTACTTAAAACTATTTGATGTATTTTTTTTTACAAACAAATGATTTTCTTATAAAATCAATAAATTTGCAATAGTTTTACTCAATTAAGCAAGCATTCCAAGACTCCCTTTGAGCACTTTATGTCTCACATATATAAGTAAGCAAGTTTTAGGGTCAGGCAACACCAGGCACTCCTGAAGCATTTGGAGTTATGGCTGTTGCCAAAGGGCCTAACACTGATTAGAGCGGTCTGCTGGCTGTGAGATTTGAATCTATGACATTCCAGACACCGGCACAGGTCACTAACTGCTGAGCTACCCACCTAGCTTGTGGGAGGGTGGGATTATGGCAAATCAATTCAATTATACATGGGAGGGGTATGCCAAAATGTGGGTTTAGCGCAATCCCAAATTAGTATAATAATAAATGAGCTTCTGTTCCATAACCCGGATGTCACTCAATCACCATGGCAAATAAACCAACTCTAGCGTAGGTTTAGCCTACATAAAGTCAGGATTTAAAGTACAGGACTGCGGTTGTGTCAGCAGAGTTCAGCAGTTTGAGTTGGTGTTCCCATTTCTCCAAGCGATGGCCGACATAGATGTGGACATTCTTCTCTGGTTAGGAGTTCTGTCATTTGCTAACAAATACTTGGGTTTCTCATCACAGTCCATGATTTTTTCCCCCTGGGATCAGTAAAGTTAAACTGATCATCCTTTTTCAGGCTCTCATTTCAAACATGACACACCATGGATTTGCACTAAAATTATTACAAACTTTATGCATCACTTTCCATTTTTTTACTTTCTACAATATATGCTTAGTACTCAAACAGCTACTGAATATTTTTGTAGCGTTTCCTGCACATACATCACTGAGAATAAATGAAACATAGTTCAAAATACAGGTTTTTTGTATGCATTATTACTGAAATGTTTATTGTTGCATTATTACACTGAAACTGCCACAGCTGCAGTCTCTGACATACTTATGTCATGGCTGATTAGATGGTCTACGGCTGTATTCATTTGAAATTGCTCTGCATCTGTGACTCCCAATAACACTTACAATACTACCCTGTACTGTAAACCCGTTGGCCATCATAATATATTTGGCAGCTTATGACTGTTGTCTGTAGTATTTTGGCTTTTAAGATTACACAATAAAAATGTTCATTCATATAAAAGTAATCAGAGACAGCTGTTGCTTCAACAATTGAATTTTATTTGAATGCAAAGGAAAATGCTTAAAATGCTGTAAATGCGATGTTGATTTGAAGATTTAGGCAATCAAAATAACTATAAATGTGCCACCTTCCTTGTCTTTGTCATCTTCCTCTACACCTCTCTACTCTCCTGCGGCAGATGAGATCTGTTTCTCTGTGTCAGCTCCTCAAACTCTCATTGGTGACTTGTGTATTCATACAAGTCAGGCAGGTGTTGGGACAATGTAAAACGTGCCAGGGCACTCACTGTTCAGTTTCAGGTGTATAGCGTATACATATCACTGCTGCAGTGAGAACAGTGAGATGGTTGCAAAAATGTGGTGAGAACATCAAGCCATCATAAAAAGGTTGGGCTTTGCTGACCCAGGGCTGAAGAGGGTGAAAGCTGTCAAACTGTAAAACCATGAGACTTCACACCTACGCAAATTGAAGCAGATACAATAAAAGAAATTTTGCTTACCTAAAGAATTTTGATTTACCTAAAGAATTACTCAGGGTGCTATTAAATTTTAATCAGTTGCTTACCTACTTACTTAAAAAGGGCCTAAGGAGAGTACTTGATTTTTTTAAAAGCCTCAATTAAAATTTGCATTCTCATTTGCTTGGGGTTGTAGTTTCTCAGAGCAGATGAGGATCCAAATAAGGAGCCAAAGCACCAGTTGTGCAGAAGCACTTCACATTAAAAACAAATAAAAAGGCAGTCATCTGTCACAATTGCAAAGTAGAACTTAAATATCAGAACAGCAATGAAACGACATTTTAAAAGTCCACATTCAGGTTCGGTGGATTCACCCAATAAAGTGAGGTTAGCCATAGATGCTGTGTGCCAAAAACATTATAATCATCATCTTCCCTATACCTAGGATCTGTGTGACAGTGTTTTCTGCTGTAGAAACTACAACCAGTCACCAAGGCATTATTATTTTGAACGAGGACAATACTTTTGTCAGTATGAATAACCATTAATAAAGTTTTATTGAATTACAGACCAATATCCATAAAACGTAACAGCAAAATAATTTTAAACCATTACCAAACACAGGAAGCGATAAATAACAATATCCATATATCTTTGTTGATATTACAGAGTCAGACATAAAAAAAGAGAAAAGATATTCGTATTTATCTTATGTACTTGATTTATGACTTTGTTTTGTTTGTATACAATTGTGATTTTTCTGGTGTGCATGCCTGTTGCAGTGCATGTCAAGAACTATGATTGGGGGAGAAGAAAAAAAAAAACTTGCTTTTAACCTGAATTAACAAAATAATTTCTGCATGATACCTTTTTTTGACAAATTCCTTTTAAGAGAGTATCAAAGTAAAATGCATTACAAAATGTATACATCTGTTACAAATCCTCTTTTTCATTTTAATGACAAAAATGTTATGCATTTTCTGGTAGTGTAGTGAAGAATTCATAATATGCTATACAAAACACTTACCGCTCCCCATACAAGATAGAGGACTGGAGAAGACAGCTCCATATTAGAGCTAAAGGCAGAGAAGAATGGAGGAAAAAATGCAGGATTGGGGAGGAGGGAAGAGACTCTTTCCGGCAGGTCATTCCAGGACAGTCACTGACCATATTTCTGGCACGAATTGTATGTCCACTACACCTGGTCTCTGAGTTTGGCCAATCTCTGAGACAGCTCATCCTGAGAAGAAAGACAACACAGTTCAGAACGTAAGCAGGGAACTGCTTGGTGTACTTTCAGCAACGAGTGTCTATGGGGGGGGTAATTTGGTTTTCCATTTCTATATTTTTTATTTTCTTATTTTTATCTATAATATTAAGATTTGACCAATTGTTTGACAACCAAATGTCTTCGTTGTGTAAATTGAAGGTACAAATAAGATACATATAATTATTTTACTGAAAACAACAGCAAGTCAAAGTAAAAAAATAATAGCAGCCTTTAATTAAAAAAAAAGATTTTGGAGTCCCAGTTTCAGTCTTATTTATCAAGTTCTGCTATCAAGTTCTAATTCTTGGAAAAGGGAGTAAGAAGAAGCCTTTTGTTATAGTGCAAGATGAATTGATTCAACAGGATCTCAACAATCACCCGTACGTTTCCAGTACCTGCTCTGCAGATGCAACACTTGTGCCCACTGAACCCATTTGACCTTGCGGAAGCTCCATGTTTAAATCCAGCCTGCAGAGAGCCAACAACAGAAGCACATGCTTAATATCGTACAATGACAAACACTGCTGATGACCTTGTGAAAAAAAGGACATTAAGTTTTAATATACAATGTATGCACATGCAATAAACTTTGAATTTCTATACATCTATCCATCCAGGAATCAAACCCAAAATGACAGATGCAGGGCTGCTACATGATTTCAATGCTTTTTAATAGTGTGATTCAACAATGTAAATAATACCGCTGTGTACGTTTTAAAGAGAGCATAACAGGCAAGATATCTGGCCCTGTGCAGGAGTTCTATAAGGCCTAAAGGCAGTGTATTGTTGCCATTGTGAGGAAAAATCCGCCCAATTTCTCATTATTTTGAGATACGTTTCTACTACTCATTATCTACTATATTAAAATTTACTGTATAGAGTATTGTATTATATACTGTATATAGTTTGAATAGGAAATATATATTGTATATAGTATATTGTACATTTGCCTTATTACAGAACTTGCATGTATAAATTTACTACCATAAACCCTATAGAATTCGCACACAGGGAAACTAAGTGTGGACGGCTTGATTGCAGTCTCATGTGGTGCGAAGTGAAACTTCCCAGCATGAAGGATAACTTCATCAGATCACCTAATTGAGTCATTATCAGTTTGGCTATTCTTTTTGTCCTTAGAGCAACATGACATACTCACTATATTTTTAAGGAGAAATGTTATTTGAATGAGAGTTTCATATATTGTTATACCGAGGACCATATCTTGTTATAATGGTATATTCTTGTATCTCATTATAATGAGAAAAATATCTGGTTATAATAATCTCACCAGGATTGTACCACCCAGGAAACATTGTCATTTTTTGCACCTTCAATTAAAAATTTCACAATATCAAAAATACAGAATGCAAAAAATTATCTACAAGTCAATATGCACATTTATGATATAATAGTAATATTAATATTATATCATAAGTCATCAGCAACCTGAAGTAATGGAAATTTTACCATCTAACAGTCGATAACAGCAAGTACACTAATACACATACAGACTTCTTTAATAACCAAACCAAATCTCTTACCCAGCTTCATCAGCCATCTCATGCATTAGACTGTCCACTTGGTTCTTAAACAAAGAGAAAGACAAACTTCACATCAAACTCATAATTTATATTCATGATTTCATGAGCATTTATATGTGCAAATACAAGATATACTCAAAATTAAATATCATGAAACCAAATGGCAGCTAGATGACATACAATAAGAAATGTATATACCCACACGTAGCAAATGCATATACCCACACGTAGCAAATGCATATACCCATACTTAGCAAAATATAATGCGTGTCTCTCCTTTTAAGTATCATGAGATATGAAAGACAATGACGAAATTAACCATGAGAGAATAACGCATGTTAGTAGCTTAAAACTGAAGACATTTACAGGTTTTGTTGTGGTGGTCATAATGGAAGCAAACCAGTGACATTACAGGATTGTAAATAGACAGCCGTACCTGTGGAGTTGTCAGTGTTGTCGTGTTGCTCATGGTGTCCTCCATCTGGGAGGTCTGCACATCCAGTGTTTCAAACTGGCGCTCAAACTTGTCCATAAGGCCTGAGATCTGGTGAAGAGGAAATAGAGCACACACTCGTTCCACAAGCCATACTGCTCTATAATCCCACATGCAGTGATTCTAAGTTCACGTAGGAGTCCAGCAAAGCTAATATGCGTTCCTTGGATTCAAGGTTTTATCACCTCTGTCTCCCTTCTGAAATAGAATCAGGTTTATTGGGCAAGTTTGCTCACATACATGTGGAACTTGTCTCCGATTGTCAATGGGTCTCAAACATACAGCAGATACACATACAGTTAAGAAAATAGACAATGATTATATTGACTGGTTGGTATATTCAATGAGCTTGTGTGGTTGATCACTATAAAAAGTGCATGTCAGTGCAAAGAATGTAAGAAGAAGCACAATGTGTGCAATATAATAAATACATTAATTTAGTTGTTTTAACATAAGTATTCTGCACAATGCAGAGAATTCCAGTGATGCAATGCTTGCAGACCTTTTAATATGCATCCTAGACAGACATGTATAATTCCTACCTTCTCCAGGTTCATGCTCTTCAGTGTAGCATCCATTCCTTTCACAACACCGGCCATTGATTTAGTGACCTGCAAAGCAGACCAGACAAAACCTGTCAATTTCCAAAGTATGTAGATGTACAGCTATGAAAAAGCAAGAGACAGCCTAATAATCATTTCAGCTATTTTGAGGATCATTTTTTATTTACACGATTCAAATCGGCACAAATTTGTACCACAACTTATCATCACAAAATATGTTACATATGTGACACCAATCCACCACACCTACTTAATGATTTAAAATATGTCTTATAAGAAAATGAGGATTTAATATCTTGCACATGTTTTGACCTTTACTGATTATATTTTCTAATGAAGACCTTAATTTATAGAAAATCAAAGGCAGTAAAGTTTTGTTATGCTTTCTTATGTAGATAAGCGCCCACGTTGTAGCTTTACTTTAAATCTGATTATAAATTATTAATATAGTTTTGAAAACAATTAGACCATGAAAATTGAAATGGGCCTATGATCTTGACCAAGATGGGTGGTTAGTATGTGGATGGATTGATTCATTCATAAAAAACTGAAATGCCGATACAGCTCTATGAATGCTGACATTCAAAACTAAATGTTTAAAATTATTTTTATAAAAGGCTTACTGCTGTAAGAAAAACAACAATTATGGAATATACAACCTTCAATGTGAGCAGTGAAGAGTTTGCGCACTGGATGTGTGGGATTTACTACCTTGTTCATTGTAACTGCAGTTTGCACCCTGGCAGCCACTGCATCTACCCGGGCGCTCATTCTCAGGAAGTTCACAGACTGATTCTTCTGCCGGATGGCGTTCTCTGCATGTATCCGTGCCACTTCCATATTTCCTTTCTGAATGGCCTAAATTACAGGAATTACATACATCAGTTACAATACAGTAATTCTCAGATGGCCTAATCCTTAAGCATGTATGATTCTATGTTGTTATACATTGAAACTATTAAGCCTGAGTTACACTTCAGCACCTACTCTAAGAATACTCACCTTTTTCACCTTGGCCTTCTCTGCTTTCTCCTCCTTATCACATTTCTTGGCATTTCGCTCAAGTTCTTTGGCAGCAAACTTTAGATTGAAGAGATGTTCTGTGACATTAGGTTAAGACATCCCCATTGTGAAAAGACGTGGTTTTATATGGCAGATTATGGGTATGTGCATATGGGTATTGAAGGGAATGAAGATTGCAGAAGGGACAGTGGTGGGAAGATCTAACACAATTTTTACAGTTTTAGTTTTAATTCATCACAGACAGATAAAGTGAAAGAGGATGTTGTACAGCGTTTGATAAGTGACAAAGACTATAACGTTGTTACACTCAGAATCACGTGATAACCATTACAGGACAAGTTTCGTTGTGGTTGATTACAATGTAGTATTCAAGCTAAACATCACGGCTACTGAGGTGCAGCCGGTCAGATTGCTTTAGTTACCTTAAAAATCTTGCTATCGACACCTATAAATCCCTTTCAATTCTATTTCGGTATTTCACCGCAACACACATACCGAAAGAAGCTTAGGATTCCGATGGTTCAGGCATAGCCCACGACTCATGACAGCAACAACCAAGGCAAAAAGTGGCAGTTTAGGGAATATATATTGGAATATTCCCTAAATATTCCCCATATATTTAGAACCACTAAATTTATCTGCTTATTAATTTAAAAATACAATAAACTCACTTTACCTTTCTAAGAACCATATATTCCTAAGAAAGTCAATCACTTCCTGAAACTCCAGCGACAAACTCCAAGTAGGTAACTAGCCCAACTAGTGGACTTACCTGACTGGAACTGCTTAAGACCCGCTGAACGCCACTTAATTTCGTTACACAGAACGCCAAGCTACTCCCGATTTTAGGATATAATTTTTGTACAGACACTCTAAAAGAGTATAATGATACATATCGAAAATGACATTTCTAATAATTACGTTCAACCTGCATGTGGGTCCTACTATAAGAAAGTGTATGCCAGGCCAAGTCGAGTCTTCAACGCAATCCAGTCTTTTTGGAAGAAAAGGATACTTTCCATATTTGACATGTTTTCAAGAAAGCTTGTAAATCCAGAGACAGTAAATTACAAAAATATATTTTAAATTATCACTAAAATGGTTAAATCGCAGTAAGATCTAAATTCCTTCTTAATCTGCCCTCTTCCTGGTGTTTGTTTTGCCGAGATACTTCCGCGTACGCTCATTGATGACGTCACTATCACGTGTTCAGGGGCCGTGCTTCGTGAACGTCAGCATGATTCATGATTCATTTAGCCTGCTGACTACTTGGCTTTGGTTTTATTTCACATTTGCTTAGTGATATTATATATAGCGTGTACCGTCCCGTGTGCGCGGTTTCCTGGAGTAGGCTTGCCGCAATATTGTATTAGATGTGGGACTGGTTACGGTAAATGGAAGGATGTGTTGTATTTAAGTAATGATTATGACCCTTCAGAACTACACTATGAAAAAGAAGGAATATTAAATTTGTAAATAGTAAGATACGTAATTCAGAATAAAAAAAAGAATAAAATAAAATACATAAATCCGTAACAATTGCGAATGTAACTCCCCAATGGAAATGAGAGATCCTTTACCACAGAAAACACTCTAAAATGAGCACACAAACATAAAAAGCCAGATATATATATATATATTTTTTTTTTCCAGTTTAATAAATATCACATGAAATCCCATGGAGGAAAAGGCTTTTGATTACATTCAATTAAATTTATGTTCTATGTTAATTGTACTGAACTGATCTTTCATCAATGAATACATATACAAATAGAAACATAGTTGTAAATCCATCTATAATAGAATTATAAAGGCCTACGATCATTGACAAAACACAGCCTGTGCATATTATTATTTGGAATGACAATGACAATAAATATACTGTATAATTTTTTAAACTGAGAATGTGCAAGACTGGAATATTAATTTGCTGTGATTAATTTCCACCACTGATATTGCCTGAAAATTCTGCAAAAATGAGCTGAAAGAACGTAATATAGCAGCATATCCAAGTTACAGCACAAACCCATATGGAAAAAAATACAACAAACATTGTTTAGTTTTGTATTATGCCCATTTTTTGTCTATATGTGCTTTCCAGGGTGTATAAATATGACCTTTGAAACAGACATTATGTAAACAACCTGTCTCTTACACAATTTTATTTACAGATATATTACATGATGAGCATTATACACAGCATAAATACATTTGGAATTGCATTCTAACAACAAATGGGTCTTTTCTTGAACATGAGAAAGAAGAAACACGTTAAGTACCCAAATGACTGAGAACCAAGAGGCCCAGTAGCAGCCTAAATGTCAGCTCTAACCACGAATTTGTTTTGACTTAAATTTGTTTTCACTTAAACTACAAACTTAATCTATCATAGCATTGTCTCAACAGATATTCATTATTTCATTAACATTTATTGTTTATTCGGTAATTTTGAAATATCAGTCATGTAACCGAAAACTTAAACTCACTCGCTTATTTTTTTGATGGTTAATTGCTGGTCATAGTGTTTTCCTATTTGGACATAAGAGCCTGGTTACTTGGTAAAGGGCAGGTTTGGGGAGGCACAACACAGGCACCCGCAGCACAAACATAGTCCCAGAAGAGAGGAAACAAGAGCAGCTACTCGGGACTGGTGCTGATACTGAAGAGCCTTCTTCAGTTCCTCAGAGGACTCGCTCGCGTAGTCTAGAGTGTGCAGGACGTTGTACTCAATGTGGTCCATCTGCAAGTGCTGTTGGCACACCATAACTTCCAGGGCAAGAAAAAGAGCGTGGAGCTCACTGATCTGCTCTTCCAGGGCCAACAGCTGCTGATGCCTCTCCTGGACAAGTGCAAGATTCCTAAGGGCCTCAAGTTCTGGGATGTCAGTGCCAACTAGCTGGGGAACCTGCAAACTATCTGTCAGGCGTCGGATCTCTTCCTCATCCAGCTCCAGGCCAGCCAACTGTGTCTGCCTTACAATCTGTTCCTTCAGGCGTCCTGCATACTCTGTTTCCCAGGTATAGTGCTGGCTCAGAACCTGATTGTGCCGTTGGAGCAGGCTGTAGAACTGGGACTGCTTAATCCGGCCTTCTGCACTACCTTTCCAGAGCGTTCCAGTCCAATTCTTCTCTTTCATGCGAGACAAACGCTCTTGGATGTCCCTAGCCTGGTGAGAGAACTGTCTTTTGAGTTCCGTAAGGAGGTGTTTTTCTCCACAAAGTTCCTCAGCTGTAGTGCTACACAGAATCTGCTCCTGCTTGCCATGAATCTCTTCCGACAACTCTCGCAACTTCCTTAGATCCATGTAAAGCTGAGATACCTGGCCAAAGAACTCTCCCATCCCAGACGACAGTTCCTCTTGATAGCCAGCATTACAGAAGCCAGGACCTTGAAAATCAAAATCGATTAGGGATCCCTCATCCCTGTCCTGGTAGCCCCTCAGCTCATCCAGTCTGTTCTTCATCTCACCTACCAAAGGAGTCTACAGTCCCCAGAGGCGTGCACACCCCAGCCATTCAGGCCCCCCCCCACCATAAGCCGGAATGGGAGTGTTGCATGTGCGTCACACAGCTCTCCCAATTGTCAGCTCACAGCTTTCTTTTCTCAGCACGATTCAAGCAAATATTGACTCATTGGCAAGTTTGCTCACCATGTCAGAGGATTTCCCCCCCCCATTTTACATAGACGTCCACCTACATTTATGTTTTTTTTTTGGGTTCCAAGTAATCGTATGCTAACCACTAACAGAAGAATAAATCTTTACTCTTACTAAACTGCTCTTGTAAATATGCTTTGCCAGGAACTGTAAACTTCATAGTCAGGACATGGCTTGATGTATCAGAGTGGATTAGTGGGGCAGACCTTTCTGACAAAATGTAATGGAAAACTAAGTACCTAGAACAAGATTGCAACAGATGCAGTATCTTACTGATCAGCTTAAACAAAATAGATATACTACTTACCACGGTAACACAGTTGAAATGGTTCTGGAGGAGTTTGACCAGAGAGTGAAGGAAAAACAGCCAATGAGTGCTGCTAATATATGTGGGAACTCTTGTACGACATCTAAAAAGGCATCCCAGGAGGCCACCTCATGAAACCGGCATACAGGGGACAGTAGGGTCAGCCAGTCCCTGGAGAAATTGGGTTTAAGGGCCTTGCTCAGGGTCCCAATGGTGGGATCACTCTGCTGCCCACGGGATTTGAACCAGGAACCTTCTGAGTCAGAACACACAGATACCCCCCTCCAACAATTTTTTTGTTAGCGCTTAATTCCATATATGTTACAATTTTGATGACTTTATAATTTTTCTCAAATGTAGGGAATATTACAAATAAACCTTTCTATGGGTAGGTGTGTCCAAACTTTTGACTGGCACTGTATATTTAAACTCTTAAAAAACGTAGTAACTGAAAACAGAGCCAGTCTTATTCATGACATAAAATGTTTGCATTAACACCAAAAATAGACTAGGTTTATAACACAGGCGATACAGGAGATGGGGTTGAAGGGAAATAGCCCTTAAGGGGTGAGGTTTATATAGGAGGTAAAGGAAAATACACAAAAGGCTTGTGGTGACAAAAGTCTGAGTGAACCAAACAAGCAGGTCTAACCCTAACCTCCACAGATGTAGATGATCAACAGGCAATAGTTCCAGCAGGCAATCATCCCCCACAGATCCTCCTGGACACCTTGGGTTTATGAAAGGTCCTATATTTAGTGTCATACAGTACAAAGGCTGGCATATGACCCATCTTTAGAACGCGAGTAAAGAAAAGTCAGGTGTCCTCTCTCAAAAATGTGAACAGGTACCAGGCCAGTGAAAACCAACTGACATGTTTTTATTTCTACTCATAGTTTAGCTTAACAAGGAACTTCTCATACACGTTAGAAGAAAAATAAACTAGTCTATCTGTTTCAATTTATTTTGCGGTGCCTACCATTCGTGGGGGATTCCCCCATGATTAGCACTCCATTCGGATTGCACTGGGCCTTGTTTTCTTTCGTATGAAATTAAAATTTATCAAATTATGTAATTGTTTTTTTTCCCCACCTAAAGCAGACTGTGTCACTGACTAGACTTGGGTGGTGTCTAGTTTTTCTTATCAACCAAAGATTACACAGTACTACACACTATTTTAACAATATTTTCAAAAGCACCATTATTTTTAAATCTTGCCAATAACATTCAGCAAGCGCGGAGGGAATCTCCACAATAAAATTCTCCCACAAGAGCACACAAGTTTACAGTCAGATATTAGAGACAGAACTACTTTTTTACACCCTCGATGCCAGAAAGGTCAACACTATGCAATCAAGTGCAACTACAATCAACACTAAAGATATTACCGTTGCCTAGGGCAGTTTCAGATTAGTCTCTTCTTGACGTTTTTCATCTCATTTTTACTCTGTGACGTTGGTACTTTTGCCATAATTTTTGGCTTCATAAATTAATTTGGTAACACTTTACATGATGGGGCACAAATAGTATATTATTGTACTGTTACTTATGTATTAACCACAAACTAAGTCTTACAGTAGTTACATACTGACCTTGTGTTAATTCATTAATAATATATCGTGACATGTTTTATCTCAAGCAGTTACTATATTTGTTACTATATCTGTAAATTTGGTAAACTTTTGTGAACTACTGGAGTATGTCATGAATAACACAGGTGAATGTCATGTTTATCATTAATGAATCATGACATCTTTTAGTAGCAAGTACCTTTCTTCATGATTTGTACTTCAGTATTAACTGAGTTAAGTATATGTGCCCTGTCAAGTAAAGTGTTACAATTATCTGTAAATACACAATAGTATAATACGATATTATTTTTGCCCTGTCAAGTAAAGTGTTACAATTTTATCATCCCATTTTCTTCAATGAAAAAAAAAAAAGTTCAATATTTTTGCCATCATTTTACACTAAGTGTGAAGGGGTAGGAGGGCGTAGGAAATGAGAATCAGTATCTCCAAATCTGAGTTTAAGAACCTTCATACAAGTCAGAAGTATGAACATTTGATTGTCAGCTAGATATTTCCATAGTCTGGAGTGTTGAGGATCCTCTACAAGTCCTTGGTAGAGTAGTGGGAGCTAAAACACTGGATAAAAACCAGGTCAATATACATCCCTATTTTCACTTTCAAGCACGGGTTGTAGGAAATAAATGAAAGAATGAGGATTTCCGCTAGGAGGTAGAGTTTGTATTCATAGTCATCCTAGATCTAGAGCTGCTAATCATCAAATCAGAGTTTGGGCTATTCACAAGTATACTACCTGTACAGGAGCTGTTCTAAGTATATGACACTCAATGGAGGTTTTACGGGGGAAACTGAAGGACACACTGAATACACCTGAGATTAACTTTGTTCTCAAACTATAGATGAGGAGACACCCTGTAAGGGATGCCAGTATGTTTAATCTTCCTTCTGCAGACACGAAACAAAGAGCTTTAGATCATTTTATTCTTAATTCTGATTTGAGCTTAATTATTTCAGACTTGTGCAAAGTGGCAATTGTATACATAGCAAGATTTATTTAGGGATATTACTCAACCAATAACTTACAGAAGCCCATAAAAACAAAAACAAATTGTATCAACTTGATCACGGTCACAAACTGTCGGCATGAGGTGCATTGTGTTTGTTCCTTCAATGCACATTGCATTGAAACTTTCATCACATTCCTAAATAACTTGCATTGCCTGGCTACAGCAACTTACCCTGCTTAATAAGCCGCGCACACAGCCAGCCAATAAGGTGTGTTTCTAGGTCATAGATCAAGCTCACCCAGAAGAGTCAACAAAAAGGTTTATAAAGCAACAAGAATGCATGAGAGATATATGCTGAACATTACAAACAGCAGTTATCAGAAGTTCACTGAAACTAAGAGCAAATCCAGGGAAAAGCCGCAAACACGAAATTTGATGGCTGCTAATGGGAGCATGACCAGCAAACACACAAAATATGTATTTATCCATTTCAACTTATAACCATATTTCTCAGAAATTATACCTTGGAAACATTTCTTGTGGCATATCCAATATTGAGATTTTTCAAAACGACATTGTTATGATTTTTAATGTATATATAAAATACATAAATAAAAAGACAGCTCACTAGTAGTTTTTATTTTAATATAATTTATTAGTCTACCAGTAAATATGGAAACAAGCTACAAAGTTCATCACTATATTATTAGAATCTATCGATATGAAAAACTTTACAAAAATGTACATTTCCCCTGCACCATGTCTTAACTTACATAAAAACTGAGACAAAATTAACTAAAAACCACAGCTCCTGTTGCATAACTATTACATTTGGTCTGCCATAAAGACACCTGAACAAAAATCCCTGAACTCTTATTTTCTAACAAATATAACATCCTGAGATGGGCAATGGGGTGCTGTTTGGCAAACTAGTGTTTCCTGGGTCAAACCCTCTTTCACAGGTCACTATTACAATAAATAGATAAATAAAAGCACACGGTCAGAAGGAAAACGAATCAGACACAAGACACAAGAACAGTACCTGTATGACATATCTATATATTGAGGAGTTATTGCTTGCTGAAAACCAGCCCATAAGAGAACACATTGGGTGTCACTCATTTCTGAATGTTGCATTATTCTTAAGCAACTGGCCTAGCAAAACTGCCTCCACAGAGAGGAGACTGTGGGTGCTAAGCACCCTTATCTGCATCTCCAGCACGTGAGCATATTAGACATGGAATGTTCAGCAGCCCGTCCACAAATCTGATGTGGGGCTTCCAATTTTATTCCTATTAGTGAGGCTTGTCTCAGTCACTTGTAACTAATTTAGTGTAGGTACACTGAGATTCTATTAAATAACAAAAAGGAAAAGAACGAAGTATGCCCAGAAGCAGTCAATTTTATCCCACATCTACCATTGGAACCACACAGTTAGTGCCATCATGCTTTGTGTTATTTTACATTCATAGAGGCTTTCTCCACAGATCCACAAATACGCCTAGTTGCCTCCTAAGGCTGACACGGTCAGAATACTCAGGGTGATTCAGAACAACATTGTGGTCAGCCAACATCTCTATATATCAGGAGAACAGCTGAAGTAGTGTTTCCCAAACAAAAGCTGAAGAACAGGGCCGAGTAATGAAGCCCAAAATCTGACTACCCTGACTGAAAACTACAAATAGTTTTGAACCGAACTAAACAGGAATCTAAAGCTAAGCTTTTGTTTTGTCTAAAAGCAGAATAAATAAGGTAAAAGCCTTAATATATGACATATGGCTTATTCATGACATTCAAACTATCTGTGCAAGGATGATGCTATATATCCATATTAATTTAGAAAAATCCCAACAGACTGCAAGAAAGCTATTGTAAGTAATGGTATCAATACATACTTAAAAAAATGCTTAGGGATTCATTTGAGAAACATCTTGCCTTCTTATTCCAAACTCATGAGACTCAAAACCTGAGTGCCACCTACATATATTTCATTTGCGTTTTAGTCAAATAAATATTGTCTGATCAAAGAACTAAAAGACATGGGAGGGAGATGTAAAATGACCTGGAACCAGTAAAATAGCTGATAAATTTCAACTTGATGTTTCACGCAAACCAATGTAAGGAAACACACATTTGCGCACACACATACACACAAAAACTTGCTAATCCAAGAAAGCCGCGGCACAAAAATCATTTTTTCAATATGACCATTTGCTACTGCAACGACGCAATGGACTCCCAACACACCAGTGCAAAATGTTTTCATCTGCATTTAGTCTCTAAGTACCTGATTTTTCCCATCCCCTAAATAAATGCCCTCCCTTCCTTCAACAGAAAATCAAACTCCCTGGAGAAAAAAAAAAAAAAGATTAGTATACTAGCATGCAGGCCTGCTTTGCATTTATGCATCCCACCTTTACATACATTCTGCAGTAGTCCATGTTATACCAGCAAAGCCACAGTCTTATCGTGTCTGCAGCATACTGTTAACTTCAGTTCTCGCTCTTGTCTATTTCTTCCTTATTTCAGCAACACCTTAGCATAAATATACTGTGGTATACCAACACCACCACAAGGTATAAGTCATTTTTCCTCCACATTTTCTCAT
This sequence comes from Stomatorhinus ivindoensis, assembly GCA_019775895.2. Taxonomy (NCBI): domain Eukaryota; kingdom Metazoa; phylum Chordata; class Actinopteri; order Osteoglossiformes; family Mormyridae; genus Stomatorhinus; species Stomatorhinus ivindoensis. Next base: position 2,200,735 of record JABFEB020000038.1, on the reverse strand, counting down.
ATTTAATACTAGAAAATGAAAATTCTAGATATTTTCAATACACATCTTTCAGGTGTAAAACTAGTTTGTACTTTAAACCGTAAAACTTACAGATTTGCATCGAGTTTGGTCACATTTCTCAGCCAAAACAAAACAAAATAAACAAACAACATCCTCATAAGATACACAACTAAGTTCCAAAAACACTGCCAAAACTCATCAGAACAACACTGATAATCAGGATAAAGAACAATTACCGATCAACAATGCTAGACCCCGCCTCCAGAAAATGTCTGACACGAGCAGCCATAATTATAGCTACACTGGGCCCAGTTACCTAACTATTATCTTTGATGGCAATGGGATGGCACGAAACTCAAAATCCAGGTTCTTCTGGACTGCTGTATTGTTGGCATATCAGAAGTGTTTGTGTTTAGAGAAATCTCTGAGCACTTCAATACTGTTTGAGCATGAGAGAGAGAGACCAGATGAAGACAGACAAGATGGAACATAGAAATGACAGTTGCCTAATTTGGAGAACGGCGTTCTTGCTCCTTTATTTAAAAAAAAAAAAAAAAACGAAAAACAAAACACACAAAAAAAAACAGTTGTATTAAAAATGACACAAATATTAATGGACTATCACACAGCAAGTCTGATGCTCAGGGAATATCAGAAGGAAAGTTCATTTCCCATCAAAAAAGTTAGGGATAAAAATATTGGCCCAAACTTAATGTCCGTTGACTTAAGGAGCAGTGATACCGATACGTTCTTATACAGGAAAATTTTCAGATTGTCCATCCCAAGAATCACAGCAAGAATAACAATATAGTTATACCACTGGTCAATGGGAAAAGGTATGAAAACCTGTCTTATCAGACCTTACTGAGAGACCTTAAGAGCTGGAACAAGATTTGTGAAACAGGATGTAAATCAGAAAGCACCATGTTTTCGAGGGCAGAAAGAAAAAAACCCTGGTTCACAAGACATGGCATCTTCATTGAAGAAGCTGGAAGGACTGACAATTCTAGATTTGATGCTGGCTGGCCCCTCACATTGCAGAGGGAATGCAGCAGTTACAGAGCTCTTCATTCTTAATGCTAGGGACCCAATTCAAAGTGCAGATCAGATGCAAGCAAACCCTAGTCCCAACCGTAATGGAGAGTGGCATCATCCAAAGTCTGTAGTTACAGGTGCCCCAATTTCTTAAATGAGAAGATAATCTGATAACAAAATGAAGATGACATTGCAGAGTCCAGACAGGTATCTTCCCTGTATTTCAGCTGCCACATGTAATTGATAACATTGTGCAAATATTTTCATCATTATTATTTTCACGGTATTAACTGATTGCAAAATGTATAATACAATAGCTTAAAAAATAAATCTTTTCTATAGTAAAAAGTGTCCATTCGGCATGTGACAAGAAGAGCAGGTGCATCTATTCCATTAGTTGTATGACATTGCATGCTTAGGAACAGTTACGGGTTTAATGCCAGTGTCAGAGGGCAAGAGCAGATTTTTATTTATATATATTAAAATACAAATAAAAATCTGACTTGGAGCTAATATTTGTACGCAAACATCTCCATGCTTGCCTGGGGACTTGTCAAGTGTTTACATGATGGCAAATGGATGTGAATAAATGTGGCACACAATTATGCAGAAAAATACATTTTGTTTAGATGTGCAAAAGAGGAGAAAAGAAAAACCTTTTTACTCTCATTTGCAAACTTAAATATCAGTAAATTGCTTGAGGTAAAATTGGAAAAAGCACCAAAACCGGGAGAACAGGGGAAAAAGAAAAATGACACTTGCATTCTCCAAGAACAGCAAGCAAGCTACTGTAACAGTGACCATAAAAACTTTAACATTGGTAACAGCAACAAATTCATAAATATGACAGACAAGCAGGGGAAGTACAAGACCAGCAGAGAGAGTGGGAGAGAGGCTACATGTTCCAGCAAGAAGAAAACCGACTAACTGTTGTGCCACAAACCGGGGAGCAGGGGTTGGAGCGACCATTGCTTTTTGGTATCCCTGACCCTAGCTTGATGAAGCTGGGGAGTTGCACTGAGGGGAGAATGAGGAAGTCATTATGTTAAGGCCCAGGAGTGCAGTAAGGCGGATTTTTGGGAGACTTAGGGTTTGTACTGTGATAAGGAATTCTTAGGAGCCAGAGCGCTTCATTGGCAAGAATTTGAGAGCACCACTGCCAGTTGGAAGTCGTAAACAGTCTCCTGCATACACACGCACACACACAAACACACAAAGAATTTGGAAAAAAAAAATCCCTGAAGTATAAAATGTAGTCATTTTTAAGGTAAAGTGTCTTATCACAACAAACAGGTGGGAACATGGCCGGATAAAACAAAGGAGTCGTTGGATAGTTAGTGGTTCCAGCCCATCAAATGGCTGACTCGGGCCTTCTCGGTCATGCGACGGATCCTGCCCGAGCGAGACATGCCTAAGTTCAGTGGGTCTTCGCTGGTTGCCAGGTTGTCATCCTCAGAGTCGTCATTATATAGGACTGTCCGGCGGCCCTGATTTCGTGTGTTGACCCGAGCAGACTTCCTCTGGCCTGTCGGCTGGCTGCCTTGTGGCTTCCTTTGCACTACATTCTGGTCTACATAATTTTCTTCCTCTGGTTCCTCCTCTTCTTCTGGCTCTTCCTCCTCATCTGGCTCTTCCTCGACTGAGTCATCCTCTTCTTCCGGTGGCTCCACTCCCTTTTCCTTTTCCAGCCTTGCTCGTTTTGTCATCACCCTTGCAATTTCATCGGCGGCCCTCTTCTTGGTGCCGTTGCTTGCCACCTTGGCCCTTGCCTTGCCCCGAGGGCGCAGCTGTGGAGCTTTGCTATAATCATGGTCTCCCCCGTCGACAAAATCGGCAGCGTCAGACTCAGAACTGCTTCCGCTGTCCGAAGAGGAGGAAGAGGATGACGAGGACGAAGAAGAAGATGAGGACGAAGAGGAAGAAGACGACGACGTGGAACTGCTGGATGTTCCCCCTGCTTCTTCCTCTGACCGAAGGCCAAGCCGTTTCCGTGTGGCAGAGCTCAGTGTCCGCCCAGCACCATTAGTCAGAGGTCCGTTACTTGATGGTTCTGCGTGCGTTACACAAAAACATCCAACACAGAACCAAAAGGAAAAAAATAATTATAATAAGGGTCTTCAAAGTAAATCAATAGTGTACATGGCATGACTTGACATTTAAAATGAGATAATAACAGATATATATAAAATGTATGGCCTATAGCCAATGCATCTCTGGTACCTGAGGTTTTAACGGGTGTGGCTCTGCTCCGTGTCACCCTGTCGACCACAGGACCACTTTGTTGACTCCCCAACCTTGAGCTAGATGACGGCTGGTTGTCCTCATCATTTTCATCTACCACTGATACTGAACTTGAATCTAAGTCTGAAAACACAGAAAAAAAAATCTTGACAACCCCCCAGGACCACAGCATATTACTGGCCATGTTACTACAACTTGCTTACTTTTAATGTTTAGTCACCACATTATGCACCGCAATAATGATGTTTTGGTCAACGATGAACTACAAACAAGACGGTGATCCCAAAGATTATAACGGAGCTTAAAAAATCGTATCAGCTACTGATGTCGCAGTGTAATGTAACACATGATAATGGTAAATGTTACTGGTTTGTGTATTAACTATACTGTATTTTCAGCGACGAACACCTGTATCACAGTTTAATCGGTTTCCTACCTTGAGATGATTTTCTGGAATCACTCTTTGCCAAAGAAACAGAAGAATTTGTAGAAGATTTTGAATTAGTCTTTCCTGGCTTTTGTTTCCCTTTTGGACTGAACAAAAGCAAGAAAGTATCACAATTTCAGATGATGAAGGTAAACTAAACACCTCTGTTTGTTGATTAATGAAAGTAAATCAAAATGACACCCAGTTATACCACCTCACATTCTTTATTACTCTCTTACAAGGTCTTAAAGGTCCCGGATCTAAACCTGCTAGTCATACCTGAATGCTACGTCGCACCTTTACGACATGTCACAAAACGACATTACAAAATGGTGTTTTAGAGAGATTCTGGGCAAGGACCAATGGCAAGGATGGACAGAGATTATACGAGTAAATTGCACAGCAGGGGTACCTGGAAGGTCTACTGGCAGGAGGAGAGCTGCTGCTGCTATGCAGACGTTTGCGATAATTCAGCCTCTGCCGGCTCCGCCTCTGGCTCTGCACCGCTGACTTGTAGTCAGAGATAATGGGGATGATCTGGGCCTCAAAGAATACCGACAGTCTCAGAGTCATGCTGTATATCTGGAAAGAAAAACCATGAACTTCTAACATTAGCAGAACATAGTACCTTCTAACATAGTACCAGTGGCACTTGCTTGTAATATATTTTTTATCAATTACTTTCTTGCCACAATGAATAATAGAAAACCATTTTTATTATGGCACGTAATTCAGAAAAGACAGGGGATTTCAAGAGAACTATAATGAGGGAATATAAGAAAAAGATCAGGCAAAAACATCTATAACTTTCTAACCCGTGACTTTTTGTTGGGCGTGTAAGCCTTTGAGTTGCTGAAGATGAGCCGGACATCTTTGCAAAACTCCATTGGGTTCTCATAATTCCCAACAGCCAATGTCTCTGTCACAGTGCCCAGGTCCATTGGCGTGTCAATGATGTCGCGGTAATCCTAGCAGAGATTGCAGAGATGACGTATAGAAGGAATAAAGCATTTTAAACATTTTAAACTGACAGCCTACCAAAGAATGAGGTATACTTGCTCATCAAAGTATGAACAAAGAACCGCAGAGACACAGGACCCCAAAGTAAAACAAAGAGTGCTTTTCCACTGCACCAGGTACCATACTTTCGGTACTTTCCCTTTTCCATTGACTTCTGCTCGAGTGCCAGTACAAAAGTTCCTGTTCCAAAAGTACCAGACTAGCTGGGGCACTTCTTTGGTACTTCAGGGTGGGACTTGAAACGCTTTCTTTGGCGATTAAAGATCGTGAGACCGCTTTTTACTTTGATGAGAAATCTCGTCATGTTGTAATATTACACCCCAAGTAAACAACGATAAACGAGGCAAAAAAAAAAAAAATGACTGTAAAAACCGATACAGAAAATAGATCACGATGGACTGCACGTGATGTTGGTATTAATATCACAGACATCCAGCCCTATAATACACTACAACTATTTTTCAAATTCAGTACAAAACACCCCGCCTCGTGTTGGGATATCATCCAGCACTGGAAGCAGTTTTTACGCCAGTGAGAAAACCAATACCTTGAAGTACCACATTTTCGATACATTTGATACCAAAAGTATGGTACCTGGTACGGTGGATAAGCACCCAAAACAAAGCCGATGTAAGATACCGGGTAAGCGAAGAGGTCAACAGGCTGACGGAACGGCTCAGATTCAGGACTCTCCAGCATCTGCCGAAGCAGATCACGGCACTGCGCATTCCACGCATGCACATCCAGCTCCACCCCTCGCTTCTTGGATGGAAGCTGGGTCTGATCCTGAACCGAAGTAACACAAGATGAAATATATGAAACTTCTGCTTACTCTTGCTGTAAAATAACATTTCAATCATTAAAATATTCCTGTCAAACAGCCATGTTTAAGAATAAATCGATCGATAAACTTTTATCCAAGTCTTATCCAAGGCGCTTGGTGTATTCAAACTGCTTAATTTACTCCAGGCTAAATTCCTCGAATGGCAAAAATACATCACAAGGATAAATTTAAAATAATAATCCAACCTTTACAGCAGATCTACTGGTCCTCTGTCCAGTTGAGGTCCCAGGAGTGTCTGAATCCACTTCTAACTCTGCATCCTGCCAAAAAAAAAACCTCCATTTTAGAATGTTTGAAAGTGTCTAAATAAAAAACATTAATGCAGAAACATCTAATTACTACCACGGCTAGTCAGGAAATGGATGGAAATAGGGCATTGGCCAGTTTGACATGCTGCATAATCCTGACCTATATAAATACTAGTACAGCTCTTCAGGTACTATACAAAACACCCTCCTAAATAATGCATGACTATTTTACCATTCTATTATCTTAAAATTGGAAAGGAATATAAGGCAGGAAAACGAAATGCTTCACACTTTCTCCTTAGCCGTTTCTAGTGCAGGGTGAAAGCATGCAGGTTACTTCCAGTGTGGTATCAAAACATGATACTGACAATGTTCATACTGGAACTGAAAACTAAACTAATACTAGAAATGTTTATAAGATAAAAATGATACTAGAAGTATTTCTACATTCTTAAAAGAAAGTGAAAGACTAAAATAAAATGGAAAACAAAATAAAAATAAAAACTAATGCAAATTTGAAATCTACCTCGTACACACCAAACCACTACAATCTGTAGTGCCCCAACCAATCAGCAACTCCAAAAAAGGTTTATTAAAATAATTATGCTGACTGGCTGCTGGACTGCCACCATTTTTTTTTTACCAAACTGGGGCGCTGGCAAAGAATAATATGCAAACTTTATTTTAAAAATATTCAGAAAATCATCGTGGGCGCCACAGTTTAAAAATCATTGACCAGTACAACGATCTTGGGAATTTTTTACAATATTCATACTTTCAGGTTTACTGTGTTCACAAGATGACTTTTGCTGCCTCCTTCAGTCCCCTGCTGACACCTAGCGCTGCCGCTTCATTTTTAGGTGATTTATCTCGTCTGTATCAGGTGTAGATCTTCATGCATATGTTTTTATGAAGGAGTAAGACTATCAAAGACCAAATAGAGTTCTCTTTGTTCACAAGGTCAAGCATCTTCTGTCGTCACTCCTCCCTTTGTTGCCACAAAGGGGCATTGCTTCAATTTTGGGGTAAATTGTCTCAAAATTTGGTAAGTTGCAGTTTGTCAAACACAGAATGTGTCTGCAAAATTTGAAAAAAGATCCTTCAAATAGTACCAAAGTACCAAAGCTATCAGACTAATGAGAAAGAATCTGTGTTGGTGGCAGACTGCTCGAAAAACCAAACGTTTGGGAACACAGTTACACTGAGATTACTTGACCATTACAGTTCGTGAAAGGCGTGATAATAAAAAGAAGCAGAGTATACGTTTCATATACTTTTGAAACAGGAAACCATCACACCAAGGACTACAAAAAATTTCAACCTGTAGTACAGGCAGTCCCTGGGTTAGGAATGCCTGACTTGCGGACAGTTCATATTTACGAATGCACTGCCATAAAGCCTATTGCGTTAAAAAAATCAGCTTAAATACAATGGTTCGTAATGACACATACACTTACTATTTTGTGACGCTAGTCCAATCAGCACTATCAACGTCACCCAAAACTAAGTTACCCTTCACTCACCTCTTCTTCTGCAGCACTGCTAACCTCAGTTTTCACTTTGTGGTAGAGCTCCAGGATGTCGGTACAGCTCTGATCTCTGATACACATGAAACAACGAAATTAAAGGTCAAAACAAGGTCATCAATTCAGGAAGGCGACACTTTGATGCATCTATAAAAACTCAAAAAGAACAATGTGTACCAACGCATTCAACTACCAGCTACACATCTTCAAAAATAAAAATATAAGTATGGTAAGTATAGTAAACGCAGACAACAGGTGTCGTACCCAATGAAGCGCAGTAACACATCCGTCACCACCTTGGCTGCTGAGACAATGGGGCTCTGGGGTTCATTGAAAGTGCGTGCATTGTGCTCAATATAGCGAACCTCCCACATAAGTGCCGAGATCCGCCTGCAGGGAAGAGCACAAAGATCACTACACTGCAAATGAAAATTTCCTATTTATGTTGTATTCTTCATTAGCATGACCGGCAGGAACACAGTCTAACCAAGCTGGATTTCCTTGTGTTCAATAGTGAGGATCATAGAGTGGACAACACCAGTGACCCTGGAGCACTCGGGGCCTTGCAAAAGGATCCCATCGCCACACCATTAGACGCAGGAAGAGGGCTGAGTATCCCAATTACTGCAAAATACACAAGTATACTCTGGCATTTTATCTCTTCCTTGTTTTCTACCAGAGCCTATGCCCTCTTTCTGTGGCTGTTTTCCCCCATCCATCACAGGGACTGCAGTCCATCACATGGTGCACACACACATATTCACACACTATAAGCAACCTTAATCACTTTTTAATAATTTGAGGCCATAAAAAGGCTGCTTTATACTTCCACATAGAATCTACACCATAGGTATTTTATGTGCATTTGCACTGCTATGACAAGAAAACATAATGCATTTTAATCTTTACATGCTAACTACCTCATCTGTCGCACGTATCGTTTTTAATTGCGAATGCGTACTTGTCTACCAGTTATGTCCATCCCTGGCTATTAATCTACTAGCTATTGAGCTATTATTAACTAAGCTATTATTGTTGCCATTTCTTAGAGTAGGTAGCTGATGCTAACCGATCCCGCTAGCTGACCTAGCACCACTGAGCTCAACCGAGGACGACGCAATTGGCGTTAACATCGGATCACACTGTCAGGAGCACAAGCTCCTCAGTGCCATCTTATGCACAGTGACACGCTTTCAGTCGAAAGAAAGCACATTAAGCTGCTCCCTGCAAGGTCGCCAGACTGAGTAACTGGGTCCTGGTTTCCGGTAAGATGCACTGCTGATGAATTATTCAAATGTATTTTCTGCCACTTTAATTACCAGAGAAAGAATGACATTCAGTCTCAGTATATTCAAGAGAAGACTGACATTGTTATGGCCATTTTTTAGGTGGACCTGTGCCATCATCTTATGAGATCTGGATAGTAAAAAATCCAGCCTAATTTGTCCTAGTTTTGCTTTTTCACTTGACACTATAGTGAAAAATTCCCACTGGCATTATCAGATTAAATCACCACATTGCACTGACTTTGGTAATGTTTTTGATAAGCCTGAGCTTTTAATTAGAACTTCAAATCACATTGCAGAATTTGCTAATGGTCCAATTATGCTGCAGACATTTGTTGTGTGACATTACTCTGTGACCTTGACCAGGATAAGTGGCTTGATCAACAGTAGATGGATGGGAAGCACGAGTACATAGGAAATTACTAAATCAACACAATTCACATAAATTATTTTCTAACAATGTTTTACAAGGCTTAATTGGGCAATTCATTCAATAAAAAAATCTGTCAAGCCGCATAACTATAGAACTGTGTGAAACTGAGAATAACCACATATAATCATTTAGTAGTGTCAATGTACATACTGATTATGTTTTACAGTTCAAGTATGAAAGGAACATTATTTTGATACAGACTGGTTTAAATCATGGTTGCTGGATTATAGATTTATTCAAGATTAAGTATATCAGAGCAACATATATTAATTATTATACGATTATATTTACCTAGGTTTCTGAGTACCGTTTAAGTGGCATCTTTGAGATCAGTAAAGAGCTAAGGGCTATCCACCAGTTAGGGTGGAATCAGTCTGGTGGGAGACAGCTGGAATGCAGTGAAGCAGCTATAATAGTACTTGCCTGTAGAAACGGTTCTCCAACCGTTTCCGAATAGTGCTAAAGTCAGTTGGGTAGGCCACCACAGTGCAGTACAGTGGGTAATCCCTCAGGTCCACGGGGGAGGAGAAGGCTTTAGCAATATCTGAGAGCAAGAGGTGGGGGAAAAAAAAAAAAAAAATCACACAGAAATTCATCTACAATCATGTCAGATTAACGTGTGTATTCAAATAAGGAGACACCAGAGGACAAAAGTTAAACCTTTCATTTGTTCCATCAAACCAATTTGCTACCAAGCCCTTTGCACCAGGCTGCCATGAAAATGCACTAATATACACAACCACGTTTACAGATGAAGAATATTAATAAATATTCTCTCAAGCTTAAGACAAAAAGAGGTAGAAAAAGGCGAAGGACGGGTTACCCAGGGTGAGTAGCTGATCGATGGCCTGGATCACCCTCTCGCACTCCTCGTCCTGAGTGTTAGAGCCCCATTCCCCTTCCTGGGGGGAGTACAGCAGAGCTTTGAGCTCCTCCTCAGTAACGGGGACGCCGTCGCCCACCTCTTCAGGGAATGCAGCTGTGCAGGGGCGAGGCGAAGGTCAGCCAGCATTCGGCAGTGGCAGATTTATCGGAAAACTATTAAAAACTGCATGTACACTTATAACTTGATGTGGAGATGCATAATTGAAACATCCTTTTACTCAGCAACTAAAACTGCTACTATGCAAAGATAATGTTTTTATAACAACGTATTCAAATCGCAGGTTCATCTACAGTACAGTCTGTTGGAGGTGAACTCCCCACTTCAGTAAAAGCCATTTGTAAAGTGATAGAGTCATTATCACTTCATACATAAAATATTAATTCATAGCAACAACATATGAAAGCAACGTGGAAGAGAAGGCAACAAAAATTTTATCAGCTGTGCAAAAAGTTCGCACATTCGGTATATGTAAATGAAACCTTAGTAAGTGTGTTATAATGGCTTATAGTCATGCTAAGGGATCCACATGCGTGTCCCGACCTTCATCCGGAATGGGCTCCATGTCCCAGGGACTCATCTTTTCCCTTTCACCATTGTCCCACCTGAAAAGAACAAAAGATAATCGCAGTGCTTTAATCCCCAGTAAGCTTTAGACAAGAGCGTTCTTGCCATCATTTTAAGGCAATTCCTGGCCTTTCAGCTGAAAGGATGAGATCTTAAATAGTCTGTGGCAAGTTACTTTCAGTTAGATTATGTAAAGTTGAAAGAAAGTTGAATGAAAGAAAATGGTTTATTCATGGCTGTCAGCAGCTGCAAATCATTTTCCATGTCAGCAACTAGCTTCACTCAGAATACTACCGTATTTTTACGCATATAACGCGCACACATAACGCGCCCATGCATATAACGCGCGGGAACAAAGGAATTATGTAAAAAAAATTCTGCATACCGCGCCCATGCGTATACCGCGCCCATGCGTATACCGCGCCCATGCGTAT
>JABFEB020000038.1:2178071-2189691 GCA_019775895.2 Stomatorhinus ivindoensis | reverse complement strand
CATGCGTATACCGCGCCCATGCGTATACCGCGCATGCTGCCCATTGAACTGAGAACTCCTCCCGCCACCCCCAGACATAGATCATACATATAACGATAGTGTCTCATTTCCACGACGATGATGACATGACATAAACCATAATCATGATCAAATCGTTTCATTAGTTTTGATTCGATAGGACATTTTCATCTCCATTAAAATATTAACAGACGACATCAACCATTTTTAACAAATTTTGCATAACGCGCGGGAGGGTTGCGCAATTTGTAAAAACACGTATAGCGCGCGCGTTATATGCGTAAAAATACGGTAATTCAGTGATTATTTTTTAACAAGTAGCTAAAAGTTTGAATGCAAACACAGGAGATCACGGGTCCAGGGCTGGGTACCTTGGTATCAGGTTGGTGGAAGTGAGACAGTGCTGTACCTACCGTACTGCATAGCACTGGAACAGGCTATCTGGGTATTCAGGCTGGAAGGGCTGCTGGATCTCCACGGTGCCAAACCACCAAGCGTCATCGATGATGCTGCGGAAACGGACACCTTTCGGGAGAAAAAGAAATGAAAGCGTGCCCCTCCCGACTTGGCCTCCGCAGGGGCGGCTGGGGCAGCACCGGGCCTCACCTGACTGCCAGTTACGCTCCTTGGCCTCACTGTAGAATTGCTGCAGCACCAAGAAATCAATGACATCAGGCATGTCATGGTACCTGAAAAAGTATAACAACAAAATAAGAGGCAGGCTTCACCTGTTTGTGACTAAGAACCCACATTAAATGTAACGTCAGGCAAGATATTAGGAGGAGACATTTTAAAGAAATAGTTAATACATGGATCTTCAGACTCATGCTTATTAGCTTTGTTTTCGTAATTAAGGATTTCTCTAATTTTCAATAATTCTCAACTGGCATGCAAGACTGAAATCAATGAAGTCTGTACTCTGAGGATTCCACGAGAGCTTTCAGCCAAAAGACGGAGAACAAGCACTACCTGCACATTTATCTTTCAACGTATTTCTACTGGGAAAAGATAAATGTTTGACAAGTGTGACAACTGGATTATCACTTAGCAGCTATAAATGTTTAAGCCTGTAGTTTTAATTAGGAGCTTCATAATAAAAAAGGACAATACTAATAAAATATACATTTTTGAAAAAACTCACTTGAGGGAGAAGGACTCGCCAGTCATCTTGCCTGAGATGGGGTCCAGGAAGGCCAATTTGAGGCAGCAGAGAGTGGGGGGGCCGACCTCATACTTGATTCCCACAACCTTTACAGATTCCTGGTCCTGGGAAGGATCCCCCCCCACACAAACAGACACGGTTAAAATATTCCTATCATTGTGGGAACTCTTCATTCATTTCTAGGGGCATAACACCTAATCTTAATTATAACCATAACCATAACTAAAACAAAACGCATGACTTCTGGTTATTTTAGATTAGGACTGCCACTAACGACTAATCTTCTATAGATTAATATATTGACTATTTTGTTGATTTAAGTTCATTTTTTCCTCTGGAGGAACCAAACAGTGAAGTTACTTCTGACAGCAAACTGCATGCCACTGAAAGGTTTTAGATAATGTATGGCAACTTTTCGGCACTATATGAACATTATATTCACCCACAGCTCATAAGCAGATTAGTAGTACGCCTAAAAGTGTTAATGAGATGTGTACTGTGATGCCTAAAAGTTAGTAATCTGAATAAATCTGGCGTGTCCTCATGCTTAATAAATTTGGTTAGTGAAGCACGCCACATGTGACACAAACGATAGCCACTGAAGTCGCGATAAAGGAAGAGAGTTCAGCAGCCACAACATCTTTTAAAAGAGAAAATACTATGGTTAAACAAGGTAAAAAGATGGCAGTGGTGTGGTGGTACATTATTTTAATTTAATGTATAAATTGTTTTCTTTTATTTAGTGTCCATTTTCATTTCACTGGTCCCAACAAGTCCAACGAACACGAACGCATATACTGGTGCTGTCAATTAATTGGAATTATCCCAGATTTTAGCCAAAACATTTTCACAGACTGTTATTCAATGGAGATTCCAAGGTAGCAGGCAGACAACTTTATGGCTTAAAGAGAGTATTTATCAGTTACAATGACAAAATGTATTAAACAGCTCTCCATTATAATGTTAATAATAAACATGATTAGACAACACAGTGGTTTTGCCTATTCTGGGAGTCTAAAATAGCACCCGCTAGTAACGCCATAATACACCATCGCACTTTGCACAGTGTAAAGCCACCATTTTGTTTAGTGATAATTTAAACTTCTCCCATAATTACATACAGTGGTACCTCAGAACTTGAATTGAATCTGTTCAGAACTACGGATCGAAACCTAAAATGTTCGAGGTGTAATTGAATTTTCCCCATAAAAAATAATGGAAAACCAATTAATTGGTTTCCAGCCCCCAAAAATCACACCTAATTTTTTTTAGCATTTAAACACAAAATGAACCGGAAGAAACAAGAGCATATACAGTACTAAACACATCTAAGCACATTTATCAAAACAGTAATTTGTAAAGTAAGAAAATAAATGTATCCAAACAATTTGTAAAATAAAAATTTTTTTTAAAGTGTGTCCTGCCCCGATCGTCTGCTCCATCCATGTGACACGCCCCCTCGTTAACCCAGTGTGGAATCCTCCTGTGATCAGCTGTCTCTGGCTGTCATTAGTCCTCTGCATTTAGTCCACGTTTCAGTTTGTTTCCCAGTCCGGTCATTGTATTGCCAATCTGCGTTTTGCCTGCCTTACCTGTAATTAAACCCCGTATTCCTCGATACCCTGACGTCTACGCCTTTGTCTCCGTTCCGTTCCCGCTCGGCACGGCAATATTATTATAATTAAATGTATTAATGGTTTATAATTAATATTAAAATAATTAATAAGAAATCTTTATTTTAAAATGCATTTGATTATATAATTGCTGTTACTGTCTATCATTGTCTAAATGTATTTTTACTGTGTAAATATAAGCATTCAGCTAGTACAAACATGCACGGTTCTATCACAGTGAATGCAACACTTAGACTGAAGTGTTACCTTTTGTTTCTCCTGACGTTCCACGCAACTCATTTCCCCGCGCGTACAAGTTATCTTAAGGCGGCGTTCATGGTTTAACTTCTGAGATTCAGATCGAGTTCTAGGTAATTTTTTTTCGAACTGGTTGGTTCGACTTTTGAGAAATTCGAGTTCTAATGAGTTCGAGAACTGAGGTACCACTGTATTAATGATATTGAAATATTTTCAGCGTCGACGTCATCGACAAGAGACTAATCGCTGCAGCCCCATTTTAGATTTTTATAAAACTGAGGTGTATATTGTGGGGACCTGAGAAATGACCCCACAAGCTAAGTAAGTTTTACCACACTGTGGGGGGCACTTGCTACGCATAATACAGGACATACAACCACCCCCACTCTAAACACCACACACACACACACACAAACTACATATTTTCAACATCTCTGCTAGCTACTGCATATTATTATGCCAGTTCTCACGTTTACCCAAAAGCCAGAGGACTGTCAGCCGGTTACGCTGAATGGGATGGTCTCGCTTACCCTGAGGTCCAGCTTATTCCAGGGCTGCTTCTGGATGTTGATGCTGTAGGAGCGGGCCTTACGCACTGCACGGACATAGGCTTGGTGGCCCTGTCGGAAGTAGATCAGCTGAAAACAGAAGATACCAAAAGATTATTTAATATCACCAAAAACCAAGCAGCAGCATGCAGGTATTCAGACATTTGTGGGATGCTTTTAAGCTCATTTATGTCATTTAAAACTGGCAAACAATGGCATGTTAAAAATAAGTGAAGAAAACTTAAGACTTCTTTTCTGAAACAATAAGCTGACCAAAAATCAATAAGACATTAACTGAATTAGTTTTTGAGCAATATTAAAATACATAAATTATGCAAACATGCTGAAACTAAGACAAGATACAGGTGACGTAAACTCACAAAAATAAATAAATGGCTGGATGAAAGTAAGTTTATTATGCAATTTAAAGTACATTTTCAGTTAGTTAGTTATGGCTTTAAATTGAGGGAAAAGTTTCTGCACACACTTACTCATTCATGATAGCACCGTGCCAAACTCGCACATGTTAGTTGCTTAACAAGATCAGGCTGTGTGCAACTGGACAAATATGTTAGCCATACCAAACATGAACAACAATTTCAGTACCAATGTTTAAACTGATGTTTTGAATCAGCAAAATTAAAATCGCCACCGTAGAGAATAGCGATTGTACCATTACTACCACCACCACCACCACCTATAGTGTTCCAGATAAGTTTTAAAAAGATCTTCAAGCACTTTTAGTGTTGCTCCATTGACAAGATTAAATGCCCTTTGCAGCTGTCCTTCCGATGGTGATATATAGTACTGCTACTTCAATTTCGATATGATTTGTCTTAAAATTTAATCAGGTGCAGATCTTCATCCGTATATTATTATGACAAGTGCTAATAAGATACAAATACTTTCAGAGTTATTGTACTACTGAAATGAAGTATCTTCTGTATGTGCCCTCTCTCTTGCTCGCACTAACCAACACTGCTTCAAATTTGCTGCAATTTAGCAAAAAATGTGATCATTTCCAGACCCATATAAAGTTCCTGTGGTGTTTGAAAAAGATTCAACGCGAGTTATCATGCTAACAAGATTGAATCTCTGAGGTTGCCCTTCTCTGTCAATATAATTTGGCACTGCTTTAACTGCTGGTGTGAATAGTCTCAAAATTTCACAACTTTGCTCTACAAAGTCTACATTTTTTTTGTACTTTGACCAAAATCTTGGAACTCTACTGTTACTGCTAAAACTTGTATGGGTAAAGACTACCAATTCGGACCTCAAATGGGTCGGTCGAGAAACAATGACTCAACCAAAAACTCGACAATACAAAACAGACCTAATAAAACTTATCGGTCTGAGACGCAGCTCTGATTGGCTAAAAAAAAACAAATGTACCTTCCAGTGTGCTGACACCTATGAATCGCTCTCTTTCTCGCGGTACCACTCGACCAAGTTTGACGTGCGAAAGCCACGTTTCTGTTTTTGGTGTGAATTTTTTTGTGCTTTATCTGCAGTACATTTAGTTATATAGCAATCATGGCCCCTAAAAGTGAGCAGTGATAGCAGCAAACCAAAGAGGAAATCAGTGACAACTGTAGAACTTAGAGAAAATCATAGCACGATTTGAAGGTGGTGCACCTGTACCTGCTCTCGCTTTGGAGTATAGGAATGTCATATTCAATGTTTGAATATGTGCAAATTTGTATGTGTCTATTAGTTTTATATTGACTGCCAATGCTTTCTATCATTTCTTAGTTTAAAGTAAGCAAGATTAAATAGGCAATCATTTGGAGGTCTAGAATGGATTCGACTTGGACCTCGATGAAATCGCAACTTGACCAGCCTTCTGGAAGTTTGTGTTCTGAGGTACCGTTGTACTTGTGAGCAGCTGAGTACCTCACCTCATCTCCCATTTGGGGGACAAAAGGGGAGCGTCTAGGGATGGTCTCCATGATCCAGGCTGTTGGAAGCCACTCCTCAGCATCATGCCCAGCCAACGACAGCGACGAGTTTGATTTCTGCTTGTGGGAAACAGAAGACAGTCAAGCCAACAGTTTGGGTTTCTAAGCCCATAAAGCAACATGCTGACACAAGAACATGGGAAAAGGATGAGAGGCTGGCAGAGAACAACAATGGAAGCAGCACTTGTTGTAGAGCTGCTGTAAAATACTCTGCTGCAGTCTTAGCCCTATATACGTTGCTCATAGCATGTCTTGGGACGCTAACTTAATTCTGTAAATCTGCTGCAAATTTATTTATTTCATATCAGAAGTCCATTGGCAAGCAATGTTTAACATTATCTGCATATATCTTCCACACTGATATTTTCTTATTATTAGATATCAGTTTTTTTGTCTGACTAGTTCTGTTCTTGCCATTTTCCTATTAATAGCAATTGGCTCTCAAAGGGATAGTAAATACAAATGTTTGGTGTTTCATGATATTGCAAAGATGTTACTTAAAAAAGTACCCAATCAGACATACTTGTCAATGTACTTTAAACTCAGAAAAGCTTTTCTAGAACTATAATTTTGGTTTCAATTTATTACTACTTGAAATTAATGCTTTCCCCGAAAACGACTGTTTAATTGTATGTGATTATATGTAGTAAAACAAATGAATAAAGTAATGGATTTTTGTTATGGAACGTATAAATTTGCAATATGTTTACCGAATTAAGCCCGCATGCCAAGATTTTCTATGAGCACCGTGTCTATATCTGGTTGAATCATTTAATTTAGAAAATAAAATCTAATTAGGTAGTGCATTTGGGATTCTTTTCATTTTGAAAATGATTTTGACCCATGACTGGAATTTGTGCTTTTTCTATAGTGTACACCAGTGTTTCCCAACCCAGTCCTCAGGGAACCCCAGATATTTTGCTTACTTCCAAATCCCTACCAGGCAGTGCAAGTAAGATGCAGCAGGACATAGATCCCTACCTTCTGCTTGCTCTGTTTGGATTTCTTCCTTTTTTCGGTCTGCCTCCTTCTGCCCTCTCCATCTCCTTCTCTCTCATCTTCTGAGCTGCTGCTACCAGGGTGGCGGGCGGGCCTTCTGATTGGCCGCTTGGGTGGCTGCAGGTTAATCCCAGCGTCTGCGGTCCAATCAGAGTACTCGCTGGAGTCGTCGCTGTGAAACAGTTACATGTCGGAAACTGTTACATTTCCAGTCAGTTGTGGTGACAGATTCTTACAGTGTACATTAGGCAATGAGGGGGCTGACCTGGAACTGCTGTCACTTTGCCACTGCGCCTCGCCCTCTGAGGAAGGCTCACTGACCTCTACCTGCTCTTCCAGCTGTTCACAGGAAAGACATCACATAGTGGAGGACAACACAATGTCAACAGAGCTTAAATCTACTCCGCAAAGCAAGGTTGATAAAAGAAACGTACTGCAAGTACTTCAATTAGGTAAAATCCATCCTTGCAGATCACTGATCAGGGACCAGTGTTTCTGAGGGACACAGAGAGTGAATTCACAATCTGGAACACAACCAGAAGCAGGAGGCACCCTTTGCAGCCCATCTGAAGCCTGAGTGCATTAGTCTGGACCGATACCTCATCCTCACTGTCCAGCTCCCCCTGGCTGTCGGCGCTCTGCTGGCCGTCTGTCCTCTGGGTCCTCTGAACTGGCCGTCGCTCCCGAGCAGAGCGGGTCTGGTAGGTGTGTCGCTGCTGCTGCCTGCGGGTCCGACGCAGGGAGCGTAGGCCCGGACCCTGCTGCTCATTCTGGGAAACAGGAAGAGGACATTCAGGGGGACATGACTTATTACTGAACAAAACCAGAGAGAACAAGTACAGCTTCCAATGAGTCAGGAAACACAGAAAGAGCTGGTTTTAATTATATGGAGCTATGATTCAGGGAAAATGTACAATTTCTTAACACATTACGCTAAATATCCTTAGTTAATCAGGGATTAAATTAACCATCTCAGTAAATAATGTGGGCTGCCCAAAGGCAGCTCAAGCAAAGCTAGCTGAAAGGTTCAGTTGGAACAAAAGCCAAAGTACTGCAGTTCTCTAGGGCTGGAACTGCCAATAGATTGAAAAGCATGAGGGGAGGTGAAAAGAGAATTTCTGTTCTACTATATAGTAAAACCTCGGATTGCGAGTAACTTGGTTTGCGACTGTTTTGGAATAGGAGCAAGGATTTTTAATAAATTTTAACTTGATAAACGAGCAATGTCTTACAATACGAGTATTGTGTATATGCTTTGCCTGCCTACCGTCACGTAATCACAACTGAACCGATGGTTTTTCTCTTGCCCTTGGTGCGGGATTGTGAGTAATCGTCTCCCATGCTCGGTCTCAGTCAGCGTGCCTCACTCTTACAGTTAAAATTTAGTAGAAAAGCACCACTCATATAAGGGCGTAGCAGTGCGAGCGATGAATCTGTTTAACAATGCAATGTCCACATTTCCGCAAAATCGAAAAGGAGCCAAAAGCAGCTGTCATTGGATAAGTTCCTTGTTAAAGTGACACAAAAAGATTCCAGTGAGCCGACAGAAAGCAGTGATTCTATTAGTTATAGTGAAAGTCGTCCTACAAAATTACCCTCCTCTTCTCCTCTCTCTCATCTCCCTCACACCATCCATGATTCTTTTCAAAGGTAAAGTGCAGGATAATTTGTTTTATGTATTTTTACTTTATATTTTGTATTAATCATTTTTATATGAATACTTTTGAGTTGTGGAATGAATCATCTGAGTTTCCATTATTTCTTATGGGAAAATTCTCTTTGATATACGAGTGCTTTGGATTATAAGCATGTTTCGGGAACAATTTATGCTTACAATCCAAGGTTTTACTGTATTAGTTAGAAATATGTTTAACATGATTTGAGTTCTGGTCTTACATAACGAAAACCTGCAATTTCAAGCCGGGTGTGTAGACTATTGTAACAGAAAAACAATTTTGTTGTTTCTCACACATTGACTTCTACTGATAACCATCATGAAATGTTTCATGTTCGTTATGCCTTACTGATTCAAACGCAATAAATGGTTCCATAAAATTAGTGACAACAGTCATGCCAATCAGAACACACAGACCACCCTGCACACCAGGCAGAGAGATTGTGTCGCAGAGTCAGGTTATTTTCTTTTCTTACTCTTGGGCTGCGATGAACAAGCATGGGTGTCTTTCTCCTTTCAGTGCTGTAGAGATTGCACTCTGCTTCACTCCTGGCCTGCCGGTGCTCTTCCATCAGCCTGGAACAAAGGAAATAGAAATCTAGCATGGTCAGAGAGCAGTAACATGCACTAGTGCATTTAAGCTAAGCTTGTGTAACCATCACACAAAAATCACCTCAATGAAAATGACGATCGATTCAACCTCCACAACAGCAAATTTTATCAACTTAAACTGGCACAATTTAACAATGACGGGCCTGTGGCTGTGTGTTGTTGACAGAGTTTGGCCCTCGGAAAAAAACAACTGGGTAACTCTGTTGATGGTGAGCCAACATTCAGTATTCATTGGTGATGTGTTAAATGCAGAAAAAAATGGGCAGGGGTAAAGACAAAAGGGTGAAATCACAGCCAAACAACAGGGTTAGAGCATCACCAAAATCGCAAGGCCTGTGAGGTGCTCAGTCAGCCATGGTGAGATCCGACAGACAGCTGTTCAACGAAGGGAGAACCACAAACCACCTACAGAGTGTTGGACGACCAAGACTCATAGGGCCCTGCTGTGTGGGGGGGTCTGCCCATGCGAAACGCTGTCCACCGTCAAAAGCATCTACAATGGGAATGTGCGCATCAAAACTGAACTCCGGATCAACCTCAGGTCTGCGGGAGCATCTGTAGAATACGTTGGAACAACAACTCCGATCTGCAGCTACACATTACTCTTGTGAGCATCTTTAAAATTATCCAAGACTTGTGCCACGCTCGCCTTTCTGTTGGTGCATAAGTCAGGATAACCTTCATTTACGTCTCACATCACATCGAATCTTAGCCGCCCAAAATCCTGTTGGCGGTTCACGGTTTTCCCTCCTCACCAGTCAACCGATAATGCAGTATGTACTGTACCGCTGCAAAAGTTAGTTTAACTATCAAAGGAAAAAAAAAAAATCATGAGTCAACCGATGTAGCTGGCCATTGTTTTCCATTTAAATTTGTGAAGAAGGCATATCCTCAGCCATCTTCACAAAAACGTCCAAGCAAGTGATGCTCTTCGTCTGGCCGTGTGAGATAGGGTAGCATGTGTTGCAAACTTAGGAATTTCACACAATGTACCGTGTTATCTAGTTACTGTCTGCCTACTGTCTCATCCATACTGATTCAGACATACTGCTTATGTCGCATACTAGATTTCTCCTACTACTCAGCCAATGAGCGCTTGATTTCGGATGCACATCCTGACATAATGCGACACAGTGGACTTCTCACCTGTAGACTGCTGGCTGCACCTCGCTGACCACTACCCTTCGACTCCATGCCAATAAGTCTCGCTCAGTGGCAATCTGGCTGCGGGGGGCGTTGTGGTGCATCTGGCGGACGCCCTCTACCTGTCCACTTCGCCGCAATCCCACGTTTGGCAGGGATTCCACCTCCCCTGCTGGCTCACCTGCACCACAGAGGTAAAAAAAAAAATCGGAAAAAGAAATCGTACACATCTCAAAACCAGTTGCCGTAATTTTAATGATTACATTTAACCTGTTTTTTTTTTTTTTTTTAATGCAACATTCTCAAATATCATGTGCCATAGTAATACTGGCTCCTAAAATCTTGGAGAACTCGTGCTTAACCTAATAAGGTAATTTGAATGGATAAATATGACCATGCCACTGGCAAAGTGAAATTAGTAAAGGAATGCGGTAGAGGGGGGAGCACGCATCTAAAAAAATAAACACATAATCATTATTTGGGTTCAGCAGTGAGCTCATCCCTCCGAGCTCACTTTCGTATAATAGCAATCTACATACTACAGCATACTACACATTAGATAGGCAGGAAAAAGAGGAGGGTGGGTTCAGCAGACTAAATATGCCCCTGAATATCCTGAGTGAAATATTCTGGTCGCATTCATACAGCTTAACACACAAAATTTATATTATATATCCTAGGTCTTTAGCACTGTTCCGTTATCCAATAAAATAATGATAATCTGCCAACCTCTTTTCTGAGAATCTAAACTACAACGTGGGCAAAGATTTTTTGAAAAGTAGATAAATCAAAGAAATGTTAGATATTATGCAGATTTTGTCCTCAGGTATCCCTTGTTCTCACCTCCATTTGCTGGTCCTGCATTTAGATTCACATCTTGCTGGTTCTGCATTTGCCTGATGAGTCCATCCAGAGGGCTCTCTTCTTGCTCCTCCCCCACAGTCTGCTGGCCAATCACCTGCTCCACCACCTCACCATCACCTAAAACAAAAGGAGACATTGTCCTTGGGTAGATACAAAGGTACCTCCAAAATTACAGGCAGTTTAGAGGACAGTAATATGCACTGATTTAATTCTTAAAAGCTACTACTCAATCAAGGCACACGACATAAACACCTTACTACAATGTAGGCAGGAACATACATATACACATACACATACACATATATATATATATATATATATATACATATATATATACACATATATACATATACACATATATACATATATGTATACACACATATATACATATATATATACACATACATATATATACACATATATATATATACACATATATATATATACATATATATACATATATATATACACATATATATACATATATATATACACATATATATATATATACACATATATATATACACATATATATACACATATATATACATATATATACATACATATATATACACATATATATACACATATATATATATATATACACATATATATACACATATATATACACATATATATACATATATACACATATATATATATATACACATATATATACACATATATATACACATATATATATATATATACACATATATATACACATATATATATATATATACACATATATATACACATATATATATACA
>JABFEB020000038.1:2145028-2171899 GCA_019775895.2 Stomatorhinus ivindoensis | reverse complement strand
ACCGTTGTCTTTCGGCTCATTCCAGGTAACAAGCATGCTGTTGGCAGTGACATCTTCAATTTCAGGCTTGTTAGGGGGGGCCCAAAACCATTATGTACTCCCCATCTGCGGAATACAACGAAGACATGCTAGGCAGTTACAAAACATAGTTTCTCCACATCTCACCATATGCGCATCCAACTCAGAGAAGTTCATAGGCTCTGCAGCGCCCAGGTAGTACACCCTGATGCCGTGATCCGTGCTGCCCGTGGCTAAAAACAAACCGCCTGAGACAGAACAGAAGGGAAAGTCAGCGCATAAGAGATTGGCAGACAACATCTAACATTATTCATTGTCAACGTCCACAACTCTTCAGTGTTATTATTGAAAGTTTTTATGATGATACATTGGTTAGTAAGGTTTGTTATTGACAAGGAAAAATGAATACAAAAGCTCTAAGATGTGTGTATTTTTTAGGCGAGCATACCACAGCTAAAGGAGGAACAGGAGATCTGCACTCCCGGACGAGATCGCTCTGTAAACTTGAACGGACGCTCACTGTTGGAAGAGACGATGGCAAGACACCTCTAATAAGAATGCAATTCCGTTTATAATAAACCTATTTAAAATAATGGATAAGGTTATTGTCGTTCATAAGAAAAACAACTTGATGATGCCTTGAACGCTGCAACAAAAAATGTTTCAGTCTAGAAACCAGGTATAAACATCCATTCGTAAAGTATGGCAGGCCTATGGAACAAGGCCTTATTTTTAAAAAGGACCCAAGGATGAGTTTATGCATCAGATTGCATTATTTACTGCCCAGAGACAAAACGTTAACATTTAGCAGCACATACAAATGCATGTACAAAAGAACTGTCAATCAAAGGTTGCTGAAGACTGACTTGAACTTCATGGTGAAAGAGTTCCACTGCCAGAAGCACACCATCCCATCTGCTCCTGTGGAAGCCAGGTAGCGCGTTGTCCCTTTTGCCGACGGTGAAAACTAACACCCCAGAAACAGACAAGTATACCTTTAATAACACAGATCTAATACACCTCAAAAATGGAGAACAGTTCCCTTCAGGGTCTTAAGAACAAAGATCCATCATTTTTCCATTATAAGGTATTAAGACTAAATATGACCGAGACACCATAACCAGCCCCCATGGGTCCCCCACCACCAAACCCATGGCCCTGAAAGTCCATGAGATGTGAAAACTGGAGGATCGGAATATTCTACCCCCATGTCACTGTGAAGACTGTGGCCAATGGTAGTCAGTCAGGATGCTCTTGCCTGTATGGACGTGATGGCAGAAGCGTGGCCCTGAAGCACAGTGACGGGTGCACACGTGCGCAGGCACCACACCCGGATAACTGTGTCGCAGCTGGCTGATGCGATAAGAGTGTTCTCATAGTTAACTGCCATGTCAGAGATTTCGGCTGCATGGCCACGCAGTGTGGAGAGAAGACGGCCATCATCTGTTGCCCAGATTTTCACCAGGCAATCATCAGAACCCTGCAGACAAAGGAGAGGGGGGGTTCTGTTTCAATGGCCATTTCACACATCCAGAGTCTACTGATTTTTGAGAATGTACACACTAAAACCAACATAATAGAAAGAGGTACAAGTACAATGATTTAGTTCACTGTACTTATAAAAGCTGTACAAGACTGCTGAATAGCAAACTAATTTCTTACTAAGAATAATCAACACAGCTGATCACTTCTGTCACATCATTATACACAATAAGTGCATATTATCTGCCATTATAAAGCTAACAAGTCTAAATGTGTGTCAATGATGAACATTATGCAAAACTGGCCAAACACATTCTAAAACTTTTACATAATTACTGTAAAAAAATAATAAATAAAAAATACCAGTATACCAGTAAAAGAATTCCCATTTTGGAAGCAATATTTTCCTTGGAACCTAGAGTTGCCAGTGCAATTTGAAACCTGTTTAGGGTCTAGACTCCACAGCATTGTAAATCAAATGCTTTTGGTAATTTGCGGGAATGACCAAGACGACCTTTAATTACATTTTAATTAAACCTAGCTAATGTCTGTATTTTCTGTTTCAATTATTACCATTTGTCAATTACATAACATTCTTACAACAGCAAAGCAGCTGCTCCAGAGTGTAACAAAGAACAAACCCTGCCTGGTTTTAAACTATGCTTTGCACAATCAAAATAAAAAAGAAAACTCTGCATTAATAAATCCAGAAAAATAGATGTATTCTATGTTGTAGAATTAACATTTTTTGTGCCTAACCTGAATAATTTTTTCCATTTCATTTTTATGTCAAGTGCAGACAGCTGCTGCAAAATGTTTTGCTGCGTGGAAAAAACTGAAAACAACAGTTAAGTAAGGAAAGAAAAAGTAATGAGTTGAAAAGCTTTACATAATTCTCACCGTAAAGACGCGGCGGCCAGTACGGTCGAAGGCCACGCAATACACCGATGACAGGTGGCCCAGAATACGGCGATGCATCTTCATGTGCTGGTAGGTAGAGGAAGGGAAGGCATGGCCAAAGCGCGATGTGCCGGTCAACTGGCGGGCACCCACGATGGCAGCTGCATAGGGAAAGGTACAATTATCATAGCTTTGTACATGATCGCCATTTTGGAAAAATAAAAAAATTACACAAGTTAGTTAGACTCATTTACTATAAAGGATCTGACACATCACACTCAAGACACCTCCAGTTAAAATACTAACAATTTAACATTTCCATGATAGAAACGTAGCCAGGTCACAGGAAACAAAATAATGTAAACTTACCAACCTACAGATTGAGTGGAATAATTGCAATTTAAAAGATTTAATAATTTAATACATTTTAATTAATTTTATAACTTTGAAAATCAGCCACTTAAACTGGTATTACATGCATTCATTTCTTTGAACAAAACTGAACACTGTGATCACACATGTTATTAAAGACAAATACCTACAAACTGCAAATGCGATGGTAACTAAAAACAACAAAGAATCCCATTTTAAAAGATTCCAGAAAATGGATGCCTGGCAGGCAGAGCACAAAAGCAGCACTTTCATGCAGGAGGTGAAAAGCTGACCGACACTGACCGATGTTGGGTGGTTTCCCACAGGTGACCGGCGGTTCGGGAGGCCTTCCTCGATGCAAGGCAGCGAAAGTAGAGCCACTCCATACTGTGTGAGCACAGCCTGTGCGAAAGGAAGACTGCATCACCAAATGCAGAACATCTGACAACCTTCATGCACCAATTCATTTACAGCTTCTACAATAAAAGCCCATTTTCATAAGGAGCAATTTTATAGGAAAAAAAAAAAATTTATAGGAAAAAAAATTTTTTTTATAGAAAAAAAAATCTGGAAAAAAATAATGCTGTAACAGTCAGAGTTTTGATACAAGAATGAAACATTCTACCATAATCAGAAGCTCACCAGCAAAACAAAGAATTTGGTAGATGCCTCGATGGGCCTTACCCTTGGCACTGCGCAGAAGAGACTGCCTTCCAAGCCCAAGGAGGGTGCGGACCCCCGGGACACTGGGGGGGACCTCCTTGTCAAGGAGCGGGCCTATCCGCTGACACAGGCGCAGAAGATAATCTTCCGGGATGTGTTTATTGAGGGTTACCTGTAAAGGTGAGGTTTGCATGTGAAAGCATCACAAAATATTACAATGCCTAATTATACATAAAACCTTCATTAATGAGACGCGCTGTAATCATCTAAACTGCCGAATAAGAGCTGGACCGCCAATAGTTGACGGCCCATTGAGTGTCGCGTGGAAGTGTATAAACAATGGCGAGACCTCACGGAGCTGATGGGGGATAAATAACCTGTCTGGAGTTCACGTGGTAGCTTTCATGGATTTAAAAAGTAATACGACTTTGGAACAATACGTTTTGGAGACATAACTCATCGTTCGGCGATCTAATTGGCGGTATTTGTATTTCTAGCTGGTATTTTAGCACAAGAGTCACTTAGCTAGCCAGCGAAGCCAGCCCGTAATATCATGTAGAGGGGGAAACTGGCCCGTGTGGGCTATGTAAATGTAACGGGTTGTATTCATCTGTTTTCAGTTTCATATGCTACAGCATATATCAACAGTCACCTTTCGTGCTTATATACTTCCTTGGTACAACCACCATTAACTAGCTTGTTGCGTCTAATGAATATTCAAGCATACACTGCGGTCAGGCGTCTCCACACAGACAGCCAATCAGATTAACTATTTGTTTTTTCTTCCACTTGTATCAAATAGCAACCGAATTTTGATAGGCTACGAGCCTTGACAGACGTTTCTCGCCCCCAATCCAACATCGCTTTGCGCACTATCGCTTAGCCCCTCCTCCTTCTGCTGTACACAATAAGACGTTCATTTCCACGCAAAATATTAATTTCAATCGACCATATTAGAATAATAATCTTTTGCTAAAAATACATGCTAACCCAAGTTTCCAAGTCATTAAAACAACATTCTACAGACGGTTTTAAAACAATCTAGTACTGTAATTTTTAAACAAAACAACAGTTTAATATTTAAAAGTTTTCAATTTTCTATATAGACTTCACATAAAAAGAAACCGCTACACTTACCCAATCTTCGAACTTTCGTTTATTTTGTTTGCCGTCCCAACTCCAGCGTTTAGGAATCAGCTATAGAGGAAACACGCGGTTACATTAAAAACGGCCAGTCTGGATGTACACAACACACGTTTTTCCTGCCCCCTAACCATCCAAAACGAAATTATGTAATAACTGGAGCAGAAAAGCGATATCGCGGAAACGAGACGTGAGAATTAGCTAGCTAGTAATAGACGGCTGAGCGCTGCCTACCTCGTACTCCTCCAGTTCCTCCACTAGGATCTGAAATGAAACAGTACTTTTCTTTACCTCTCTTCTAAAAAAAAAGTAATTGGAATCGTGAAACGTCCGACTGCTTTCCGCTTACCTTGGCAGATCTTTTACACGGTCCCGACTGGAGAAATCTAGCAATAAGGTAATACAGTTCTGAAAACAGAGGAGCGCATTATATAGCCATTCAGACATAGCATGCTAGCAGCTAAGAGCTAGCCACACAAACCCCAAACTGCTTGCATCTCCATTTTAACAAAAAAAGAACAGAAATCATAAATGCAACGACACCAACCAGCTTCGATTTCTGAACACTGATGCTCGGCCATCACTCGATCCAAACGCCACTTTTAGGTTATTTCCTCAGTGTGTATTTCTAAAACAGCCACTTGATTAATTCCCCGGCGTTCGGCCTTTTTCCTTTCTCAGGCTTTCACGACATCGCCTTTTGCTTTGTTAGCGCCCTCCCTCGACAGGCTGCAAACTTGCTGTTAACTCGTCAGCCGCTGGGTGTCGATGAGGTCAAGGAATGGACGATTCACTGGAAGAAACATCATCAGTACGAGTAATATTTTAAAAATGATTTCCAGTGCTGTTTCTAATTTGAAGTAAATTAAAAAGGGGTGACAGTTACAACTTACCAAATTCAGAAGGCCTGGTTTTGCCATTTAAAACGATGATGACTATATTATATGATGAATATTATATTCTTATTGTTGTTGTTATTATTATTATTATTATTTACAAAAGATTATAGTGGAATTACTGCAATCAATATAATACTGAAAATGCACGAATTATTTCACTCGTTAATATATTAATGAAAAACAGAATATTCTAAATAAATGCACCAAGATACAACATTTTATTTTTTTCAACCTTTTGGTTGCGGCATTACATGGAACTAGAAAACTTTCACAAATTAGTATTTGGTACAATAGAAGAGTCACCGTAGGACTGCAACAGACAAGAATTTATGTAAACATGGGTGATTGAATGGATGGAAGGAAGATACAAAATAATTATTGGGGGCATTGGGAGCAGGGGGAGGCAGAATGTCTCATTTCGAGTGGCAGCGCCTGCAAATACCCATCACGATGCTGACCCTGATACTTCTGTGCATGTTTTGGTAACAGTTTCAAAAACAATTACAGTCTAGATCATCGTTTGTTTCTCCTACCTTTGTTGTGTTTGTGTGGGTTATTATGGCAATGGTATATGCAAAGAATATGCATTTATATAAAACATTTCCTCTCCCCACCTCTTCAAAAAAATCATGATTAAAAGCCCAGCGCCGTGTGGCTTGTCTCTGTTTAATCAGGCTCACCAGATCTGTAAGTGATACAGCTTCAGTTTAGGTCCAGTTTGTCTCAAGTTGAAATGAGTCCTACATAATCACCTATACAGTGTTCCTGGGAGGTGTGAAAAAGATTCATCAAGTACTTTTACAGTTACTGTGTTCACAAAACCAAGCACATTCTGCAGGTGTATCTTCATCCATGTTTTTGTGAAGTGGTAAAAAGATCCTTCAATTAGATTAATATATACAAAAGCTTAAGTGTCTTCCTCCGTCACCCTACTCTTTGCCCTCACTAAGCAGCATGTTTTCAGTTTTGGTGTGATTTTCCTGGGAGTTTGATCAATTCCAGATCATCATCCATAGAGTGTGTCTGCAAAGTTTAAAAAGATCCATCAAATGTTTTTTGAGTTATCGTGCTTTTTTTAATCGTGGTTTTTGCGATATAAGGGTCTGTGGCAGAGGACCAGTCCCAAAACCAAAGGTATTTCTCATCCAGGGAATGCAATAAAGCTTTACACAGAATGAGGTAGGTATGGAGTATAGAATTAGTTATTGTGGTGATACATCAACAT
Source organism: Stomatorhinus ivindoensis (assembly GCA_019775895.2). NCBI lineage: Eukaryota > Metazoa > Chordata > Actinopteri > Osteoglossiformes > Mormyridae > Stomatorhinus > Stomatorhinus ivindoensis. The sequence goes on along the minus strand of JABFEB020000038.1, from coordinate 2,165,197 downwards.
ATTGAGAAGTCTATGTACATTTTGTTTATAATCTCTTTCATCTTTCCAGTAGGCTAGAAATTATATCGGAATTGGCTAGTCAATCTTTTACTGAGAATGGTATGATTTCAGTGTAGGATCATTAACTTTAATGGGTTTTATGTAGGCAGTTCAAAATAGTGTATTCCCAGGGAAAGTTGGATTTAGGCCAACAGGTCTCTAGGACTACCCCTTTACTATGTCCACTGGAGTGTTAGCCCATTATGGAGAAAAAAGTATAAGGAGTTTATGTAAACATTTCCCAGCTCTTTATTGTGAATGATGGCTGTAGGAACAAAAATAGTATTAAAAAAATCTTGTCATTATTTAATGAGAAAAGTGTTAGGTTGTCTACACAATCATTATAGACCTATTGAAGTATTTACCATTATTTATAATTTTCCCTTAGGGCAATAAATTGAATGCAGACTAGATGCTGTTGACCTGACAACAATGTATTTTCCTGAATACCCCACTACCCCTCCCTCCATCTTATTCTTTTCCTCCTTCATCACCAACTTTATCACTAGCCTCCCTACACTATGCTTTGATGGTATCTCCTTCTCCATACTGATATATTGTCCATACGTTATACTATGATGTGCAGTATTTAGCTGGTATTTTCAAAACCAATGCTATTGCGCAGCAGGGAGGTCCTTCACAAATGTAACAGAATAAAATGCAGTACACCAAAAAAGTTACCATAATACCACACAAGTCTACACTCCACACCCTCTCCATCTCTCCAAAAAATCTTTTTTCAAAGCCCAGCTTTGCATGATTTGTCACAGTATAATCAGGTTCACCAGATCTGTACCTCTTTTTTCATGTGCCACCAATGACTAGGATTAAGTGGCATAATTAAATACCCCCATAATATTTCTTGTGGATTGGCTATTGGACTGCTACCAATAAAATTTAGTAGGGGCTGGTAGCAAAAAAAAAAAAAAATATATATATATATATATAAAAAATATAAACTTTGTCATTATATTCATAAAACCATCCCTTGCCTTAGTTTGAAAAACATTCTGTTTTCACAGTCTCTCAATCCGGCCTCTATTGCTCCCTAGCACTGATTTGTCTTGAAATGAAATTAAGTGTAGGTTTGCATCCATATTCTGTTTTTGTTAAGTGGTGATACGTTATATCAAAGATCAAGTAGAGTAAATAGAGTAATATCAAATAGAGTTTTTTTGTTTACAGGGTCAAATGTCATTGGCGGTCATTCTTCTATTGCTGCCACTGAGCAGCATTGCTTCAGTTTTGGGCCAGTTTTCATTTCCACTTGTTCACACTTGCAATGAGTTATTAAGCTAACAAGATCTCAAAACGGCTATTCTCCTTTCTATTACTTTGCAGTGCTGCTTCAGTTTTGGTGAAGTTTGTTTAAAAATTTGACCATTTACAGTTTGTCACCCATAGAAGGTGTGCAAAATTTGAAGGAAAAAAAAGATTCTGTCAAATAATTTCGGAGTTCTTGCACTAACAGGATCCAGTGTCTGAAACTTCACTTTTCCTTTCTTTTACTATGTGGTACTGCTTTGACTTTAGTGCAGTCTGTCTCAAAATTTGATACCTTCCAGTTAGTCACCCAGACAATGTCCAGCGAATGCAAGCAAGCTGTATAGTTAGATGTAGTACCTAGCAAAAATATACACACCCTGCATCTGTTTTAAAGTGTTATTGGATTACAATTGATGTAGAAACACATTGCCAAGTTACATTTTTTATTGCAAAGTGCCACACTTAAATCCAAAATGATTCATCTGCAGAAAGCAAAGGCTGAACTGAAATGTGCTTATTTGACAGATACGACGGTCCTGGCCAACTTGCTTCTGTTACTAGGATAATCCTTGTGGACTGCAATTTTCTGAGCATGGCAGGATTCTCAGTGGGACATAAGGTGAAACACTGAGTGGCTCACTTGTGGATATTCACCATTTGTTGCTAATCCACCTCAGTGTTCCTAAGCTGTGTGCTTATGATCGCTGTGCATAGCTTCCTAGCTCCAAGTAAGTTTCGCAGACTAGTAGTTTCTTTTGCAGTATAATCATGCACTTTGTGCCATCCATTATTTTTTATATTCTGATGAGATTATCAGTCCCTGAAGATGACTAGTGTTTCCTTTAGTCTGCACAAAGTGCTTTGCGCTCTGGCTGTAAAGGTCTTGGTTTCATTAGAATATAATGCACTTTCCCACATCTAAGCAGGACTTTAGTGCTGTCTGGAGTGCACTGCTTATTTGGATATCCATACACATAGATATTATGTTGAACCCTGTGCTTTTTGTGCATTTGTACAAATTAATCTTTTCGACTTTGAGTTTAATTTTCTTGGTCTTTCTTCAGATTCACCAATTGCCAAAAGATCATTGCAGAGACCGTGATTTTTACCCAATCAATACTTATGCAAATTATACATGCATTAAAAGCTGAATGGCGGCATGGTTCAAATACTATGTATAAATTGAAATTTTTGAATGATCTGTGACTTTCTGATTTTTTTCTATTTGTTATTAAGCTGCTCATATCTTTGTCTATTTTATAGCGACTTTATCCTGTAAATGTATTTCGACCATTCAAGTGTTGGTGATGCAACCAGCTCAGTTTGGTCATGCTTTCAGCCCTGTTAGTAAGCAGGGCCTTGACAGTGCAGATATAGCTGGAGGAGGCCTCGCATAATTTACAATGGAAAACCATCTATAGTTGTGATTAGGGTTTTGCCTGTAGAAATATATGTAGATACCAAATCTTTGTGTGTATGTATGTGTATGTGTGTGTGTCTGCATGCACTGTGTAGGGTGTACCCTACCTCTCTGCCTAAGGCACCCCATGTCCTGTACCAGGATAAGCAATCGGAAGATAGATAACCCTTGGCAACAATGACAGCCTTCAAAAGTTTCTCGAAGCTGCCTGCAAGCTTCCTTTCACCTGTCTGCTGGCATGTTCTCCCACTGATCAGTTGCAGTATGTCCCAGCTCTTGAATGCTTGCAAGATCCCGTTTCCCAACGGCAGATTTCAGTTCTTTCCAAAGATTTTCAATCAGATTGAGAGAGGACTAACCAGTTTAAAACAGTTGTTTTTTTTCTTTTTCAGCCATTCTTTTGTGCTATTGGATGTCTCCTTTGGACCTTTGTCCTGCTGGAGGACCCACAGTCTTCGATCCAAACCCAGTTCTTTGACAATGAGCAGCTGTAAAATGTCTCAGCAATGCTCTGATTTCATGATTCTTTTAATAGGGCCAAAGTCCTCAGTACCAGAGGCGTCTCCACCATATTACAGATCCTCCACCATATTACAGATCCTCCACCATATGTATCTGTATGTAGGGTGTTCATTCCTTATATGTTAATTATGTCACCTATAAACAAATTTCTGGTACTGCCAAAGAACTCAACTTTGGTTTCCTCTGTCCATGGAACATTTTCCCAGATGGTGGCTTCTCTGGGTAGGTTTTGTGCTTTTTATGCGTTTCTTTTCATAAAGCCCTTCTTGGTTTAAAGTGTGACATACTGTACAGCATGAACCCATGTCTCCAGGTCAGTGTTAAGCTCTGTCAGTGTTTCATGTGCTATTGAAGCTTGTGTGGCCTGGGCCAGTGGCAATCACATGCTTATCAAACTCCCTCTGAGGGAGCCTTCAGAAAAGTGAGCCAACTCAAGTTACTGGGAGTCAGAGGTGCTGAAAATGTGACAGGTGGCTGCTGTCTGTGGTGCTTATTGAGGTTGGCAGCCAGCGGCTTTCTGGCTGGAGCGGAGTAGCTTCCCGGAAGGATATATGCAGCATATATCCATCTGACTGATTTCTGTTTCGGAACCAAGCTACCAAATTCCTCTTTAACCTCTTACAGCCACGTTCTAAGCCTTAGACCAGGGATATATGAGGTAGACAAAGTCACCTGACTGTACAAAATTTTAATCTTAAAAATAATCGTTGATAGGACTAAAATGGCATAATGGCCTTTTCTTCTGCCCTTTGTAAGGGCAGCTGTTGATATCAGCAGGCTGGTTGGCCACCTTGAGGTGCCGACTCAGCCCTGCATGATCTGCAGCTTATGCTCATTAATGTTCAGTCTGGGTGCAGGGACCGACCAGACATAATGAAATAATTAGTGGAATGATATTGTTACTTACATAGGACAAATATAAAAAGCACGTGCTGAAGCAGGAGGGGTATATTTCAAGGCAAGTTAGATGAAGATTAAGGCTATAGTAAACTAGACTAAAATAGCAGATCTTAAGCTTGGATTTGAATGCTGAGATAAGACGTCATTCCTTACATTAGCTGGCACATCATTTCATAAGCTTGGATGCCTATAGCTGTTGGCTTCACTGCCAACAGTTTGCTCATTTATTAGCATAAATCCTAAAAAAAAAAAAAAACATGTGATCTCCACCATAATGATAAGCTCTGTTAGATTAGCAGGGGTATGATCTTTTAATTCCAATTAATTTAGGGGAGAAGTAAAAATTTGAAGCTAGTTCAAAGCCATCTAAAGCGTTGTGATGAAATTAAATAGGTTTGATTCTTGCTGTGCAATTTAGAATTTGCCATTTGTGATATTTACTTCAGAACTAGGAATAATAGAGCAAGCAGAACACAAGGCTTTTCTGTGTTGTATGATACTGTCACTCCATGCATCCTGAAAGATTTGCAGTTTAGTAATTAAGAATTCAGCAAATTGGTGTGGCAGTTTTAGTGAGTGTGTATGATTAATATGTGAATAAGTGACATTTGTATTATTTTTTAAGTATGTTATGTAATTTCAACTACAATTCCAACTAATCCAAATCCATGGGTGGAGAGGTGACTCAGTGGGTAACACTGTAGCCTCATATGTTAAGGGTTTGGCGTTCCTATCTGCTCACTGCTCTGTGTGAGGTTTACCTGTTTTCTTTGGAGCCACAGTCCAAAGATATGCAGAGAGACTAATCAATGTCTCAAAACCCCCCGTAGGTATGGAGATGCAGTAAGAAGATGGATGGATGGATGTAAGATCATGAGAATATTTTAAGCCATTCATTTGTTGGCAGAACAGAATTAGATACGGATGGAAAATGTTCTCCATGTGGGTCTGTCATCAGAGTGTATGCTAAAATAGCATCCAAAGTTAGAAATGAGGGCCCAAAAAGAGGTGGGCATGTTAAATATGGTATAAATTATTTGTACAATTTTATATATTTCTATGTTTAAAGGGACAGTTCACCTCAAAACTGAAAAAATATCCTTTAGAGGAACTTTCCATCCATCAAAGTTTTTGAAAGTTGAAGACATTGGCCGTAGAAATGCCACTCTTCTCTCGAATATAATGGGACTCAATGGCGTTCTTGTATCTTCTGTGCTTCTCGTGCTTGTATTTTCTGCGTAGTGATACGACTAGTGTGTGGAATTCATTGGAAGAAAATAGTTCCTACATTAAACTGCTCACTACAAAGTCTGCGGATTATCTTGAGTAACAGGGTCATGATTTCAGGTAAGTGACATTGCCGTTGATTATTTCTAATGTATTTTTTTGGTGCTTTAATCACCACAGAAACCCTTTCAGTCCCATTATATTTCAGAGAACACATTTCTATGGCAGATAAACTAGGCAACTCCCAGCAGAGCAACCTAGATGGAGAGATAGCACCAAAGCGCATCTAAAAGATATCCTTTTTCAGATTTGGGGTGAACTGGCTCTTTAAGGACTTTCTACTGTACAATATATTGCTAAACAGAGCAGCTTTGTTTCCTAAGGAATACACATTTTGTGTTTCATTTTAATGTTGTAATGCTACTGTCAATTTTTATTTAGGATTAGCTTGCTAAATGATAATACTATTAAATGATGCCTTGATCTGGCTGCTAAATTTATTGTGATGTCAATATACACATTTTTGTTGAAAATAAATCTAGTTTTGAATGTAACTAATAATAACAAATGTGGAAATAAATCCCTTTCCTATCCCCAATCCTTCACTCTCCTTCATGTCTTGAATTTATAGAAGAGATTATTTGCTACTGTTCATGCTGTTGCATATCCAATTGTGAATTCACTGCTTGCAATATCTACTTTGCAGATGAGGGTGAAACTTAGGAGGATTCCAGTCAGGTTCTGGATGGTCCCTATGTTGAAAGGACATGTACCTTGTATTCCAGGTACAATGATGCATCTAAGGCTCTTCAATAAATAGTACAGTATAATTATAAATTGGTACAGATTCTAAATCTACTGTAGTGCAAAATAAAACCATGACCTATACCAACCAGCTATAACATTAAAGCCACCTGCCTAATATTGTGTAGGACCCCCTTGTGCTGCCAAAACAGCTCTGACCCAACAAGGCTTGGACTCCACAAGATCCCTGAAGGCTCTGATTGGACTTGATCTTCCAGCATATTCCACAGATGCTCGACTGGATTGAGATCTGGGACATTTAGAGTCAAATCAACACCTTGAACTCTTTCTCATGTTCCTTAAACCATTCCTGAATAATTTTTGTGGTGTGGCAGAGTCCATTATCCTGCTGGAAGAAGCCACTACTATTGGGGAATACTGTTGTTGTGATAGGATGTACTTAATCTGCAACAATGTTTAGGTAGGTAATACAGTATGTGTCAGAGTGACATTCACATGAATGCCAGGACCCAAGATTTCCCAGCAAAACATTGTCTGGGGCATCACACTGATTCCGCATCCTGGTGTCATCTCTTCCCCAGGTGAAAGACACATATGCCCCTAGCCATTCACATGATGTAAAAGAAAATGAAAATGTGACTCATCAAACCAGGCCACCTTCTTCCATTAATCCATGGTACAATTCTGACACTCACATGCCGATTGTAGGTGCTTTTGGTGGTGGACAGGGGTCAGCATGGGTACTCTGACTGGTCTGCAGGTACGTAGCCCCATATGCAGCAAGCTGTGATGCACTGTGTTCTGACACCTTGCTATCATGGCCAGCATTGAGTTTTTTTCAGTCATCTGTGGTACAGTAGCTCTCCTGTGGGATCTAACCAAACACACTAGCCGTCGCTCCCCACATGCATCAGTGAACCCTGGGCACCCATGACCCTGTCACTGGTTCACCATTTGCCCTTCCTTGGTCCACTTTTGGTGGGTATTTACCACTGCATACTGGGAATACCCACACAAGACCTGCCATTTTGGAGATGCTCTAACCCAGTCGTCTAGCCATCACAAATTGGCCCTTGTACAAATCACTTGGGTCCTTCCACATGCCCATTCGTCCTGCTTCCAACATATCAGCTTCAATACCTGTTCTCTTGCCTAGATAGGTGCTATTGTAATGTGATAGTCACTGCTGTTCACATCACCTGTCAGTGGTTTTAACGTTATGGCAAATCAGTGTGTCATGTACATTATATTTTTTGCGGTGTCATACGTCATCACTAGAGTCATGATTACTTGGGGTCTTATATTGAGAGTTGTAGAACATTTTTCATTTCCTCCTCTGCAATAGGCAATTTTAAGACAAGTCACTCCCCCAACAAATGACACCTTTGTCAGGTCAGGAACAACCTGACAGTGAATGAAGTCCAACCATAGTCCTGAAGGTGCCCAGCTGACAGTAGTGATAAAGGTATATTAAGAACCCAGCAATCTAACCTATCAGGCACAGAAAAGCCAGGTTGCATTCCTGCTGTTTGCTGTCCGCACTGTACCAACCTTTTCTGACAGGAAGAAATAGGAATAGGAACTGTAACATCTAAAAAGCTATAAACATCTATGAATCCACTGGACATTTAGTCAGCAATCTACCTAAACTATATCTATAACTTGTAGGAGACTCACATGAACATGTGAACTTCACAGAGAAGCAGGACAGGAACTGTTCTGCATGGTCTGTGTATTGGTCTAGGAAACAAAAGTTTACAAATTATGAAAGGAAATGGTATACGCAAGTAAAACTGTAATTTAAAAAACAGTGTTTAAACATTAAAGTTTCTGCCCCGCAGGCAGCCTATCAACACTGTCAGATTACTGTACTGTACTTCTGTAAACTATATCATACATTTTAACGTAAGAGCAAAAATTAAACAGCGTCAATGAGAAATTTCAAGGGTTACGTTTATTAAGAGACATCCAGAACAAAACAGTGGATACATGGACAACTGGATAATTCATTAGATCTGTTTGAAATTTCATTATTTAAAAAGAAAAAAAGCAGCTGCTAAAAAAGTGACCACATACAATACAAGTCCCCCAAATTAACAGAATTTTGCTTTCACAGATCATTAAAAGTTGTTATGTTTTAAAGAGGATCAAACAAAACACAGCCCATGTTACTACTTGGAATGTTTTCAGTTGACTTATTCCTCTTGCTTATACACACACAGTTTCAAGGTGGGGGGGAGGGGGGGGGGGCAGGAGCAATCCAGTCACACCTCACACAGTCTGCAAAAGTAGAATACTCTGTAGAGAGACACAGGCTATGACACACTTACTAGAATACCAACTGGGGATCTTTTCCTACGCTGAACAAGCTAGTCACAGAGAGTGACACACAAAGTCACAAAATGTTACTTAAAAATAAGAGTTTGTTTTGCAGACACTTGACATAACTGCAAGTCCTCCATGTTTAGCTTTGAATTGTGCTAGAAACCAGTACTGATACTTAGAAAACTGATAAAAATATTCCTCTGTTAACAATAAGTCATGGAGGTTTGGGGGCACCACATGAAACCCACTGAGGAAAAAGGCGTCACTTCTCCAACTTTGATCCCTCCTTATCTGCTTCGTCTCGGGTGTCCTCCACCTGTTGGAAGATCAAGATTGATTTTATTTAAGAATTAAAGAGCAAGAATCCTACCTAGAGAAAGCATGATTCCTCTTTTTTTGTAAATATATTACTTACCAAACAAACAATTCCACAGGTATGACAAAGTTAATCTACTTAATCCATCTTATGTCCAATCAGTCCGGTTAAACCAGAAAGGTTATTGTACAAATATAAATGAATGACTTAATCAAGAATCATCATGGCACAAAAATGCATTAAGAGAATGAATATGCTAATCATCTTATTATAAACCTGAAATATTCCCATTTAAAATAGTTGGGTTTAATGTGACATATCTCAAAATACAGGCATAAGAAACAATAACACTCTGCTGCTGAAATGCTGCTGTTTAACTATAAATGTTTTTTAAATTGTGAATAAATATTAACAATCCTAAGCAGTGAACAGCAAAAGTCCACCTTTAAACATTCAGAAATGCACATCAAACAGCAGAACATCAAATTATAAAAATAAAATTACATCCTAAACTTAACGATGGATATATTAAGACAATATCCTGCTGTATCGCTAAAAGATAAGTTAGAGAACTTCTCTACAACCTAGCAGCCACCACTGTAGCTAAGCAGTACAATCCTACTTGACAGCTATGAACTTTCTCTGTTCATATAGGCCATGGTGCAGCCTTTGGCTGTCATGCAAAATGTATCATCATAGTTTAAGTTTCTTTAAAGCTGGTCTCCATCAGCTGTTTTATAAACCCTCTAACTAAGGCCATTTCACAGACACAGCCCTGCAGGGGGTGACTTTCTGCCATCTTTGAAGCAGGTCATCTCCAGCATCATGTACAAATCAGTGTGGGTCTTTTTTGCATCCAAAGTTTCAAATACCTTCAGAACTTCCTAAATTTTTCTGCTCCCATCCCAATGTTCTTTTCGGGTTCCACCACGATGGTAGATTACCGGCAAGTTCTTCCCCCTACACAGTCCCCACTGCCCCAGAAAATCTCCCAGTTTAACATACTGTTTGCTTCCGGGCTGCACATTACTTTTATTTCACTGCTCCCACCAGACAGTTTCAGACGGGCAGTGGATAGCTTTGCACCTGGGTTGTGAAGAGCTGTGTTTTGAATGAGGAAGAATTCTAATGAATCACTAGATTCATTTATTTAATCAGGAAATTGGCATTTTTCTAATGGCAATGCTGAAGATGTATAGTCAGGGGCAGAATTACTGGTACCCTTTTGGGGAATCACCAATGGCAGCAGGAACTAAAGTATACAGACAATGTTCATTAAGTCTGGAATACACATTTATGGGTAACTTCATTGATCTCTGATTTATTTAACTTTCACAGCTCCCTTGAGTCTTGACCACAGACAACTTATTATCTATAAATCAAGAGATTTAAGGATAGGGGCATTCTAATTTGAGCTAAAATGTACTGGTACCAAGTGGATTTCGTGGGTCTTAATAATTCTTGGTCTACTGAGTCAGAAGTATGAAAAATCCACCATATTTGACAGCAAGCCTATGCATCTTTTTCTTGGCAAATGGAACTGCATACATGACCAGCTTCCTATTCTGATCACACATCAGCAAAGCACAAGGGTCTAGTCAAGCACATTTATTTTTGTTGAATGTTTTCAGTAAAGGTTTTCCTGTCTGTTGGTTACAAGGTAGCATCTTGTGTTACAGATTCAGTGACCTTGCAACATCTGAAGTGTGCAATTCTTTTTGCTTCACTTCCATACTGTATAGTATATATAAGTAACACACGCTTCTCCCTCCCTACGACCTGCCATATGCAGGTCAATCACCGTCTGACTCTTAGTTGCAAGTGCTCTAGTATTAATCATGCTGACTGAAAAAGATATTTTACATATTCTGTAAATTTAGTTTTATACCCTATGTTTAAGACAGAGTAACTTAGCAATTCAGATATGTGAGAATAATATACATTAAACATAAAACAGCAGTTTTCCCATGATCAGGCATAATATATTGCTCTACATTTTATACTCGTATTTTCCTGTTTTATACTGAGCACAGATTTGAATCATTCTGGACCTGAAATGAAGGTATGTGGGACAAATAAGTCATCTAAGCCTCCTAACTTATCTCGGTAAAGTCACACAATTTAAAAACACTTTTGCTGAACAACCAAAATGCAGTCTTTAGGTTGGGGGTGTCAAACTCCAATCCAGGGGGGCCAGAGCCCTGCACAATTTTGTTTCCCCTCATTTAACACACCCGATTCAATACCTTGTGCAAATTACCACACAGCTCTTGAGCTGAATCATTTGCGGTGGAACAGGGACAACTAAGCTACACAAGGCTCCGGCCCCCCAGGACTGGAGTTTGACACCCCTGCTTTAGGTAATGTTGTTAAAAGTTAAGTGTGCTGGGTTGCACAAACCTTATTAGCTTTTGCATCTCCATTTTCAGAGTGGTTTTCCTCATTTGCCTCCCTTTCCGCCTTCCCTCTCTTTCCCTTGGTCTTTCTGTCTTCCTTCTTGTCATTGACAGCCTTCTCCTTCTATGAGAGACAATGGGGGCAAGATGTCAGCATCCTAACTAGTGAAAGTCAAACACAAGAACAAAATAAGGTGTCTTAATATTCATCCAAGGATTTTTGTTAGATTTTTATTAACACACTGACATGAATGCGTTAGCAAAAATAAACAGTTTAACTTTTACTCTGGCATGTCATAGCAATATTTTGCATTTTGACCAATTATAATACATTTGATGATACATTTGTTATTATGAAGTGAATTTAAACCACTAGGGTTACTTTAATCAAAAAACCTGCACTATCACTGCAAGCTGAAAATTAATCATACATGCTGGTCCTAACCATCTGTATACAGGGAGTACAAATACAATTTTTACAGTTAAAAATTCTCTAGCAAATGTAGACATGTTCTATTTTTGTGTAATTCACTTTCCCCTTAAACAGCTGACAAAACATCTACTTGAAGCAACACAGTTCAATGGTTTTCAATATCAATTACTGTCCATGTTATTCTTCATCTCAGCAAAATGTACTAAAAGCCAATGTGAAATAAATACCATTACTTAATATTCAACAGCAATCGCACTGCATATAGGTGGGCTGTGTATTTTCTGGAAGCTTACCTTGGCTGGCTTTTTTGGTTTTGGTTCTGGCTCTGGAGGTGCTGGTTTCTGGTAATAAGAGAAAACAACATTAAGCCCCAAAAGAAACCAAATAACCACAGAAGAAAAACTGAGAATGCAAAAATTCCGGTAAAATTTCCCTAAAGGGCGATAATTTTTTTGAATCTGTGCGAAATGGTGGACACACTTACCGCTGATAACCTCGCAGATCTCCTCTGAGGCTTAAGAAAGAGGGAGAAGATAATTCACATGTATGAGCCACTCAAAAGCAAACTGAATACTGCTGCGGCCTTCAAGCGTAACACATTTAACACTGCTGTGTGACAACACATTTACCATATGATCAGACTTTAACAGCCCTAACACCCAGGGGAAGCAATGCCAGGCGCCATACAGCCGTCTTTACTAGTACGAGCTCAATATTTTCCAGTCCAGCACCAACGTTGTTTAAACAGCTAGTGTACTTGGGCTCATCTGAGTGCCCATGGGTGCGTCGGTCCTAAAAAAGCAGGAGTGAGGTGCGTTGTTGTCCCATTGCTATCTTGAGGCAACGGAAAGCGACTGCACTATCGACCAATAAAAATCTGGTCTAAGGTCAATGACGCAGTATTTCCCTGTTATTTCAAGGGCACCTTTATCAAGATAGTAAAATGTACCTACATAGGCATGCTGCACATACAGGGACACACAGCAGCGCACAAACATGCAGAATATTAAAAAATAAAAAGATTACAATGTGAAAGATCATTTATGTGAACATCAAGATCATTTAAAGGAATATATGTCATAATGGCTAGCCATAATACTCATCAGAATTAGCCAACTACAGTAATGACAAATGAAACAGGCTAATTATTTTATCAATTGTGGCAATACACATAGGTATTTAAACACACCAGGCAAGTTGGGGTGTCTGTCAAGACCCGGCAGACAAACAGTGAACACGGATCAACTTTCCTGCCACATCAAGACCAATACAAGACCATGTATGTTGGACAAAATATCACTTGTTAAACTCTGTTAAACATTGGTGCATTGGCCCATATGTTCTCGATTCCCAACCTGATGGAACAAAGGGCTGGGAGACTGTGGAGTAAGACTGTCCAAGGACCACATATCTGTCCCTCAACAAAGAAGAATGCCATTGTAAACTATGTCTATCCAGCCATGAGTCCCAGCTGTACTCTTCCATTACGATTCCCTTCTAGAGCTGTGCCTATTGGCTAAATACACCGTATGTCACAGCCAATGATATATTAACTGCCAATAACATTAATTTTTCCAATTCATAATGTAATAAAAATGGCCAGTAACGTAATAATTTATTACATTATCAACTTAGTTAGAAAAGGGATTTTTTTACGTTATTGGCAAGTTACATTATTGACTGTTGCATGGTATATCATAGCTACATGAATGTGTGAATTATTATTCAATCAAAAACAAACATGCATGCTGCAATGTAAATAACTGCCGAAAATGCTCCGATAAGTCAGGTGGGACGTTACAATACGGCTCCCAGAACGTCGGAACAGTCTACGTGGCATGTTGCGTCTTACGTAACGTAGCCATGCATTATGGATGCGACTTGGACATAAATAAGAACACACAAGATTTTGGAAGGTGTGACGCTGAACTGCAAGTGCCGACGCCAGTGAACCGAAATACATCAGCAATAGCAGGGGCACGGAAAGATCGGCCGGTAGGAGAGTTACATCATCTGTAGTCAGGTAAGCAAACTGAATATTTTGATGGCAAAAGAGAATCCGAATATAGCATTTATTTGGACATTTTAAATCACGCTGCATTTTACAAATGTTTTTCAAATGCAGGGATTCACTGTGTATAATGATTTTTTTTACATCTTAATATGATTAAAACAGTTTTGAACAATTTTTTTTGTAAATTCTTTAAAACTTTTTTGGGATTATATTAGTCAGGTTTCATACTTTCAGAAAGTAAAACCCCACCAATTTTCTCGGTTACTGCATGATTGAGCAAAATGATTTTAAAGACAACCACAGCTACAAAAGAGAGAGAGAAAAAAAACGCTTTTTCATTGCAGCAGATTCCTGAACAGGGTCTTATACTGGTGGTATTCTTCCTCCTTGGGTTCGCAAGCGGGGGGCACCACGACGGGGCTGTCCACGAGAGGGTCCAGGAGCATCTGGGGGCAATGTGCTCATGCTGGATCGGGTGGATGGAGGCGAGCAGGTAGTCAGAGGAGGTGGTGTCGCAGCGACAAAGTGCTCGACCGCTTCCGCGAGCCTTCCCAGATTGTCCGCGATGCGTCCGAGGGGCCGAAGCAACATCTCAATGCGGCTCAGGCGGGTATTCACACGCCGGACACTCCGCATGATTCCACCCAGTTCCCTCTCCAGCATGTTGAATCCGGCCTGCTGGAGTTCCAGGAATGGGTGATCCTCCTGCCGAATGATATTCCCACGTCGCGACCTGGGTTGGCTCTTCTCTCCACTGGACCTTGTTGACGGTTGTTCCACCATCAAGTCTTCCTCCACAACTGCCTCCGGCTCCTGCTTAATGGGTCCAGCCTCAGGATCTTCAGCCAGCGGAGCTGCATGACATTTACGATTCATTTATTTTATCGCTCTGTTGCAGATGCTTAATGTAAAATAAACTATTTTTTGCAAGAAGCCTGTATGGTTTGTATACATTGATTCATTGTTATCATGGCATTACCTTGGAAGCCCACCTCTATCCCCCCATAACCCTCAATGTTTTCATCACTGAGGGTAAAGGCAGTGATGTCCTCAGCTGATGTCATATCCTCAGTTTTTGTAGATGGTCCTCCTCCCGTTTCCAGTAGCTGTTTACGCTGAGCGGCCAGCTTTTTCCCCCGTCTCCTAACATCATTGTACCGCTTTCGGCACTGTGCAGCCGTTCTGGTGATGCCAGAAGATGAGGACACACTTGCTGCTACCTCCTCCCATGCCTGCTTCACTTCAGGGAGCTTTGGTGGAACACTTCCGTTGCCGTAGATTTTCTGCTCGCGCGCTTTCACTTCACATACAAGCAGATCCGTTTCCTCTGCAGAGAAGCGTTCTTTTCTACTACCTGGTAAGTCCGGTGTTACAATAGGAATCTGCCAAGGTGCAAGCACACCTGGCTTTTAAAGGGAATGGGAGATGACACTCTGATTACGCACCAAACACACCCATGAGTAATTACGAGACTAAGTACAACCCTTTTGAACCATGCACCTGGCGCTGCAACCATTTTTCCATGGTTAAACTGGCATAAGTGGATTTGGCCACGCCCTAAATGAACTCTGATCATGTGCTTCAGACCGTTGTAACGTGGCGCTAAGTATCATAACTGATTTGTAATGAATCAAAAACAGCGATCATGAGCTTAATTTTTTCTGGTTACATGCTCACCATGCTCAGTTTGACCTTCATATTCATTTTGCTTTACTCATTATTCAAAGAAACCATGTAAAAAATAGTTGCTTGGCTTAAGCTACAGAAATTCATAAAAACTAATAATGAAATGTGCCATTCAAATGAAGTCACCGAATTATATTCTGCGTATCAGGTAGTACGTAAACTTTATTTTAAAAAATTAACTAAATCACTTGGCTGAACTGTAAGGGTATTCCTTTGGTGGAAAAACTAAACTGAACAGGACTGTAAACTATAAGAAGGAATAAAATAAGCACATACCTCTTCCTTTACATCCCCATCAGTTCCCTGTTGCTAGAGAAATAAATATAAATCAGAATACATGTTTCCTTCATTTTAAGTAATTAAAAAAACTTTGGTTGGCCTACAATACTAATATTTTCAAGCCATTATTTGTTCCAAAGTAGTTAAATATTCTTTTCAAAAAATTAAACCAGCGGTGGCTTCGTATTACATGCAATTACTTTGATAAACCACACGTTAGAGAAAATGCTTCCGTGATACTGTAATCCAATAGAAACTTAAAGACATTTTAAGCTAAATATCTGCTTATAGTTATTCGATTTCCAAGTTTCTAACTTTCCTGGTCTTCCGGGAAAGATTCTGACGAATAAAAAGGGGAAGGGGGACGCGAAGACCGCCAATACACTTAAATGTGCATTACATCACAAGGAAATGCACGCACCGAATACGTAAAGCCCCCTCGCCCCCAGCATTCTAAACAATTATTTTCATACATATTTGACTGGGGGAGGGGCCGAAATAAAGTTAGCCGCATTGCGCCATCTGGCGACAAGTAGGGGCTACAGCAACCATTTATTTAGCATTGCGAACAAAGAAAAACACATAAAATTATATCCCTACTGGACTAGTAAAATCCCCAATATTAACTGAACACGCTTGCTTTGATTCTGGTTAAATATTTCCAAATGTGCGCAACGCTTATATAAGTATTATCACCGGACCATTTACTGATGTATTGGAGTGTTAAGTGCGAAGCATGGCTGCTTGTGGTTCTAACAGTATGGAGACGAAGCTTGACAGACTAGTCACAAGGGTAGGCAAACCATATCGAATACACCAACTTTTCATTAAATTCCAATAAAAATACGCGATCATTTCATAACATCGTTTCTTAACATCTTATCTCAGCTGCTGAGTATACTTATACTGCCATTACAGAGACGTTTCTAATCAAAACCTTATTATCTCGCAGGCTTCACTACACTTCATAGCTAGCTACATCGCTATGGCTTACTGTTTTGAGAATGTGGGGGAAAGTGTTGCTACGTACCTTTCTCTTGGGCATACTGAAATCCAGAACAACTTGCTTCTTTAAAATAAAACCTAAAAACCTTTATTTTGCTGAGCAGCTCACCGCATGTAAAAAACTAACGACCCCTTTACACCAATACTGTAGTAAACACGGGGCAACATTAAAGCTAGCGGCTGAATGGGGGAGGGGCGCGGCTAAACCTTGATTGATGTCGAATTTGACGAATCAGTGAGTGGCGACAGAAAACTCAGACGGCACCAGTTCCAGTACTGGGAAATTTTACGCGCGAAATACTGAATACGAAGGGTGGGCTTTTGCTTATTTTTTCTTGATATGTGGCATCCGCAATAGATAGTCAGTATTGGGGTGTTTGAAAATACAAAAACGTCATATTTCGTCCAGATTTACACAGAGAGCTCTGCGAAACCTCCTGCAATGATAGTTTAATGGTGATCATTCTTTCAACTCAAAGAAATAGTAAGGTGCATGCATTATAGGTTTATCCCTTAGTCGTATGAGCCTTAACCTTGTCAGCTACACATAACCTACGGTGCAGCTAAACAATAGAATGGCGCCCCTCACGGATATGTTGTGACACTACATCACCTAGAATAACATAATGAATTGTTTTTTTCAACAGAAATTTACAGACAGTGCCCCCATATTCATAATTCTTAGACGAATTTTGTTACTCATCAGAATCACATTATTAGTTATTAGCATTTAAATGACTGTTTTCTAGCATACAGAAACACAATGAAACAGACTGGTCGTACACAACTGACTACATACGCCCGAGGCTATTTCACTTCACTTGCATGAACACGCCAAACAACTCATTATTTACGTGACGTGGTTATTGGTAGGATAAATCTTTTGCTTCATAACATTTTTCATCTTAAATTGTCATTCATTTCTTGTGGTCCATGAAAACATCCTACTTATAGATCATACATGAACAGATGAAAGCATTTTATTAGGATACCTCTTGGATCCATAAAACCTGTATTTATTATTATTATTATTATTATTATTATTATCATCAGGGGTTATAGTGGGATTTGATGGATAGGGAACCATAAGATCCAACATAGCGGTGCAGCGGGGAATAATGACAGACATTAACATAAATTCTGTACTTTATAACTAGCAAATTGAAATTTCCACCCCAATTTGGTGGAACCTTAAGCTCCTCATAGGCTCTCAACTGCCGGTTTGTTGTCAGTGGGCTGTCAAACACTGGGGATTTGGGGAATTTCTAAAAATAAACAATATATTTTCAAGCCACACCTTTTTAATGACCCCTGGCATTCACATGTTCTATTTTTTTCCATGACTTAACCATGGACCAAAAGCAGTCAATGAAGACAACAACAATAACAATATCAGTGATGTAATAGAGAAAACATGTTTCAGTTGCAAATATGACTAGTGTTGCATAAAATAAGGTTTCATTGCAACTGGCAGCATTAGCTCTCTTAATGATGATTATAAGTAGGCATTGTGTTACTGTCTCTATTATGGAAACTTAAATACTGAAGTATCTTTTACTGAAATGTTTTACAGATGCAGCGAAAAACTATGATCTTGACAATATCGTCCAGTCTATGAAATTTTTGCACAATGTTTGCCGGTCTACAATTATCAAAAAAAAGGAGAACCTTAGACTCAGGGACCCACAGATAGTCCACAAATCTTATTGGCACCTTTAACACAAATGAGCAACCAGATGCTTCATGCATTTATCCTGTCGCATTGTGCCATTGAGAAACTTTGGCCAGTTCATCCATTCTTCCATGCTGAAACACTTTATCTCCCTAACATTAGCAAATTTACAAATGTGCATTGCCTACTCTACGCCTCCACAACATTTGATATTAGCAGATGTCCCCAGTCATTTTTAAATGACTCTTATAATGGTTGCTAATTTAATGCAGACAGTCAGGGGCACAGTAGGGGCCTGGATGTTCCGGCAGATTCAGGGGGCCAAGCATTTTAGATTGACCCTTCAATATGTAAAAAAAAAAAAGGGGGGGGGCTTATTTCTAGCTATGCCCCTGCAGATAGCAAAGATCACTTAGATTTGTATTGACAGGTGTGACAGATCTCAAACAGCTTATCCATTCAAGCTTCCGTACTGTAAACACATTGATTCTTATCTATTTCACAGGAGGGTAGTAAGTACAGGGTGATTATAAATTCCCCATGCTGCATTATTGTGCTTGTGGGCTGAAGTGTCAACCAAAACTTGAGCACGACTTCATAAATTTGATGATTTATGACATTGTGCACATGAAATACAGAAGTAAAAACATTGGGCATTCAGCAACTATTCTTAAAAAGTAATTTCTTTCTTTGATTTTCTTTAAAACCCACCTACGCAATTTTCCTAAAGATTCATCAGTGATTTCTTATTTGGGATTTGTTATTAGGTCAGAAAAGAATCTAAGCACATTTGAGTACTGATAGGTTTGTGCAAAATAGTTGCTTATTGTATTTTCTTCAGTTGTACAGTTTTATTTTATCATAGGATTTCAATTTCAATGTTTTTTTAATCATTTATAATTTAATAACCCCTTCACATTCACATTTAAGTGACTTTATGTTCATATAAAGTTTTTTTCTTTTGGTTGGAATCTTGGGTATTACTATAATTAAGCTCTTTTTGACTGGAAATTTTTATTTTTTATTTTATTTCTTTTATTGAAATTTTTGAAATGGGCTAAGAGGTCAATTATTATTTTAAAATCATCATAAAACGATTATTTATTTAATTATTTAATTTTATTTATTTATTTGTTGATTATTATTAAAATAATTTTCTGACCATTCAAATGTATTAATTAATAATTCTTTAAAATAATTATTAGTAACATTTCATGCATAAGCACTACATATGCTACTAATTCTTAGCATACTCAAAGAACGCCACTACAACATTAAATGCAGATAGTTTGCCATGCTAATCTAAATGTATTGATACAAATATGTCATTAAATGCTTAGTGGTTGATAAAGGGGGAAAAATCAGATTGGTATCAGTATTGACAAATAATTCAAAACTTCAAGATCAGACCAGAAGAAATATCTTGTGCCATCTCTAATCACCAGTACTACAGGAACAATTCAATTGCAAGGGGTCTGTTTCCAAAGCTGCTGAGAGTAATGACATCACAGAAAAGGCTGACGTGACAGACATGTAATGTACTTGTGGGGATGCAGTGCTGCCCTCTCAAAGCAGGTCATCAGGTGAAATGGATATAGGGAAATACTTATCTGGATTAGTTGATTTCCATTCTGTCTTACCTACATCTGGATAAAACCTACTCATAGAGTAATACAGATCTGATACTGTTTAGCTTGCTTTTTCTGGAGCTTTTCATATAAGCAGGCAGGCAACAAAATTATTCTTCTCAGCACTGGTGTCAGAAGGAGTTTAACGTTGGGGGTGACTGATCGCAAAATATCGCGATATTGCAATGGGTACACATGTAATACATTTACATTTACAGCATTTGGCAGACGCTCTTAGCCAGAGCGACTTACATAAGTGCTTTAAGACTTCACAAT
>JABFEB020000038.1:2129620-2144928 GCA_019775895.2 Stomatorhinus ivindoensis | reverse complement strand
GGGAGGACCTGGGAAGGTTGAAAATAAGTCGAGCAGCTGCCTTCTGAATCAGTTGGAGGGGATGGATGGCGCTCAGTAATAGTCCCTTGAAAGCATATAATGTAAGAAAGATTTTGAAATTATTTTAAAATAATAAAGATTTCATCATGTAAAATAAGACGAGGATACAGTTTCATAACTAAACATTACTTAACTAAAAAAAATAATTGATCTATATGATTTTGTCTTTTGATTAATTGTGGTTCTGCTGGCAGAAGGATACACAGTAGGTTGCTTTTAGGCTCAAACGTTCTAAGACAGCAGTACACAAGAACAAGGTGAAGCAGGAGACACTGGCAATGACCGAAAAGCAGCCAGGCCGAAAGCGACATTCCAATGTCAGAGATGTCCATCAACTTATCTGACGGCTTCTCCTGAACCGGAGGATGACATCAGGTGATTTTCAAAAAGAACAGGCGTAAAGTGGTGTGAAGGGCACAGCTAGCGCAGTTGGTGTCAGGCTCCTTGAAGAAGTCCCTTAAAGCAAGGAAGAAGCCTGTCATCCATGAGAAGCAGAGAAAAGCCAAGCTGGAGTTTCCCGCCCTGAACAATGTGTACAACAATGTATATTTACACAGACACATAACCATGAATTGAGAAATGAGTGAAACTGAAGTTTTGCAAGGGTCTCATTTTTTTCCAGAGCTGCATATTTCATCTTCATGCTTAATATGAAAGATACAGCTAAGGAACAGGCTCAAAAATTGTCTGGCCTGTTTCATTTGAATTGTGACAGAAAAGGAGCAAAAGACACCATTTTGAACTGTGATCACAAAAATGAAAAATGTTACTATGTAATTTTTTTTCTTCAAATATTGATCAGCAGTAAATAAATCTGTTCATGTGACATTACTGACGTGGGGAAAGCTGTCGAGGGTGTAAGCCAAAGTAAAGCTTCACAGAGAATGAAACGTGATTTTAATTGAGGAGTAAGAGTGACAGGATGGGGGATGGGGGGTGAAATTGGTGGGACGCATCTCCCCTTGTCCCCCCTATTTCCAAAATTCCTGCTCATCTATATCAGACTGAAATTGTTCCAGGTGAGTATAACATTCAAGTCTATTTAACTGCCTCATAACCACATGCATATCTGCTGCATCTCTAATGATGTGTAAAGAATACAAAGTCCTCATATTACCCATAGTCTAACCAAGGAATATGTGTTACTGGCTCTAGATCCAGCGGAGATATGGGCTGGCAGCAAATGCACAAGTGATGTAGCTTTGAAAGTATTGACACATTTTCTTCCAGATTTGCTGTATTGTTGATATTGATAAACAGTTTATGCATCAGGATATCAAAGTATGAAATAAACTTTTATGAGCATGATACAAGCTCGTTAAAACTGTATTACAAAGTACAAAGAGTGGGACAAACTGTTTCTTGTGAAGTTCAGAGTTATTGGAAAAAGTATTAGAAAAAGTGTGCAGGTACTAGTTTCTGGGTGTCATTATTTCTATTTTCTCCTTTTTCTGCCGTTTCTTAAAACCAATGAAAGCCTAGAAGTTCTCATGAATGTTTTTTTGTTCGGTAAACCAACACCCAACACACATTTGAATATATATTTTTTAACTTATGTCATATGTAACTTATAAACATATGATGAAAAATCAATGGATGGGTTTTAAACCTGTAAAATCTGTACCTTTTGAGATGGTGAACAAATTCATGTGATGCAGGGATTGATAATGGGGATTTTATTTGGCATTTCTGGGGTTATTGTAAGGAATATACAAGGCCATGGGTACGTTTAGGGGGTCATTGAAAGCAGGGTTCAAGTGTGATCCAAGACATAGGATTACAGACATCAGTATGAGTGTAAACTTTTTAATTTGGAGACTGTTCAAACTTTTCCCTTTCCCCGCAGGAGTCCCTGCTCAGGAGACAAGGATGCAAGCAAATTCCCTTTGAGGGGCTGGGTTGGGTTGCAGACACATTATGATGCCTAAGGTCTTATCAATCTATGGCAGCATTAACATGGATGAAATCTCCCTCCACCTGTTGGCGTATTTCACTGGGTTAGTAGTGAGTCCAGGATGGATTTCAAATGATGTAACCAGTCACTGAGGTATTTGAAGATATTATCCTGGTTGACCATGATATAAAAAATAGTATTGAAATGGAAGTTGATCTTAATGTACAGAGTGCTCCAGAGTGGGTTCACCAGACGCGAGGCAGGCGGACATGGGCAAGACCCGTTGATGTGGGAAGGAATGGGACCAAAATGGGAGTACTGGGCTAGGGCTGCAAGGAAGACAGAGAGATAAACGCTCAGTATATCGCATGGAAATCAAGAATACCTCGCACCAGGGAGTGCGGTGAGAATCCTTTTAAAGCAACTTCTCCAAGTGTAAGTGGTTCTGCTGATTAGGTATTGCGCTTGGTGAAAATCTGAGTGGAGCGCAGTTGTTCCAGAGTGGATGGAATTAAGGGCACTGGTTCTCGCCGCTTGTGGGTTATGGTGTTAAGACCCCCGTAGTTGATGCAGGGTCGGAGAAAAAATAATCCGGTGGAGATAGGGGAAGTGGATGGACGGATGATACCCTGGCGAGCGTTTCTTTGACGTAGGTCTGCATGGCTTCTTCACTGAGGCGGTAGTTGAAAAACCTGGGATCTGCTAAACACTTCTGAGAAATCTGCATACTCATGGGGAATATGAGTGCGATCATCGGAAAGGGGGCTCTCGACTGAGGACCCTTGACAGGGGAGAGAAATGCATTGGGTAAAGCTGGACGATGACTAGGCTAGGGCCTGGAACTCCATTGCAAAGTCTGCGGCAGACTTGTTCCCCTGGTGAATGTCAAGGAGCCGATCTCCCAGGTTCCTCCCTGCAGTGGCGTGGTCAAATATGACGCTGAAGGTTTGTTGAAAGGCCGTGACGGAGTCCAAAACCAGACTCTTCTCCATCCATAGTGCCATTGCCCAGTCGCGTGCTCTGCCGGTAAGGAGGGAGATAACAAAGAGGACCCAGTCTTGGTTGTCCACAAACATGCCCGGGTGATGGTCAATGTACAACCTGCACTGCATCAAGAATGCACAGCATTAATCGGGATTCCCGTCATAGTGCTCCAGGACAGCAATGGGAATTCCTGTGGAGGCACGGGGGGGGTGTTACTAGTAGGGGAGCAGCCGCAGCAGAGGCTTGCTGTGCTTTAGCTGGTCAACCTGATCCAGGGCATCTTGCAGTTATTGCCAGACTTGTATGTCAGTAGGTGAGGTATTCTGTCACGGGACAGAACACACGGGAGATCGGGGACTTTCATGGGAAGGACCTTTATTTCAAAACAGGTAAACAGAGTTGGAGGGAGTGATCAGTGTGGGGTGAATCCTTTTAAAGCCGCTTCTCCAGGTATAAGCAGTTCCACAGCTTAGGTTTTGTGCTTTGTTTGTTGGGGTTCTGGTCAGGAGGTGACAACTGTACTCAAAAAGGACAACTCCATTCAAGGTTTTGGGAACCTCAAAAGCACCCAGAACCTACTGCTGTCAATTGAGAAATAGCACTTACTTTGTAGACCTTTCCCGTCACTGGTCACATCGGTCTCTTACAGCAGATTGCAC
Organism: Stomatorhinus ivindoensis; assembly: GCA_019775895.2. Lineage (NCBI taxonomy): Eukaryota > Metazoa > Chordata > Actinopteri > Osteoglossiformes > Mormyridae > Stomatorhinus > Stomatorhinus ivindoensis. Next base: position 2,141,331 of record JABFEB020000038.1, on the reverse strand, counting down.
AATATCTGCAGGTCTGGCACCATTTTACACCTGACAGGAGATTTTACTAGGTGTCTGATGTGTGAAAAGGACATGAATCATGGAGGGTTTGAAGGGATTGCGGGATTTAAAGGGATTACGTCATACAATACCATTCTCAGTTCCCCTGTCATACGATACCATTCTCAGTGGCAGCTGTAGCAACCAATGCTTGTTGCATAATAGAGGTTCATCAGGTGTAGAAGCTATAGACTGTCACCAGGTCCCCCAAACAAACATTCCCATTCCATTCTTTGCCCAGCCCTGTGTTCTTTCTTCTGATGTTCTATGAGCTTCTCTGTCTGATGGTACCAGGATGCCTACATAGCCACAAAGCATTGGGTGTTTCTTTGCCTCAATGAAATATATTCTGTGAGTGTGGGGATCATGCCATTGGTGTGAGAGCCCTGAATTTAAAATTAAAACTGCTTTAAGGATACCCCAGTGCAGTGTTTCGGTGTACTGTGGGTTTGCCCTTGGTTGACTGAAATGTATGCCGAACTTAGACACTAGAGGGAGATCTTGTGCAGCATCTGACTTAAAACCCATCCATTGATTTTTCAATAGCTGCCTGTCTGATCAGATTGTAGTGACACAAAACCTATTATTGGAAGCATACAGCGTAAATCAGAGTAGCATCAGGGCCCCTGCAATGTAAGTAATTTAGAGTTAGATATATTCGTCAGTGAAGAACACTCATATGGGTAACAGCCAAGCCGTTTGATGGATGGGGAGAACAAAGTGAATTCCATATTGGAACGTAAAGTGCAGTAAGGTCTGTGGTACGGTTTGGTTTTACCTGCTCCTTACCCATATACATTATAAACCATTCAATGCCTGGTCTGAGTGCTGCACACATGCAGTTTGCTAACCCCCCAGTAACATTAAACAATGAGTCATCAAATAATATATATACTGTATATATATATATATATATATATATATATGTATATATATATTTATTTCTGTGTTCACCACAAACATCCATCATGTCACTGGCAAATAAAATGTAGTGACTGATTGTCGCTCGCGTTCAGTGGTTGGTGCTGTCCAACTTGGTTTGGATCACGCCCTAATGGCAGCGGAGCAGGCCTACAACAGCGGGATTCAAGGGTTGCGGTCTGCTGACACTGGTCTGCAGCTGCACATGCTGTGTCTCCACAGGGACTGCGCAGCCCATAGTGCAGTGTGGCTGCCAGTGTTTGAGGCTATCCTTAGCCTTTCTCATCCTGGTCGCAAGGCATCGCGGAAGCTGCTCTCAGCTATGTTTGTCTGGCATGGGCTAAAATTCAGCTGCGCACCAGGGCTCCTCTGGCGCCGTTCACCATTCCGGAATGTTGCTTTGATCATGTCCACGTGGATTTAGTCTGCTGCCACCATCCCGAGGTTACACACACCTTTTCACCATCATTGATCAAACGACTCACTGGCCGGAGATGGTACCATTAGCCTCCACAGCACAGCAGATGTGGCTCAGGTTTTCATCAGCTCCTGGGTCTCTCGTTTTGGTGTGCCTGCTGACCTGTCATCTGACCGCGGAGCACAGTTCGCCTCCGACTTGCGGAGTGCGGTTGCCCGTGAGTTAGGGATCACTCTCCACCGCACCACGGCTTATCACCCAGAAGCTAACGTGTTGAGGTTCGCCGCTCTCTGAAGGCTGCCCTTCGGCATCCTCAGTTCTTATACTAACCATTATAATATATTCTGAATGTATCTATAGTGCATTATAGTTTGGCTTGGTTCGCGGACAGCTCCGAAGGCTGACCTGCAGACTTCATCCGCTGAGTTATTTTACGGGCAGCCTTTGCGAGCGCCTGGCGATTTTCTCCCGGAGAGATCAATTCCATGGTCGGCTGAGCAACAGCGCTTGGTTTTTTAGGACACTGCGGCCGCTTTCAGTCCAACACCCGCATCGCACCATAGCCTCACATTCTCCTGAAGCTGGTAGATGCTTGTTATGCCCATGCTGGTTAGATGCATGATGCCCATCACGAACCTTTTGCTTCCCCTGTACAACGGGCCTTTTCGTGTGCTGCAGCCTGGGGACAGGTTATTTGTTTTGGCCAGGGGTGGTAAGGCCAAGCGCGTTTCTGTGGATCGTACGAAACCAGCCCATTTAGATTTGGATGCACCGGTGCCACTGGGCCAGTTTCCTCGTAGGGGTTGCCTGCCCTGTTTTGCTTGCTCCTGCAGAAGATACTGTGAGCAGGTCCAAGTGGGTGATCTGACCTCTTAAGAGGTGGTTTCCTCTGCCCCTGTGAATTCTGGGGGGGGGGGGGGGGTACTGGAACCTTGCAGGGAGGCGTGTAGGCCACCGGGACTGGAACAGAACCTTGCTGGGTGGTGTACCCCAATTCTGTACCCCAAGAAGAGATATAGATGAATTTGTGTTCGAGGGAACAAAAGGACAGAGATGAAGGGAATAAACAGAATTGAAAAATTATTACTATTGATTCGGTGCTGGAAGATAGGTTCAGTGCACACAACAAAGTACCGGCTCAGGCAACTGCGAAAGCAATTCATTTATGTCTGCTGAGACTGTAAAGCATGTGATGAGCTTATCACTGTCACCTATAATTGAGACGTGAATTTGTAGTGGCAAAAGGAGTTCGAGGCAATAACTGGACTATACAATATGTTCTCAAGATGCACCACAAAACTCTTAAGGCAATACCCAGCATTCCAACTGCATTTAGTCATGCTGTAACATTTGGTGACTCCAATGCAATGTGTGAAAATGCATGAGAAACATTTTTTTCAGATCATAGAAGAACAATGCTCCCCAGACATAAGGTCCAGTTAGTTCAGTTGGCTTGTGAGAGAGACAAACCGGAAGACGTCCTATTGACTGCACAGTGTATTAATGAGCTTCAATAAGAACATACATCATCTACAACTCTTTTGATAGTGAGTTATGAGCTGTCATTACATATAATGATAAGTATGCATTATATAGTAGGATTGCATGGGTATGTATTGCAAGCATTTAATTTGCTTACTTATCATTTATCCTTCTGGAGTTGTTGGTGGTGTAACATCACATGTGTGCAAAATGGTTTCAATTGCAAATAGTTATTTTTATTTACATTCATAAACACAATGAAAATACAACTAGAATGTTTCCATTACATCACATTGACGGGTAAAATTGAAAAGAATTTTTTTAAAGGGTAGCAAATTATGTAATTTCCATCGCTGTCAAATAATGGTGAAAAATCTGAAAAAGACATGCAATAATAAACACAGATTTGTTTTTCAATATGTAGCTGTGTTGTATTATCCCTACTGATGTGAGATAATGCCCCACCGCAAAAAAGCAAGTGGGGGCCATTATATTTGCTCTGCATCTGACTCAGTCTACATGTGCTTTGGGAAAAAGCCTATTGACTATGTGCCCATAGGCAGAGCAAATGGCTGAGAGGTCAGAGGCTTCAGAAGCTAGAGAAGGCCACGGAGTTCCAAAAGGGGCAAAATATTATTCTAATCTCCCAGAGAAGTGTATAAATACAAAGTGTTAGCAAAAAAAAATAAAAAATCTAAAACAGGCTATATCCTGGTAGACCCTGCTTCAATAACATACTCTCCCCATTTAGCACCCTCCCAGGGTTTATATAGATTTGAACCCCTGTCCTTGGAGCAATTAATCCAGCAATTATCATCCTCAATGCAATACATCCCACATACAAAGTTCTAAAATATACTATTCAAAACCACCATTTTATATAAATGTATTCATACAACCAAACAAAGACTAAAAATATCAATTTCATTGTAATATGCAATAATACCGCCCCAACCACTTGGTTTTACCCAAAAAATAGCGAACACCCTCCCCCATCACAAAATTGTAATGGTAACATCTCCTCAATTTCACAAATACAACAGGAAGGATGCTTGTACAAAGCAGTACAATCCTGGTCAGAATCTATATTAAACAAGTTTCCTTAAGGTTGGGAGGAAAAAAAACTAAATTAATATTCTTTAGTAAAAAATTCACAAGTTATCCACAACAACATCATAATGATGTTTATAACATAATATTAATTGGCCAACATTTTATAAATAGAACATGTGGTCATTTGTAATTATATTGTCACGACCCAATCCTTGACAATAACCAACTAGTCAGCTCCTAAGGAATCTGTTTTGGGATTGCTCGACAAAGTGGGGACTCTGGGGCAAGCCCACGGCATGCTGGTAGCAACACCTTGGGACCATCCAGAATGCACTGGAGACTGTGGCTTTGGAAAGAGAGGCCTGGGATTAGTGGCCTGACATGCTGCTTGACAAGCTGCCATTGTCACCCGCACCAGCAGAATGAATGGTGATGACGTCCTAACATACTGAGATGGTCCCAAGCAGCAGCATTTACAACAACTGAAATAAAAGCTGTAAGTAAGTGTCTTTGTGGCTCAGGGAGAACCACCCGCAGTTCTTAATCAGCAAGACAAAAGAGTTGATTGTGTATTGCTGGCACGGAATGGAGCCCCCGAGAGCATGTAGATGGTGTAATGGAGATGGTGCAGTCTTACCTGGGGAGCCGCTTGCAAAGCAGACGGAACAGCACAGCGGCGCAGCACAGGATGGGCCAGAGGAGCGGAGGCTCGGATCTTCTGATGTCTGCATCATGCTGCTGGAGATTGCTTTCTGATCCGCGGTGGAACGTCAGCTCTGGAGCCGGCTGTGGATAAGTGGACGGTGACAGCTTTGGAGGAGATCATGAACAATTACGTCTATTCCCTCCACCTTTAGTCACCAGCTTATCCCACCACAGCTTGTTATGGAGCAATGTATCACTTCCTCATGACCTGCCCATCTTCATCCCCAGCTATAAGACAATGCAGAACAGCACTTAAAATAGAAGTGAAATTTAAATATAATTACACGTAACTGATAAGAAAGTATATCTAAGGTGTCAAAAAATAGGCATCACTTTTAGTGAAGTTATTAAGGCTTTCATTTAATGAATGTGCCAGATGCACAACAATAGATGGATTTTATTAGTAATGTAACTATATCAAGCAACTGTCCCTTTTATTTCATTTGGAGATGTTGAAAAGTAAAGCTTGATTTGCTTTGCATATTCAAACACACACACACGCACAGAGTATGTATATTTTTTCATCTGAATCTGTTCTTATTTCATTGCATGAAATTTATGCTAATAAAATACACTTACAAAAATCAGATACACATGCTGTACTCTGCAACGGTGAATTTCTTCCTCTTGATAGCAAATGGGTAATTATGCGCATTGTTTGGCTAAAGTTCCAGGTAGACCTTTCAGTTTAGTCACTCAGTCAAGCATAATCCTCTTCATGCAAAATATGGGTTTTCACAGACACACACAGACACACACAGACACACACATATATATATATATATATATATATATATATATATAAGTTTATAAGTTTAAACACTAATTCAAATTATAGAAGAAAAAGCCTAAAACTTGTGTGTATGTATGTGTGTGCGTGTCTGTATATTTTTTGGGGGCTGTGGGGTGGGGGCTGATGTTACATAGGGAATTTGATCAGTGTGTCACCAGACCAGGGGGAGGATCAGTTACAAATATGACAGCTCAGATCTGGGACACCTCCATGCCTGCAGGGGCTTTCTGATGGGAAACTCACTGAGTTTTCCACTGCCCTATCTCTGACAGTCAGCCAGCACAGGTTTGAAAACTGCTGTCAAATCAATGACAGGCACTCTAATCCCAGCTGTCAGAAGGGAAGCTATGGTTGACTAAGCAGCAACCCATACAAGAATGCAAACCTGCTCTTTACATGAAGTACAAAGCCTGACACAGTTTAGCTGTGCCCAAAATCTCAGAGCCAGCCTCCTTACCTCCTTACCAATATGCAGACTGCCCCAAATCACTCTACTTATCTCCCCTTGTCAGCCTTATGCACTGGTAATGCATCTCTGTTTGTGGAATTTAATGTCCACAAAAGGAATAATAATTTTAATTTCTCCTTCTTAATTGAATATAGAAGCTGCCAGGGGTGTGAATTTAAAGACACTCATATTTGTTAATGGGTATAATTTCCGATAGTCAAACACAAACCTTTTCAGTGGTGTCATTGCTTACAAGTTCAGTCATATTCCTCATTAAAGAATAATGCAGGTTAGGTGCTACAAAGCTACTTTGCTTTTTGGGGCAATAATAACATTTTATTATACAATATTCTGCATAAAAAATATATCCTTTCCATTAGGAAATTCAGTAGAGTCTGAAGAAATATTTTGGGGATTAATATGAAATATGAAATCATCATAACACTTGCCAGCATCTGAAATGAAACAATAGTATATCTTTTAAAAGTTCTTGTCAAGTCCTTTTGAAAGTCATTTTACCATTCACTGTTTACTGTATTTGTTGCCAGGTCAACAAGCATTTTGACTTCTAGGCAAAATTTATTATCTTTCTATCAAAGAAAGATAAGAAAAAAGGGAAAAATTTGCCACTATTGATCAAGACTTCAAATTCCAAAGTCATTAGCATGCATTCAGACGTCTTGGTCTGCTGAGGACAGTATTGTAGCACTTGTCAGACTGAGGCATCACTACAGTGCTGGGAAACAAGGACCCTCTTATAAAATGGAAAACAAATAAAATGGCCTTTTATTAAATCCTGAAAAGGACTAGTACAAGTACCAGAACCAATCAGGACGGAAAAAAGCGGGGAGGTCGGATGCCAGGCAGTACACGCACGGTGGGTAATTTACAGAATAACGAGAGACATTCGAGGATGGAACAGGGTTCACAGGAGACACTGGCACACAGACACTGTACAATCGAGGAAAACAAGTATTAAGAATAACAACAACAACAATACCACACTATAAGGGGCTATTTACAATGTCTTGCAAGGCATGCTGGGACATCCTAACCCCACCGGTGTTACACTGCCCCCCTTCAACGGTCAGCCATCTCGGTGACAACCAAGGAAAGAAAAGAATGGAAAAGAAATGCAGATGACAACAGAGGAGAGGAACCAAAAATTCCCAAGTAGGGAGGAAGAAAAAACCCAGGGGGTCAAAGGTCAAATGGCTACTCAACCCCCCTGGGCATACTAACATTATTGAAAACAGAAAAGAGTGGATTTACTTGCTAAAACCACAATGTAAATTGCGATTAAGGATCCCGCGATGAACATAGTTTGTAGGTCCCACTCACAAAGTCACCCCTCCATGGGACCGAACCAGTACTCCAGTACAGATGATGCCCACCCCAGGCTCCACCTGGACATGTGGGAAGGCAGAGAGTATGGATGGTCAGGACATGCGTTGACACATTAATGGACAAGCATAGTAGATGAAAAATGGCATGTGGAGCAGCACCAGCAGGCATAGTTATGGCAAGTTATGTGTTGTGGGTAAGTTATGTGTTGTGGGTAAGTTATGTGTTGTGGGTAAGCTAAATTGAACTAAACTGAAGTACTAGGTTTTCAGTGGACAGTTGAGCAACTCCAAGTCCCACTGCTACTGCTTTGCAGCCGCTCCCAGTCCAACTAATCTCGCTCCTGCTGCTCATCCAGCTCACGGCATTCCCGAGCTAGCCGGGCCTCCCAGCTGCGACGCGCCTCCTCTCAGCCGAGCAGTGCTATCTCGTGGCCACTGCCTCAGACAGACACTTCTGGTGGTCGCGCTCCCACTCCCAAGTGGCCAACTCACTGCACAGCTGCTCCAAACTCCTGCCGCTCTGCAGATTCACATAGCCGCTCCCGGTCCTGCTTGCGGCGCTCCCGAGCTAGCCAGCGGTGTCCACTAGTAGCCTGACTCTGCCAATGGTTCCCAGCTGCTCAGAGCATCCAATCTCCCTGGAGAGGGAGCACTGCGGGCTGCCACCAGTCCTTGCCAAATTGTTAGAGGACATTGCGGAGGACTGGCTGTGCAAGGTTACTGGGATGGTTGCAGTGTAGTACCAGTGAGATGGCTCCAGGTAGCAGAGACCAGCAAGTGTGCTGAGCATGCAGGAGCATTGTAAATTGCCCCTTGTTTGTGTTATTGGGAATACTGGTGTTCCCAATTGTATGTGGTTCAATAATGGCTTCTTATGGGCTAAAAAAAGGGGGCAGCTACCCCAACCAGCAAGACCCCTCATCTTTCACCACCGTTGCGATGCCTCGGTCCACCGGACGCTACAACATTTATAATATTTGTAACAGAGAAGGACTGATCTTCAAGTGTGGTAATGAATGAGAGACCCATACCTTGGTTGTGACCGAAATATGCCATCTACTGGTGTAGTATGTAGTCTGCATGATCAGTGACTTCCTGAATGCTGCAAGTGGGTTTATACTTTAACTACGTGATGAGCTGTTAGGTTTGCGTTTTTAACAAACACAGTTAATGTTGCCAAGACATAGAGCAGAGTTTTCCAATTCCAGTCCTACTAATCCACGCCTCTGGCTGGTGAGCTAAATAAGGTGTGTTTGAGTAGGGAAATCTGCAATCTGATTGGCCCTCCAGATTTGGAACTAGGGAACCCTGTCTTAGACTATAATTCAATAACAAATATTATTTTCTCACATGACATATTTGTGGCATTTAGCTTACTCCTTCACACTGTTCTACATTTTTTTGATATCAGAAAAGGATTTCAGATGGATTTTATGCAAACAGGAATTGCTTCTGAACATGTTGGTGAATGAATCAGAACTAATTTTTAGGTGAAATGAATCAAACAGTGTCTGAAAAAAAGCAATTTCACCCATCATTAATAAAAATTAATATTATAGCTGATAAAAAAAATTGAAAAAAAAGGTTAATGTTGGAGATGGATCTTGTCATGAGACAAAATGGATGGACTCAAAGGCAGGAGTAAGGAGAACAAAAAGGGCTTTTTTAAATCAAAGGCAACCAGGAGCTGGAAGACAAACTGGACCATGAGGGGTCAAAACGGGGAGATTAATACAGGGAAACACACGGATATCAGGAAGGTGGACATTAATAACCGGGCTGGGGCTGATGATACAGACAGGTACATAAAATCAAAGACTAACGAGAGACAACAAGCACCAGAGATGGTTCACCAAGGCTACGTCAGGAAGGAGACAGGAGGGTCAAGCGTGCAGTGTTTATGTAATCCATCGTTATGGTGATGGTGTTGTACACTGATGACCTGAATGGTGACTATATTGTAAGTGAACGTTTGGAACAAAAAAATTGTCTGCCCACCAATCTTTCCAGCTTATGGTACTCTAACTAGACACAACATACTCCGTTGTTAACCAGACCAGGAAGTACGAAGGCAAACTGCTGGGGCATCATGATGGAGCGCATTGAACCTGATCACAGGATGGGGGAGTCAGGGATACAGGGAAATGTGCCTGCTTGACTGAGGAAGACAAACGAAAACCGAACTGGGTAAACTCGACAAAACCAGAGGATACAGCAGTTACCTCAAGCAGCTCTCATTGTTATTATGCAAAGAAAAAAGGGTCAATATGTTTTTGGCATCATTTTAGCCAATTTAGCCTATCTCCGTGTCTAAGAAGACAGGAGACAAAAGCTCAAATAAAGAACAATGTAGAAAATAACGAGTGGGTAGGGAGACTTGTAAATCTACGAACTAGATAACAAACTACTTTAGTTGTGAAGGGTTTCGGGAAATGTGTGCTAATTAAAGATCGATCTTAAGTACTAGATATTTAGCGTTACGAAGCTTTCGTGAAGCCCACCCTGGTTGGGGGAAGAACAAAAATCTGAGAAATATGCAGATTCTATCTGTCACCTCATTCCTCGGAGGGAGGGACAACGCCCAGCCCACAGCTGCGTATTTAATATTTAATCTAGACTGCAATGGAACAGAAATGAATGAAATCTCGAAACCCCACAGTATGTTTAATGTGGACGTTACTGCAAAAGTACTACCTAATCACTCATCACGGGAGGAGAAATGTATCCTTGAAAAGTGTTCCCTTGGAAGAAAGAAATTTCCTGACTTTGAGAATAAAATAAACTTATATATATTATCAGAGGGGGAATAACAGACGACTGAACAAACAGAGAAAGTAGATCAATGCCTTTTGCGGGGGCAGGATCCTAGTGCAGGCAGAGAGGGAATAGGACTGTCCTGCCAATGTTCCTCAGGTTCCCTTTGATGTAGAAAAGAAAAATCAGGATGCCAGACAGCTAGAAGCACCCTATGCAGATACAATATCCCTCAGCCAGATAAGCTAACCTAGGCCTCAGTAGGTCTAAGTCTTTGGGAATATTTGCTGGTTTGGAGTGAGGTTTTCAAAAGCTTTGTATTGTACTTTAAAATCCAATGTACAATCCTGCATGAATTTAGGAGTTTTCTAAAGCATTGTGTGTGTTGTCAATGTACTTTTCTCAAGACTTATTTCATTATGTGATTTACTTTAATTGTAGTGCGGGCCTCAATAGGTAGTGCTCTCATATCATACTTCTAGGCGGGTAGAGGTGGGTAGTTCTGTTTCAGTACTCTGACTGTGACTCTTTATACTGGTTGGTTGACACAAAATCTAAAAATTCTTGTTTATTAACACTTCAGTTCAGAGTAATTTATTTCCACTTGTACAAAAGCTCAGATTCATCACATATATATTACTAAAAATAAAAACATAGAACAAAGGAAATTCACATACTGTGTGTAATGTTTAACACATTTAAATATTGAAAATATTATATTTTAACTGTCCCCCTGTCATGATCCGCCCGTCAGAGCCTCATGTGTGCCACACCCCCCTCGTTACCTCATGTCAAATCCTGATTGTAACCAGCTGTTGTCTATCAATTCTTGCCTGTCCTGTGTATTTAATCCGCGTCTGAGTCCGTCTCCCCAGATCAGTCATTGCAGTGTCATGTGTTCAGTCTGCTGTAGATGTCTTGTGTCTCCCTGAATAAACCCCGTGATTTCCCCGAACCCCTGCCTGCCTCGTGTGTCTCCCTGCCTCTCGCCGTCGACACTGAACCCGAGCGTGACACCCCCACTAAAACTGTGTAAGACGGTATATAGTTTAAATGTTTTTAAAAACTACAGCAACACCAGAGCTCAATATATGTGTTATGGTATGACTTGTTACAGTGAAAATAACACAATGATCAAGTGATAACCTTCATCGATGCTGCATACTGTTTGATGCCAGAAAATCTAGACAGATGTATGGACATTAATACAGACTACAAAATCCTGCAGTGTTTTCATTATTTTTATCAATTAACCTACAAACAGAGGTTAATGTTAAAATGATCATTTCCTGCTGTTTTTCTGTTTCGCTGGTGAAGAAAGGTGGCCATCCCAACATGACATTGATAAAGTACCCCGTTTTTATTTAAATAATGTAACACTATCTGCCAGTAGTTCTGTAATGATTCACTTAAGGCAGTTGACCCCAGTGACTAACCAAAACAAGTTAGCCCCAAATGCAACACAAATGCAGACTTGATAATTAGGAAAGGCTGTTTGTCTGTTTATCTGAGGTCTTCTGAGGCGTACACATATGCGGTCAGCACCCTATGCGTCTGCCTGAATTTTTCGTCATGTTAAATATTAGTACGACTGGTTATTTTTGATGTCATATAGCAATCCAACAAAATTATAAACTGTATTTTTGTTGCCATGAAAATGTTTTTCTCTTCAAAATATGTTGACTTGGCATATCATGACGTCTGGGATGAGCATTGGGTGGAGGGGGGGAGGGGGGGAGCCGTGTAGCCTGG
>JABFEB020000038.1:2115709-2126384 GCA_019775895.2 Stomatorhinus ivindoensis | reverse complement strand
GTTAGTAAGGCCCAGTCAGAGGCACATTCATGTGGCCTGAGGCCCCTGGGATATCATGTACTGTCAGAGGGCCTCCTACTATCTTCTAGTATCTTCTGTGGTGGTGTAGAAGTTGATGGGTGGTTTGTGGGGAAGGGAACAGCTGCCCGCCTGAGTAGAGTCACTGAGGTTCCTTTTTAGTGGAGACCCCTAGGACCGGTGGAAAATACAAATTCACTGTGATTTGCTTATCACTGAAGTGTTACCCCCCCCACCCCCAGTGTAGTGTAAAATGTGTAGTGTGTGGCTATACAGTTAATTCAACAGTTACACAAAGGTCAAAAGTTAGGACAGAAAAAAACCCATAATGCTTATCATTATGACATACAATGACAAATAAAATGAGCCTTGTATCAGATTATTGTTCATCAAGTTTATATTTCATATTAAACTAAATGTGTAAAATTAAAATGCTGTATTTCTCTCAGTTTATTTCCTTTTAACTATAACCTTGCTACTTAGTGCTTACAGAATGATTCCAGATCATTAAATGCAATGAATAAAAGAAGACGGAAAGGTTTAAGGAAAACAGCCTGTAATTGAACAAACAATTACGTAACGGGATCTAGAAGGCGAGAGGCAGGGAGCTGGAAGGCAAAGCTTTATTATTAAAGTTTTATTTTTGACATTGTCTTGAGTTTCTTCTATTGAGACAATTAGGGCTTACTCCTTGACTTTGATATGCAAATGGTGAAGAAGATAAAAAGGAGCGTGCTTTCATAACGGGATGAATATGGCCACATGCCAGGACAGATGGAGCAGGCCGTCAGCCCCCCGTATTTACCCAGCTTCCCGTCTGTGTCCCTCAGATCACTACACAGAGCCTGACACTTCATAGAGATTATATGTGTGCTAAATTAGTGGCTGATCTTGAAGATGAAAATGGATTGTATACAGATTGAAAGTAAAATTGAGCTGAAATGAAGGGTTTTATGCGAATGCACAAAACATACACAGATACAAAATGTAAAAATATATTTGCTATATGCACTGTATGCAAAATCATTAAGCGATTGTGTGTTTCACTTGTATCTGCTCTTCCAATTTAATAGTTTCAGTCCAGATTGATGTCTAATTAAGAATTAAGAAAAATAGAGCCTTCTCGACATCGTATCTGAGTATTTCCTGCTTGGAGTAAAACAGGAAACCACAGATACTTCCCTGTGCAGAATAATTAAGCAAATTATTATTACTATTAAAATGGACCAAAAAAGGACCTGAAAAAAATGAAATAGTAAAGTGTCTGTCAGCTGCCAAACTTTTAAAACGTGATTGTAATACAATTGAGTGTTCCACTGCCAACAGCCAAAGAAGATGGAAGAAGCATGAAGAAATAAGACACAAATAAACTGCGTAAGATATGTGTCAAATTAAAGGGGAAACTTCCAGAACTACAGGGCATTGCTAATGTATGCGATGTAGCAAGGTGGCACGCAGTACAATTCTCAGAGCTGCGTCTGGGAGGCGGTCCTGTCAGGTTCAATGGACAGCAGGCTCATTCTGGTCATTGAGAAGAAAGGCCGCTATACAGAGCATTAAACCTGATAAAGTGGAATGTATAGAATGGCCAATAGTTCATTTTTTCTTTATATAGACTGAATAACTAAAATTGTTTTTACTATTATACCTGTTGATGGTGAAGAGAGAAAAATCCACTATAAAAAGTTTCTGATTGCCTAATAATTTTGCATACTGATAGTCAAGCGTTTGCCTTTTATTTTTGTTTGTGATAGACTAACGTAACATTTTCGCTCTAAATAAATTGGACTTGAATCAAAAGGAAATTTCTGAGTTTTGAATTTGCCCGTGGCTCAGTGGGTTAAGCCTCTGTGCCTGTAGTCAGAACGTTACTGGCTCAGCCTGAGCACGTCTGTGGGTCCCCGAGCAAGGCCCTTAACCCACAGCTCCCTGGGCACTGCTTTGGGTGCCTGCTCTTCATGGACAGCTTACTCTGTGTAGGACGTGGTGACTTAATGGTTAGGGAAGTGCGCTTGTAACTAAAAGTTGGCTGCTTTGAATCCCCGACCAGCAAGGTATTGCTCCCTGCTTGCTGAATTAGCTGCCCCCTGCTATGTCCCATATGCGTTAAATGCAGAGGACTGTGGTGTGTCAATAATGATCTCTAAATTTGAATTCACTCTTATACGTATGCCCAAAGTTTGTTAAAATTATTTCCAGAAATAGTACTTGCCAAATAATTATGCACACAGTGTATAATGTATGACAATGTCTATATCTATGTATAAAATAGAAATAATATGTGTTTATGACAAATCCTTTATAAATGGAAATCAAGTAATACATTCTGACAAGAGTGGTTTCATGAAAAACTACATTATTTTCCAGTTTACTATAATTACTTTTCATCTACCACTGTAGGGCGAACTGCTTGTTATTGACATGCATTCTTGCTGTCTGCGATTATTCCATAGCCATTTTAAAACAAATGCATTTTTATTGATATAACAAGCTATGCAATGAGAAAATCTGTAATGTAGTAGTAAAAACAAACGAAAAAACAACAAGAAACAAACTATCAGCAAACTATTTCCAGATTCTGTAAAAGTTTCTGGGAACAAAATAACATAGCGTGCACTTATATATTGATGGCATGATGAATGATTGTCTTAGATATCTTGTGCTAAACTCTTTGGTTTGGTCTTACATAAATATTAGCTATTTCTTTTTTTATTTCTGATTGCACATTCATTGCACTTAAAATGGAGTACTAAATACTGTCATTGTCTAAGAAGAAAAATACCTGGGCTTGATATTCATCTTGTATATTGATATTATATAATATGGATTCAGGCTGGTCTGATGATATTGCATTCCAGCATCTACCTGAAAAAAAATAATAGCTGAAGGTGTTCAGTTATGGTATCGGTGACTGAACGCTGATTATTTATGTCTATTCAAATTCAAAGCATATAATCTGGAAATGCTCTTTTTGCCTTTTGCCTGTATTCTGTATTTCCTACAGAATTTTTAAAATTAGTTATCCTGTGGCTAAACCAATTATTTACCTACAGGACAGCCAGGATTTCTTTTACTTCTAAAGTGTTTACTCTTAGCTTTTTGCCTCTGGAGCAACTTCACTAATAGAAAGCGGCTAAGTTTCATCTATAGCTGAGGCTGCTGTTATGAAAGCGTCTCAAACACATGCGCCTTCATACAGTATATAGGTAGAGGCACTGTTTCAGTAAGGGCACTGTGGTAGCCCTGGGAAATTCCATAAGATCTACAACCTATTCTCATACCTTGCTGTCAAGCAATAGTCTGGTCCTTGTGGCAAAACCTATCCACAGATACTTAACTGCAGTTGTATCAGTTGGAAATCAATAAGAAATTCCTTCAATGTTTGTTTTCGAATGCACAATGCACTCAGATGGCATTAATGAAATATTGGAGATGTATGAGGAATTTTTTAAGCTTCTTTTCAAAGCACGCTACGTGCCATTCAGAAGTCTGTTCCTCCCCATTTGGAATTAATTGTTTAAGCACTGATTAATGTTAACGGAAACAGGACAGGTAATTTCTCTGACAAAAATGAGAAGGGAAAAGATGGGAGATTTCATTTGCTTTGGCTGCATTCCACAGAGATTATTTCTAAGTTCTTTTCTTTTAAGCACCTCCCTCATGCATACGATTGCTTTGGCTATTCATCACATGTGTCTGTAATTTATTCCATGCTGCAGGATTACAGTGTCGTTAATTTGCTTCAGAAATAAACAAGATTTGGAATAGAACACTTGCTGTGAATTATATAAACATGAACACATCTTTGGAAGGTGGATTATCAGTACACCACAAACTGGTTTGTCTATCCAGTCTGCCTCAAATCCCAATGGTTACCTGCTTCCTGTAATGAACTGTCTTAAGGTGGATGTATACTGATGAATTGTGATCTATGTCACTTTAGCAATACAACTTTGTTACAGCCAAGATTGCAGAAGTTGTTAATTCAACATTGAATTGTGGTCATTATAGTTGACTTTTGGTTAAGACTAAATAATCAGTGTAAGATTATTATAGTCACAGGAAGTGTTGAATCAACACTGAGTAAGTATTTTCAAGAGTGAAGTACTTCAACATTTATTCAATATAGTTTTAAAGTTCATGCAATGCACATTCCTCCAGGGAGCTAATTAAGTAAAACCATTTTAGGAAGAAGAATTCAGATCCTCATTCATTTTTCAATAGTGGACCTCTTCCCTGTTAGACAAGCAACCTACTTTGTTCTGCACTTTCTAAAAATAAATAAATAAATAACATGGAAAATATGTAAAAGTCACCTTTGGACAGAAACAGGACTGCATTCAAAATTCAGACGTGTTTTTTTCCAATAAATATTGCAGTGTTTAAACGCAGGCAGTTAAAATTTACATTTCAAAATCTCACAAGCCTGTTCATGAGTGATTTAAATTGCATTTGCTAGCAACAACGTCCCTGTATCCAAAGACCCTAAAACTGGAGTGAATTATTTCAGACAGACTTCTTTCTGTTGTAGGTCATTCATGGAACATGAGTTCTGTGAAAGTTGTCCTTTTCAATCAAGCAGCAAAAAAAAAGCTGTAGCATGATGTGTCTGGCTTAATTTGTTTTACTTGACATTGCTTGTCCTGCCATGCGACTATTGCACATGCACGCATTGTGACGATGATGCTGAAACGATATATTGTGCAGCGCTAGACAGAGATGACCAGAAAGATGAAGAAAGCCCCCCCCAGAAAGAAGAAATACTATGAATCTATTGCAAATACAATCACCTGGGGCCAGAGCAAATGTTTTCTCCTAACACGGGTTGCATTTATCAAAGTAGTGTGCACATCCGAAATGTGCATAAGCAATTTCTTACACAAAATCCTGGGTTCATCCAAAAAATTATATTTACGAAAAACTCACGGGGAGGTGTTTTAGACAAATCGGGAAAAAGCGACACCCATTGTAAAGTAGGGAAGTAGGGGTAGCCTCAACTAATGAAGTGACCATCTGCACATGCCTACAATTCATACTGTCAACCCGCACCTATACATGAAAACAGTGAATCTAAAAATCTGAACTGGGATGTGTTTGAATTATTATTATGTATTATTTTATTCATTTAATTTATTTGACTCTACTTGGATTGTTGGATTTTTTTATCTGTGTAAGTCAATGACTATGTATCTGCCTTTTAATTTGCCATTTGAAATATTACATCTTGTCACCTCTTCCCATGCACCTGAAACATCTTAAATTGTCACTAGTTGCACTAAATGTGAATTAGATATAGAGGTAATGCCAGAAAACAATATGGATCCATTTTGCCTGTTTCTGGTCCTGAGGTGGACGGGGGGTTTTCCTCACTCCCTGCAAGGGCCATGCCTGGTATCCATCCCAAGAGGAGGAAGCAGAAGAAGCTGGCTGCACCCAATTCACCCACTTCAGGGACCCAGAAGATGCCACCGCTCATCATGATTTCCCAGTGTCTGGCCCACAGGGGCTGCTTATCCTGTCCTCAGCTCTACAGCGGCACCCGAGCCCATCCAGCGTTAGCAAGTGCCTGCCAACAGGCCTTGGCCCCACATTTTCATGTCCCTGATGGGTCACCAGGGGTATGGCATCATCAGCGCCCCCGAGAAACACTACCGGCGGCCATCCCAGCACTCACAGGCCCTCCACAGGTTCTCCTGAAGCCTGTAGCCTCCACACCTGTTTGCCCTGTCCTGAATTTAGTTTTCCCCTTGTCCCTGTCCGGACCAGGCCAGCTCCTGTAGTGCTGCCACTTAGCCTGCCCGTGTATTTCAAACTCCAGTTTGCAAAGGTCTTCCCTGTCCAGCCACCTCCTGTGTCTCATTCCCCATCCAGTGAAAAAAAACACCCAAAATCCCATCTGTCATCTCCTACACCTGAGCTTTGGACCAGAGAAGTTGGTGGCAGTTCTGGATCATGTTTACATACAGATTCCTTTTTGCATGATAGAGTTTCATCCTGCATTTGTGAATGCAGCGACAAACTGTGTTCACAGACAATGGTTTTCAGAAGTGTTCCTCAACCCATGCATTGATCTCCACTATAAAAACGAGTCTGTTTTTAATGCAGTGCCGCCAGAGGACCCAGAGATAATGGCTGTCCAATATTGGTTTTCAGCCTTGTCCCTTGCGTATAGAGATTTCTCCAGATTCTCTAAATCTTTTAATGATATTATATACCGTAGATGATGAAATTCCCAAATATTTTGCAATATTACATTGAGGAACATTATTCTTACATTGTTGTGCTATTTGCCTAAAGTCTTTCAAGAAGTGGAGAACTTTTCTGTCTTTACTGCATTATCAGGGTCAGTGCCCATCCAACCTGCCGTACGCGCCACCTCCCGGTTTGGCCAGCAGGTGTCACTGGACATCCTGCCCTCTCCCTGTCTCTTGTTCTTCAGCCCTAGTGTGCCTAGGTCCCTAGTGTGTTTCCCCCATACCTCCAGCTGCCTCATAGCTCAGTGGGTTGAGCGTGCCGCTTGGAGGCCATCGTTCCTCTGGTCATGGGTTTGAGGCTGGCCAGAAGCATTGGTTATTTTGTATTTATTGGTTTTCTGTTTCCATAGTGTTTATTATTTTCCATTTGCTTTGCTGTCTTAGGTTTGCCATGCTTGTGTCCTGGGGGGTGTTTTTCGTACATGGATTACTCATTTAGCCAGATGTAATTGCTGACGATTTGGCATGATCCTGGACCTGTCGGTTTTTCTAAACCTCTTGCTGGATGTATTATCTTAGCAGTACATCCAAATCACAGAATTGGAACAACCAACATCCCTTGCTGTGGCTGATAGGGTCACATCCCTTTGGTCTTCATCTGGACAACCTGCTCCCGGAGGCTCATCCCAGATAAGTTTCATATTAACTCATCCAAGATGATCCATCTGATCTCGGGTGATTTAAGCGACGTATGGTAAATTACCCCCTGTTCTTTTCTAGCCCTGTTTGTATTTTTGTTCCTTGTTATTCTCTTAGTGTAGTCTTTCCAGATCGTGGTTTGTATTTTCTAGGGTCAGTTCCTAGTGCATAATCCATAAAATCTTCCTCCTGCCCCCAAAGATTTAGCATTTCCTATACTATTGCAGGCATGAATGGCTTCACACTCTGTCTTCCACAATTCCTGGCCCCTCCTGACCTCTGTCATTCTTGGCAAAAATCCCTGATCCGTGATTCTATGGTGCTGAATAAGACTGTTGCCAAATCCTTGTGATGGGCTAATGATGCAGAAAGTCCGACCAAATGTGCTGACACCATTGAGCACTTAATGGGCAGAAAACGTATGAAGGCAGAGAAAGTTGGGATAATTTTTAAAAGGGTCCTCACAACTGCTCCCCAAGTCCTTTATATTAACCATCAACCTGTCTCTGTGCACACATACACCCACACGCACACACACACACACATTGTTACAACCCCTGTTAGAACCAGCACAGACCACTTGTAGCAGACAGAGTGTGTGTGTATGGTGGAGGGAGGAGGGGAGCAACAAGAGAAGGAAACGAGAAATCCATGGAGTACCGATAGCGCATAACACCACACACACACGCACACACACACACACGCACAGGTTTGTAACTATATGTTTGTGGGGACTCTCCATTCATTTCCATGGGAAAACTCGAATCCCAACATGACACCCTTAACCCCTACCCAGCCCTAACCTAACCCATAAGTAACCAGACAAAATACGAAACAATGGCATTCTTACTTTTTTGATTACATTCACAGATCTTTATATTTGATCCCCACAATGTAATATAAGCCTATTGTCCCCCCCCCCACACACACACACAAAACACACCTGTTACCATATAGCGTAGCTTTGCTTACTCATAAATAATTTCTCAGTCACCCAGGCAAAAATCATCTGAAAACATATTCCTGTAAATATCAAATCAGAGTGTTTTATTGAATGCACACCAGTACATCCAACAGTGGGAGATGTAGGCAATGAAATAATATTACAATTAATAAATATCACAATAATAAAAAGTTAATTTACACAACTGTAACTTCCTTATTACCATGATTTTCTCAGGCGCTTAGCTACATTGACCATGCCATTAGTCCAAGTTGTCATTGCCTAATAAATATAAGCAAATCAGCAAACTTTGTTGTACAACAGAAACCATGTTATCATTGCTTGCACATCACTTATCATTGCTAAAGGATTTTTGCAAAACACTAGTCACAGTGATCATTTGGTAACACCAAAATCAAATCCGAGTGTCTGATTAAGCAATGAACTGCAAAATAGCGCAGCTGCTAAATCCCAAACCCAAAGCAATAACGAAATTGGCCCTAACTTGTAATTGGTTGCACTACTTGCTACAAATCTAACTCTCAGTCACTCATAAGTTGCTAATAGCGTATAATAGTAGTAAGCTATGTAGCATTCACTTGTAGTTCAAATAAAGAGCACAATTCTTGCATTATCAAATGTACATTTACTGCAATATTCACATTTACTGCTGTTCACAGCAGACCAAGAAGCAGCAATTGTGCAGATGGTGCTGAGGAACAATACAGTCCGTTTATGGGAAATACAGGCTGCTGTAATTGCAGACCACACAACATTCCACAACACCGATTTGTCCATTTACGGGAAATACAGGCTGCTGTAATTGCAGACCACACAACATTCCACAACAGTGATTTGTCCATTTACGGGAAATACAGGCTGCTGTAATTGCAGACCACACAACATTCCACAACACTGATTTGTCCATTTACGGGAAATAGACGCTGCTGTAATTGCAGACCACACAACATTCCACAACACTGATTTGTCCATTTACGGGAAATAGACGCTGCTGTAATTGCAGACCACACAACATTCCACAACACTGATTCAGTCAGCTTATCAACCATTGACAGGGTCTTGAAACGTCACCACCTGAGCATGAAGCAGATCTACATGGTATCATTTGAAAGGAACAGTGACCGGGTGAAGGAGCTGAGATACTAATGTATACAGGTAAAAAGTCACTGTATCTGTTGTTCACTATATGTTTACTGTCTGTGCAGGACCTGTGAAATTTCACATGCATTCATGTTCCCTTTGGGATGGATGATTTCAGAGGATCATGGAGCTCGAGTCCAGCGCTGAACCTCCTACATTCTTGTATGTGGATGAAACTGGCTTAAATCTGGCCAAGACCAGGAGGCGTGGGAGGAATATCATTGGGCAATGAGCAACAGTGCAGATACCAGGGCAGAGAGGTGCAGACATTACAATGTGCACAGGTATATCAGAGACCGGTCCAGTGGTATACATCCCAACTGTTGAGCCATATAACTCCGAGAAGCTTATTGAGTTCCTTGAAGTGCTTTACAGAGCACTTCTGGAGTCTGAAGGGAGAGAAGATGCTACAGTCACAGCTCAGCACTATGTTGTCATTAGAGACAATGTTCCTTTTCATCATACTGCTGCCGTGAGGGACTGGTTTGTCGCTCATCCACACATCACAATAGAATTCCTATCTCCATGTTCTCCATTCCTCAATCCAATTGAAGAATTCTTTTCTGCATGGCGATGGAAAGTCGATGATCAGCATCCGTATGAGGAACAGCCACTTTTAGACGCCATGACGGAGGCATGTAGACCAGTCACAGCGGCTGACTGCCAAGGCTGGATCAGACATTCTTGGAAGTTTTTCCCACGGTGTATTGCCAGGGAAAATAGTTTGCGATGTTGACGAGAACATGTGGCCTGATGTCAGATCGAAGAGATCAGTCAGATTAAATCACATGGCTTTTTTTCACATGGCAAATTAATTTTCTTGATATTTCTGTTTGCATAAACTGCCAATAAACCCACTTTACCTGCAGAGAAGACGTGTGTTCTCATTTTTGTACATTGTTGCTCCCTTTGTGGGTAGTGAGTGAGTATTTTGTCTGAGAGTGTTCACTGATTGCTTGTATATATCTCCTGTTTGACTGATGTGTGTTACTTTTTGAGTGAGTTATGCAATTTTGCAATAGCTATTTAGTGTTTCGATTCACAAA
Organism: Stomatorhinus ivindoensis; assembly: GCA_019775895.2. NCBI lineage: Eukaryota > Metazoa > Chordata > Actinopteri > Osteoglossiformes > Mormyridae > Stomatorhinus > Stomatorhinus ivindoensis. The sequence continues at coordinate 2,116,323 of JABFEB020000038.1, read as the reverse complement.
GAGGGTTTTGCAGGGACTATGGGGAGTTCTGAGAATTTTGTGTCTTTAAATTTGTATATAATAAATATTCCTTGATTTGTTTCTTAGATGGTAAAAATGTTAACATGGTAAAAATGTGCTAATATCTTTATTCTGGGATCAATTTGCATTGTCAGTTCTTCAGCTGTTACCCAGCAGTTTATAATAACAAAATGCATCCAAATCTTCTCGAAAGCTCCCTCTGCTTGCACTTACTATCAGACTTCAGCAAGGAACAAGATTAATATTTTTAATTCACTAGCTTAGTATAGTATAGCATAGTATTCTAAGCTTTCTGATAATCAGTTTGAGGTACGAATAAGAGGTGAGATGGGTGCTTCAAATCTCTCAGACATCCTAAATGTCAGTATAATGCACTTCCAATAACATTAATATATATATATATTAATATGTTTATATATAACATAAATATACACATACTTCCAATAACATTGATATATATATATATATATATATATATATATATATAACATAAATATACACATACTTCCAATAACATATATACAGTTGTGCTCAAAAGTTTACATACCCTGGCAGAATTTGTGATGTTTTGGCCATTTCTCAGAGAATATGAA
>JABFEB020000038.1:2064854-2098680 GCA_019775895.2 Stomatorhinus ivindoensis | reverse complement strand
TACTTCTGCCTCATCTCACTTTGTTCACCCGGAGCCGCACGCATCCAGGCACGCTGCGTTAACCCGCACGTGACAATATGTTTAATTTAATTTTAATTTGTTTTCGTTAACATCACTTTTCATTACTCGATAAAATTAAACAATTTATTTGCCTATCATAGCTTTAAAATAAGAATCGTTTGTTAAATTTAAGTCCAGTTTGTAGGCCTTTAGTTCTGTTTCAGGTAAATATGGTGCTGGGAAATTTAAGTGGAGACAAAAGTTATACAAATAAAACAAACGTTTTGGGAAAGAGCTCTGGGAAGAAAAGGTATTTTCTCAAGATGCATATGGGAAGTTAAGCATTCAAATTAAAGATTCACCAGGAACACTGAATGTCTTCCCACAGGGAGGCATTTCCCTTTATTAACCCTCATCTGACCTAGCCTCTGGGCACTACTTCAATTGTTCAATTATATATTAGGGAATTTATTTCAGTTTCTCATTCTTTTCACATCTTCATCAATAATATGCAGCTGAATAGCAACCCCTGATTTGCAATCCCCAAAAACATTTAACCAACCTTAATACTGTAGAATGTGCTCCACACGCAACAGAATATACATGTATTATGTCAATAATCAACATATAGACCATAAATGCTGGTTAGACTGATAGAGCCAAGGCATACCTATAACTCTCTCATTCTTAGAAAACCACTTAATGATCATAAATTATCATCCTGAAAGACATGTTTTGCAGCAAGAATGAAATTATGCAATACAGGCTGAAGGAGACCATTGACAACTGAGGACAATTTATTAATGATTAACATTCTGTGATTATCTTCTGAGGAAATGAACGTTCTCCAATCGTACCAAAATGCACATTATGCAACATTAAAATACCTTGAAATGTGTCACTGAGCTCCAGGCTAAAGAGTGCTTTGCTTTCATGCTAACGGCAAACTTTCTCACATTACATAAGAGCAAATTCAAAAATAAAGATGCTCAAAAACCAGCATTGATAATTATCAAACTGTTTTTTTAATTAAATGTGTACATGTTAAATTAACACTAAATACTTTACTGTGAAGTTTTGTTGTACTTTTGGGGAAATTTTATAAAGCTTTCTTTCTTTCAAAGTGTTTAATACTATTTATTTTAAATATCAGATCAAGGTACTATTGTGGTTAAAGAGTGAGACTTATTACAAAATAGTGACCAGACTAGGACTAGTAGTGTAAAATTCTTCACTTACTCTATAAATGGACACCTTTAATTTCCAAAAGTCAATAAAGACATTAAAAACTTAAAGAATTCCATAGCCTGTATCGCAAAGCTGAGTTTTTGGGATAGCAAGATGAAGTCTATTTAAACTGGCATATCTAATATCCAATAGCCATGATACAGACCCCTGGACTATCTGATTTCTACAATTTACTGTAGAACTTTTCAGTGACCAGTGTTGCTGACTTCTGGAACAATTCCTGAGAAATTGTGGTTATCGGTTTTTTTGCCAATTAAATTAAATTATTCTCCACTTCTGCCCACCTCTGAATTTGCCAAGCAATATTATTTTTAACATTTGGTCATAATCATATTTGGCAAAGACTGCTAGAGGCAATTTAAAGCATTTTGGAACAAATAATTGCCCTTAGTGTAGGGAAAATTATGTTAGGGTTATCTGTAAAATGAACAGTTGCTTAAAAAACATTTTATAACATTTTATCCCACCATTTCTTCTGTATGCATGTGCGTGTGCACACACACACATGCACACACACACACACACACACACACACAAACATTTGTATTCATATGTTCATATATTTGTGGGGAAAAGCCATAATGCCAACAATGACAACCTTTTTAGAACTCCTATTAGTTTTTTGGTTGCATTCACAGAATTGAATTTCCCCTTGTGGAGCCCAGAAGAATGGTCTCCACAGCATCCAAATAGCAAGTTTTTGTATCACATTCTGGAGACATTTGCCCCCCACAATGTAATAGAAGCATAATTCACATATATACATACACATGCACACACACACATACAGCTGGGATATTTGGTCTGTAAGGTATGAAAATGGCTTGAAACTGTGTTTGTGCAAAAGTGTATTACATTTATTTATTTATTTGGCAGATACCTTTGTCCAAAACTATTTAGGCTTTTGGAGGGTCTTCAATAGGAGACTTAACTGCATCCAATGGCAGTTGAGGTTAAGGGCCTAATGCAAGGACCCAACAGTGATATGATTAATCTACTTCCCACGAGATGCGAACCCACACAGACATGGTAAATATCCCAAACTTGCTAGGGCTACACCACCAACACGCGTATGCCTATGTGAATACTTATGTGTGCATCTGTGAGTGGATTTTAAACCCAGCCCCTTGATCTAATCTGACTGGAAACCTGAAACGGCATTGCCGTTTTCACGACCCCCCCAGCCCCCTCAGTTCCTGAACCCCTGGGTTGAGGAAACTCTTTTTTTCCATTCATCCAACTCCAATATAAGCTTCAAAGAGGAAAAAGCCAGGCTGCCACTTCAAAAACATTCAAACCATTCCAAACTGCCCAGAGATTATTTTATAAAGCTATTATGCTCTGTTCAATGTTTCTCCTGTTTACTATTTCTAGTATTTTTTTAGTGCAGAGGAAATATTTATTTATTCAGAGTAATATTTAACTAGTTCTTAAAGCAAGTTATTTACTCAATCAATGAAGGCAACCAATTAAACTCTACAATTTATCTAAAAATTCTGTTCATTTTCTTAATTTGATTGAAATCACAATTTTGGAATAAATTATATCTGTGTGTTTTGTATTTTTTTAAATGCCACAACCGTGTTTTTAGTTACAGCATTGTCAGAATGTGATGCGATCTGATGCCCCTTATCAAGTGAATTAGGTACCTTGATCCCTCTGTATTCTGATAAGATCCAAGCCTGCCGGTATTTTACAAAGGATCTGAAAATGGATGGTTATATTTTGTGAAGTAATCAGTCACTGGTCTGTCGCTATTATGGCACAATGTTTATGTATCTGTTAAATTATTTGCTATACAGCACAGTGGCCACAATTTGAAATGTAAAAAACTGCAGGTTTGTATATATTACTTTTCTATAAACTACAATAATATAAAAACAGCAAAAGTGTATATCAAACCCCCATCAAAAACGTTTTTTTTTTAATTCATTTAGAAAGGGATCAAACCATGTCATCAGATATATAGGTTTCTCCAAGCTCACACAGAGACATATTCATGTAAGTTTAATATACATTCATATACATTTTTCTGACATCTCATTGTAAATCCATTGGCATCAATATGGAGTCGGTCCCCCTTTGCAGCTATAATAGCTGCCACTCTTCTGGAAAGGCATTCCACAAGATTTTGGAGGGTGTCTGTAGGAATTCTTACCTATTCATAAAGAAGAGATTTTGTGAGGTCAGGCACTGATGTTGGACGTGAAGGCCTGGCTCACAGTCTCCATTCTAGCTCATCCCAAAGGTGTTCACTAGGTGTTCATTTATAAACCCGACTGCATGTCTAGCTGCTTCATTTTATACACCCGTGGCAATGGGTCTGACTGAAATATCTGAATTCAGTGCTTGGGCGGTGTGTCCCAATACCTTTCCCCAAACAGTGCACTGCATCTGCATAAAAGATGACATCTGGATACAAGATGGCCATAGGATGTAAATGAAGTGTTGAAGTGTTTATTTAATATATGTTACTCTTTTATTATTTTCATTTGGAAGAATTGTGGCCTAGTGCGTTAAACTGTAGGTTCTGACCTCCAGTTTGGTGGAATCAGTTCTTGCTTCTGATTCTTATAAAAGGAACATTCGCCCATTTAAGTGTGTTACAGGGATGGATGCAACACATAAACTGTGGAATAGACAAGCATGACAGTACAGAGGAGCAGATGAAAGCTAAAATTTTAACCTGCTTAACACTGTCCCATTGGTTGGATTATAATGATGACATAGGGAGTTTTAGGACATCGTATCCTGGGTATCATTGGATTCTGTAGCGTCTCCAGAATCTGTGTTGAAATCTTCTTTCTATGATGTTACTTTTATGAGATATAAGCACTTCTGAAGACCTATTTTTAATTTTCTCACGCTGAGATTTTTCCCTCAGTGAAGCTGCTTGGGACTACAAACAACAAGGTGCCATTTACACAGAGCTAGGCAGGAGGGCCTCAGCTCTTTATTCATTTGCAGCTCTGTCAATCAGGCCTGCCTGTATCACAAAGCAGGATTTCTTGCTCAGCCGGATAACTTGTCGGATTTAAGGTAGTTTAAGCTAAATGTAAGAGAATAAAGAAAACGTTCATTTAAACTAAGTTACCTGGCTAAACATCTTCACGATACAGGTCCCTGAACTCGACTTAGTTCAGGGTACCCTAATTTAAATATAATTTATCATCATTCACTTGCACGTAGTCCAGGTCACATCTGGTGTTTGCACGTAATTAGCCAGCAGTGTGCCTGACAGATTGTTACAGACACGCTCACAACAGATAGAAACAAATGTGTACTATTTTGGTTTTTACAAACACTTTTGACTGTCAAACTTTATTCATCTTATCTGTGTAAAAATGTTAGCGGATGTACAGTTAGGGGAATTAAATCCAGTGGAAGCTAATTGGTCTGCTAAATGCTTTCAAAGTTACTGGAAACTTTAATCCACTAAATTAGCTTTGCTAATTAGCGGTTAGCAGATTAGCAGAACCCTTTCCACTAATGCCTGGAACCTACATCACCAGATGAAGATGTCCCACAGGGTGGGCAGTGTTGTTCTGGTGATTCGCTCAGTGCACCGTATCACCTTCTGTGGAGCTCTGTGGTCTTCTGGGTCCTCTGCAGCTGCAATACCAAGCAGTGATGCTGCTGGATTGCACAGATCCCACAGTAGTGCTGTAGAAAGGTTTTTTTTCTGTTCATTTCCTCAGCTGCCTCAGCTGACGCAGTCATTGCCTAGCTTACTGCACTAGAGTGTATTCAATTCAATTCAATTCAATTCAATTATTTTCATATAGCACCTTTCACAACAGTCACCCCAAGGTGCTTTACAGGTGTGTTCTAATACAATACAACATCAAAACTGTAGCTGCTAACCCTCTCCACTGGAGTCCCAAAAATCTTGAGAGGTATGTACTCCCTCTGCTGCTCCCTCGTGAAGTACTGGACCTTTTTTCCTTGGTCTTAGAGACATTAAGGTCCAAGTTGTTAGCCCGTCACCTCAGAAACAGCTCCTCCAGCCTGTCCAGATATGCTGTCTCATCCACCGTTGCCGGTCAGAATTACCACCGCCATAACATCCACAAATTTCTCGATGGTGTTCTAGCTGTGGGTGGTTGTACAGTTGCGTGTGGAGGGAGTAAACCAGAGGGATCAGAACAATCTTGGAGGCTTCAGTGTTGAGAATATAAGTGTTAGTGAGGCAGCTACCAGCCCTCACCACCTGTGTCTACTGGTCAGGAACTTCAGAACCCAGTCCTACGGCTTGATGGGCAGCTGAGGGTGACCATACTTGTTGAAGGTTAAACTGTAGTCAGTAAGCAGCAGCCTCACATAGTTCCCCTTTCTGACATTCAGGTGGGAAAGTATTGAGTGAAACACGTAAGAAATAGCATTGTCCATACACCTCATGAGCTGGTGGGCAAAATGAAGCGAGTCTAGGCAAAGGTGAACAGATTAAAGTCTTTTGAAGATCTTCTCAAAGCACTTAATCACCACAGAGGTCAGCACAATAGGATAATAGTCATTCAGGCACGTTGGGATGTTCTTATTGGGTATGCATGCTGTTGTGGATCTTTTGAGACATATTGGGATTCTGTCAAACTATTCAAGATAGATGTGAAAACTGGTGCTAGCTGATCTTCACAGGATATTAGGACACATCCAGGGATGCCATCCGGACCTGCAGCCTTCCTCTCGTTCACACATTTCAGAGCTCGCCTCAGGGTACGTTGGCACTAATACGTTTTCGTTTAGTAATGCAAAAATTTTCTTCCGAGCAAGGAAAATTTTCAGCGCTGTCCAACAACTAATCTTTCTGCAAACGCATTAGTGCTGATGATCCTAAACGTAAAAATTTTGTTATGCCTGCAGCAGTGAACTCTGATTAGTTCATACATGACTTGACCTTTTCCTGATTAGCTGTCTTCATTTCAATGTCTCTTTTCCTAAATGGTTATTCTTCATGGGAATGAACAATGCTTTTCCTTTCTTATCACAGAAGTATGCAGCATGTGAACATGGAGAACATACAGAACATTCGTTACATGGCATATGTTGTTTTGCTTACTTGTATGCAGTAAAATCGTGTTTCGTGTACAGTACATTGTATGCTGTTTACAACTATTGTGAAACTCAAAACGAGACCTGAGCCAAGTGCAGCTTTAGCTTATGATAAAGACATCCATGGATGGAACATTAGAGTAAGGCAAGAATGCACTGAAGGGGAAGGGGGATTAGACTATACAAAAAGTGAGATGAAGATTTATGATTTGGCTTTCAGTTCAGCTTTCTAGCCTATGTTGACACAGTTTAAAAAATTACATTGCTATTATTTTCTAACCATAATATGGTATGTGAATGTATCAGTGTATGTAAACATCAGTTATAATGGTGGTATGTTTTATGTGGGGGATGTTGAGTGACTCAATATTTTCAATTACAATAGTATTTTATTAGAAATTGCCCCGTTCTAGTGCCCAGTTGCCTGCATCCTACATAGCGGCTGCTTTGCTGAACTCAAAAGGATAAGAATAGCCTTTAGGATTAGTTTCCCTGTCATAGTTTTTAAACTAAACTTTAATTTTATGTCATTAGCTTACTTCTCATAAATTATGTGGCATGAAAAGTCATTAAATTACTTGTATTCACAGTAGGTTACATTGTTGCCGCAACCATAAACAAAATGGGTAGCATGAGATCCAGCACCGGGAACATGCTAACAAAAAGTCCATGCTTACCAGCTAACGAAGATCAGTCCTGTTATCGACGGAAACAGGCACATGGAAACTCCAGGTATTTTGGCATTACTCCTACCACTGACAGTGATCTCCACAGGCTGGTGCCATTAAAATTCTTCTCACTAAGATCCTCTCTTGAAATGCTATGCAACTATTGTAGGCGGCACTTACTAGCTAAAACATTCTCCAGATTGCTGTTTCTTGCATTTTTTCAGACCCCAAAGGATCCTTCGCCTTTGTTACCAACATGTGCTGCTGATGCAGTGACCAACAGCCACCCGACCATGACAAACGTGGGAAAAGAGCACAGACAGTCCACACGGAGTGTCACGCACTAGTGGAGGATGGCAGCTTCTTCTTGGTGTGGATGGTACACCGTGACATCATGTGCAACCAGACAAGCAGTTACAGAAAATGGAAGGATGGTTTAAAAAAAAAATCAATCAATTAATTGGTGGATGTTGGTCAGCTGTTGCCTGTTTTTGCACCTGCCCTTCAGTGTTTACCTGATTGTTCCTTGCCCTGCACCCTCCCGGATTGGTTAATTGTCTGTCTCACTCCTGCTGTGTTGTTACCTAGTATAGTTTTTGTATTTAAGTTCCTGATCCTGTTCTGTTTTTCCTGTAGCCTGTACTACGTAGTGGGGTAACTGTCTTATCGGAATAACTTGTCGATTTAAGGTAGTCTGCGCAAATTGTTAGTGAGAGAATATTTAGTCCATTTAAACTGTGGTACCTTAAATCCAACAAGTTACCCCGATAAGCCAGTAACCCCACTTTGTAGTACAAGCCACTGGAGTCATTGTGATTGTTGGATGCATGATAGTTGAATGCTCCGTTGTTTGTAATCTGCCTGCCTGCCTCTTGTTGCCCTAATCTGTTAGAATTTAGTCTTTGTTTAGCCCCCTTTTTGGTTTTAACCCCTTGTGGTCCTTTTTCTTCTGCAGTGTTCCTAGTGTTTCCAGTTTAATAAACCCCAGTTTCCCTGCAAGCCGCAAGTGGGTCGTCCACATTTCTGCCGGCATCACGCCTTGGACTCGGCACCAGATCCGTCCGAGTCCGTGACAGACCGATTATACGAAGAATATGCTTCCCTGGTTCTACTAACGGTGGAAAAATATTACTGGTGAGGTCTTATGTTTTCTTCAGAGCTTCATAGATCCCAATCCAAATAAGGAAGAAAAAAAAAACTAATGCTTACAAATGCTAGCAGGCACTGAGTCTCTGCTTCCCACTGAAAAACATATCATATTACTACAAGAAGGCAATAGACGCTGACACTTCCTCTTTCACAAGTTTACTCTGCATTTCTTCCAGTTGGCAGTGATCCTAAGAAACCAACAACAATCTTTCCCTTTGAATGATTCTTCTTTTGAATGTTTCTTAGTGGAAACTAAAGAAGATTTGGCATGTAAAGCAGCCCTGCACAGCGGGTTTGGTGTTGTGTTATAGACAGTATTAGCATTGATTTCATCTTTGCCCTGACCCTAGTGAGGCACTTCAGCCGTCACAGAGCACTGCTGATGCTTGATGACGGTGCTTCACTCTATCTTTGTCTCTTCAGATGGCCCTTTCAATAAAAATGCAAACATTAAAAGCAAAAAAACCTGCAAAAAGCTTCATATAATATATGTAACCCACAGAAAATCAACTCTTCGGATATATTTAATTGTAAGATTATTAGCCACCAATGAAGGAAGATGATCATTGCTTAGGAGGCATCTCCCATCACCAGCAAACTGCACTGCACAGGTCCCTGATTGGCCACTTTGTAGCAGTGAGCCAAGATATCCTTTTTGGTAATTCCTCCCTTAGCAGAACGGTGCCAATTTGTTTCACTGCCAGAGGCTCCTGGTCACAATTGGCAAATGACATGAAACAACTGAGATCAGAACCATGATCTCAGCTGTTGAGCCCAAGGCCAAACTGCAGAGGAAGAAACTGACAAATGGTGTTATGAAATAAACCAGGCGATTTGCATAATCAGGACACCTGGATGCTTACTTGGAAAGGGCTTTTCCACCAATTTATGTGACTTTCTACAATGTTTTGCCCCTCGCATTTGACACAGTCTGATGAAGGATCCTACCTTCATTCCCTTTCCTTCACAAGGTCTCACCTCCATTGTGAATTTAAAAAAATGCACATATGTATGTCCCCTGCAGTGATTTACAGTTTCATACAATTGGGACCAAGAGACACAGCACAGCAGCTGAGCATTAATCTAATGAGGCTTCACCTCAGAGCCCAGCATGTGCAGCCAAATGACTGATTCACCTCAGTTGACAATCAGCTGATTTCATTTACACCGTGTTACTGAGGATGATGCAGATGAAAGTTCCCCATATCAGAATGGCTAGGTACAACCAATAATGCCAGTGATTATACTCATCCCAAGTGCCACTCTGCCCTTTCTGTGTGAATTCAGACTGCTTGTTTTTTCCTGTTGCCGGTGGAACATTCCATATGTATTCCAGATTCTAAAATTTCTTGACAAGATCGATCAGATTTGAATGGAAAACGTACTGTCAGTATATGGTAATTCATATGTCTTCTCTATTCGATTCTATACAAATTCAGAACAGATACTTGATGTCATATTTTATCTGAAGAGAGGTAAGAAAAAGAAAAATATGGGATAAGGAATTTTCTTCAGTTTTCTGTAGTTGTTATGAGTACAGAATAACCATTTTCCCATTTCAAAAGACAAACAAATCAATAAATCAATACACTGAGTTTGCCCCGAGTATAAATTTATTGTAAAGGTTGACAAAAATACAATAATTTCCAGGTATATTTAATATATGTTTCTATGATGGCATTACTTGTGATTTTATGTCTAGGTATTTTGTACATGTTTTATCACTTTACTTTCCCCACATATTTATATCTCTTCAAAAAACGTTTTCCTATTATATTCATACATACTAGATGCTGGTGCTGCTCGTGTGAACTCATAGCGCGTCCCTTGGCTCTATTTATGGTGCAAATCAGGTCTTCAGTTCTGTGTAGTGCCCAGCAGTGCGTCTCCACAGGTCTTGGCAATCTGGTCTCCATATCTGTTCTTCTTAGTGAACAACGTCAAGAAGCCACCAGCGGAAGCACCAACCTGCTGCTCCAGGTCTAAACTGTCACAGGTCCTTCCCCACAGAGCCAGTGTTTTAGTGTATAGTGTGAAGAGGTTTGCATCGTGCTTAGCAAGTGAGCTAAAGAGTACAATTTAGCAAACAGATCTAGCTCCTTGAGAGCTTTCAAAAGCACTTTCTGGTTATTTTTATTTATATGTTATTACTATATCCTTATAGTAATGGATGCATCTCTGTATGACTGTGCCTCTGAGAAAGTGGCTTTCTGCACACTTTAAATGTTCAGATATTTATGTACAAGATATTCGGTGTGACAGGTGCATCTTGAAGCATTTTAGAAACCTCCACAACGCCACATGTCCAGTGTTCCACGCTGAGAATCTGCATCATTGAATGATACACTTGTCAAATCATCTTATCCAATTTTATAATGTGGATACATGCAACAGTGTAAATTAAAGGCATGTTATACTGAAGGATTTCCAATAAGGAACGAGAAGGCAGGAAAATAAATGTAAGGTAGAGGTCAATGAATAACTATATGGAGACTGAATCCTCAGTTCTCCAGGGTGACTGTAGGCTAATTAATAATTAATGCCAGAACCAGTGTGTTTGAAATGCAGATGTGATAACTGCGGGCTTGACACAGTGGTTCAGAGGAAGCAGATTTGCAAGCTACAGGGAATTGGCAGTCCCCAGTTTACAGGCTATGGCAGCAGACCTGGGTGCAACGCAGGGCCGATGGTTTAGATTAGATTCCCTTCAGCTGCTAATTACCTGAACACACTTTGAAGTTCCTTCCTCTGGTGAAATGAGTAGTTGGTTCAGTCAGGGGACTTGGAGAGATGATCAAATGGATACGCTGAATGGACAGATAAAGAATAAGAGAGAAAGAAAGAAAAGGAAGGAGAGGGGGAGATGGATCTTTGGGTGTGGAATCAGACACAGTCTAACAACACATTTTCTCAGATTTTTGCCCTTGAATTCACATAGCCTTAGATTTATGAATTTGAGAACTGGTCTTTCTAAAATATACTTCAAAGCACATAAAGATAAACCACACAAATAAGAATCACAACTAATATTTATATTCCTGCATTGTACGTCAAAACATTAAAATCTTACTTTGGTATAAATTGTTCACAACTACAATGGCAATGAGTCATTTAAGTGCTCAACAATAGAGGCATGTACAGTATGGTTAAAGATTTCTACTTGTAACATAAAGGTTGCTATAGTTATATAAATGTATATAAGGTCATAGGAAATGTGCCCAGTTTGCCATATATAGGTGTGCATTTCAGCTGACCAGCACTGCAATGCTGTTTACACAGGATAATGCACACTGAACCAAAAAACAACGATTTTATAATTATACATACAGGAGCATTAAAAGGGCTATGGACATTCTTAGATTTAACAACACCCACCAACTATCATGAATACTAAGAGAACATATTGTAACTAAAACATAATTTTTAGTTGATAGCACTTGAATTTCTCCAAAATATGTTACACCACAACATGAGTTAATGTGTACTGTGTCTTGAGCCCTGGGTTGACTCTGGCTGCTCTACGGACACTGGACATTGCCTGGCCTTCATTCTGACCCCAACAATTGTCATGGTGACATCAAGCATAACTTCCATTCAGCCACTCCCAGCCAGCTCCTACTCCAAGTAGACTAGGCGTGCCTGTAACTCACTGGTTAATTGCCATGGATTAGAAGCACCTGGTTTGGTCAGCAGCCCCTTCCCTGGTATTGTGAGTACTGAGGCTTTGCCTCGCTGAGCGTTTGTTTTGTGGCTACCCTGGTATCGCTCCCTGATCAGTTGGTTCATTAGCTCTTTGCCTTTTGTTTCAGATTTGGTGATTTTTTTTTTCTCTGTATTGATGATTTTCTTTGGATTATGTGACATTTCCAGCATTTCCAGCTATTGAAAAGATCAGGGGCTAAGTCAAGTTTATTCGGGGCTAAAATAGACGGGGCTATAATAGTCGGGGCTATAATAGTCCGGGCTATATCCCTGAGTGACAGGACATAATGACTGTATTCCTTGTGAGCTCCTACTGGCTCTTCTATTGCAAGTACAAGATTGCAGGACTTTTACGTTTGGATCCTCTTATCTATTCCGTACTGTATGTGTGTGTGTCATGGAGTGCAAGTTGGAATATGCAAAAAACTACCCCATCTCCCCACAGAAGAATGAAATCAGAAACTTTATGATAGCCTTATGATATTCTAACCTAGCCCATTTGCCAAATTGTTTAATTTTCCAGTTTGCATAATTCGTTCTGGAAACGTGCTTGTAATCCAAAGCACTTGTATATCAAAGTGAATTTTCTCATAAGGAATAATGGAAACTCAGATGATTCATTCCACAACCCAAAAATATTCATATAAAATGATTAATACAAAATATAAAGTAAAAATACATAAAACAAATTATCCTGCACTTTACCTTTGAAAGGAATTGTGGATGGTGTGAGGGAGATGAGAGAGAGGAGAAGAGGAGGGTAATTTTGTAGGATGACTTTCACTATAACTAATAGAATCACTGCTTTCTGTCGGCTCACTGGAATCTTTTTCTTTTTGTGCGACTTAACAAGGAACCTATCCAATGACAGCTGCTTCTGCCTCCTTTTCGATTTCATGGAAATGTGACATTGCATTGTTAAACAGATTCATCGCTACTACGCCCTTATTTGGGTGGTGCTTTTCTACTAAATTTTGAGTATGCGAGTGAGGCACACCGACTGACACCAAGCATGGGAGACTATTACCCACAATCCTGCAGTGAGAGAGAGAGAAGAACCATCAGCTCAGCTGTGATCATGTGACGCTAGGTGTATACATAGTACTCATATTGCAAGACCTCACTTGTTTTATCAAGTTAAAATTTATCGCAAATTTTTGCTCGTCTTGCAAAACACTGACTGTTACTTGCAGTACAAGTTTATTTTTAATTTCACAGCATGTCCTCTTTAGTGTACAACAGGAATAAATATGCTTAGTGTCAACTTAGATCAGTGAAAAGACAGATGCAAAAACAAAATGTCCACTACAATGGACATAAATGAATGGATGGGGTCTCATACATAGAATGGTTTTGGTTGACCGATTTTAAATTTCAACAAAACTGTAAGGTGTTTATTAAGCAAACATAACAGAATGATGCTGAAATGTTTAAGGTTCCGTGTCTAACCTTTGTGCTACACTAATGATGCATTGTGTTTTGACTTTGCTTCACCTGCTGCTTTTCAGAAACTGAGCCCAGACCACATGAATGTACATTCACTTGTCTTTAAGACCTGCACCGCTAAACTTTCCGAGGTGATTAAATTTTCCTGGTTTTAATGTTGCTTTAACGTTAATGTAATACACCTTCCAAATGTATCACATTTTGAAAGATGTACTTTAAACACTTGCATCGCTTCCCTCTTCTCCCCCGTACCTTCCTGGTTCCGTCGAATGTGTTCTGTGCCTTAATTCTTTGTATTGTTGGAGAACAGAGGGCTGTCACAAGGCCCCTTGGCACTTTGCTTTTTAACATGGGTGTGAAAGAGACGTAAAGCTGTGAGCTGAAATGGTGACAATGTGTCGTGCTGTTTATGAAGCTCATTGCGTATGTGTGGCCAGAATGAAGTCCTATCAATGTCACAACTGTTCTAAAATGCAAAATGTAGTTTTATAATTTTCATATTGTATTCTTTTGCATAATTTGTGGTTCTGCAATTCAATAGTGGCGAATGTATTGTCCAGGTGAGCTGAAGGGCTATAAGCAGAAATAAGTTTAAATGGGAATTTTACTGCAGCAGCACGGCTTTTGGGAAACGCAATTGGTAGCCACAAACATTGAAGTTTACTATTACTACTAGGCTATTACTGCTGCTATAATCTAGTAGAAGTAGTAGGCATAGTAGTATTAGAAGCAGTAGTATTTTTGTCTCAATTTTACTCTTGCAAATTAATAAATTAGCAAATTATACTAAATAAATGCATGAGGCCCATGCCTGCATTTATCTTGAGTACTGGTAGCTTTTATTACTTCAAACATCTTAATATATATTTTACACATTATTCAAAATGATTAAACTAGCGATAATATAAACCATTAAAGCGTTTTCCGTCACAAAATATTTTGTCGGCTTAGGTCAATACGATGATATTTTTGAGTAAGAAATCTCTACTGCATATGTTTTTTTCGAAGCTAGTTTTACCTACTTCACTCTATTTCAATTTTCTTTTTAACGCTTCATACCACCGCAAGCCGGGAACTGTAGTTTCCACAAGCAGTCATTAGTACTGTAACGGAACTATGTTAAGAAATAAAAAACAATTAAGGTTGCATACAACATATATTTTCCACATTGTTTATACTGAAATTAATATGCTATATTATATTAAAATGCTATACACCTATTAAAGAAACACTTTCATAACCACATTGAAGCCTTTTTGATGAGTGACGGCTATTTCGCATATTCATATACATCATATTTCGTGCGCTGAGCAGAGGGCTTCTTATTCCACCTGTAGTACAGTAGTAAATTAATACTTGCAGTATTAGCCTGCGTTCATATTTGTTCAAACTATGCAGTAGCACAAACAAAATTCGCCACACTGTACTGAATGAGAGGTCATGGGATGGATGAAAAGAGAAATAATCTAGAATATATTAATTAAAAATATTTTAATATAATTAAAAAGTAAGGCACCAAATCATCGAAATATACATGCTCCTGTTAAATAGTTTTGTAGTAGGCCTACTTGCTTGCGGACGGACTTAGATTGGACCGAGGGTTTGAGATATTGCAAGCAAAATAGCAAATACCTATGAACAATGCTACGCATAACAGGCAGGGTCTACGCACGGATTTACGGTGTTAGTTGTCTTTCACTAGGCTCTTTTCGAAAGACCTAAAAAAGCATTTAGTGTTGGGGAATATTCTCCATTATAATAAATTGTGCGAAAATATGACAACACGGAGTATGCAGACTCGCGCTCTCAGAATAGAATCGTTTGTCAAATCACTATTACTGTCCTTAAAACAACAATATAATAGCCTAATTACGTTGGCCTATGTGACTGCAACCAAGACTCTAGTTCCATAGAAGGATTGCTATGACACATTTTATTCGTTCAAGAAATAAACATGGAACGACAGAGAACAGCTTAGCTATACCATGAAAGTAAAATAGCGAAATACTTTCTAGCGCTGGGGAAACGAACTGAACACGGCGATTAAGAAGATGACTCCAGTGATAATAACGATAAAGTGTCGACAAAATGATTTTATACAGTGCAATCCCACGCAAGTTTACGTTGAGATGTTCGGATATTTTTTTTTCTTTATTTTCGTACGTACCAACATTTTAATTTGGAATATGTCTTGATGCGCGTGCCAATATACATCGGTATTGTTGTACATATATTCAACTCTGCAGGGGAGATTCTAGCTACTGAAAAGATGAGGAGGCAAGTCAAGTTTTCTTTTTTTTTTTTTTGAAGGAAGACTGGCATCGATAGTCAGGGCTTAAAATACTCCGGGCTTTACCCCCGAGTGATCATTAACGACGCCCATGCAACTCTGTATACCTGCATCAATTGTATTTAGAATGTTTACATGACGATATTCAATTAGGCCCTATAATGATCTTCGAATAGAAATCTGATGTTTTTGTTAGAATAAGTGTATAATTCAACTCACTGTTACCCAAATGTGTACAATGAATCATCTGCCTTTCTACCCCATACATTTGTTGATACATTTATTATAAATTTTAGCAAATTAATACTAGGCCTAATATCCTGAAAAGCATGGTAAGATAATGTACTATTATAAAAATATATAAAATATGAGTTGAATTAAAATAATGAGTTTGCTACGAGTACAGTATAAAATAAAAGCCCATGCCATCCAATGTGTGTGCCGTGAGTTTGTTCCCTATATGCTGCCTGCTGTAGACTTCAGCCCCTCCCAATATGCATATAGCCTAGTTTCTACTGGACTCAATTATATAATTTGTTTTGGTCAAAAAAATAGCAATGGACGCCGGTGCGCTTTGGGGCTCCGCTACCCACTGAGTTTGTTCTACCACCCCGGTCCGACTCTTTGCCATTCATTGTTGTTGAATTCCTTACCATTGTTTCAATTGCAAAAAGTGTCTTGAATTTCTATTTCTTTTGGATATAAGGATCTTTATATCTTTTAAAATATTTCAGCTTTTAACATACACTATAGTTGCAAGTATGTGCAACTGGAAACGCTGCTTTTTTTCCAGTTACCGGAGGCCATCCTAAAACAGTTTCGTTCACGTGTACACGCCTATTGAAATGTGCGTTCTATAAAGTAACGTGCGTATTTTATTTTTTTTCTTTCACATTTTTTTGCCTTCATAATACTCGGAGTATATATCTTAGTAACGAAAGGCCTAAAAGTGTGGGCGCCCGGTTTTGACACTGAGAAGGCCGACGCCTATAAGCAAAACCTTTCTACTGACTTTTATGCTGTACTGAAAACACCAGCTCGATCCTCAAGCTGCCACCCAGCGCGCGTCTAAACCAACACGCGACTTTTAGATACAGATAATATTTAGAGTCTGTTGAAATGAACAGCGTCTTTATCGGAGTGTTTATTTCATTGAAGTATTTTTCATCATGTTTTACGATAGGCCTAAATCACCCATCCCTCTATGTTTCTGAGCGCTTTTGAATGTCAAATGAATGTAGCCTATATGCATCGGTTGTTTGTGCTTTGCCGGTACTGAAAGGGGAGGTTCAAATGATGCAAGTTTAAATTACAATAAATTACCTTGAGCCTTTGTATAATAATTGCAATCATGTGAGCTTTTGCGTTGATTCTTTTAATATTGTATAGACTACATATAGTGTGCGTGTGTTTGTAAGTACTCGCTATCAGAGTAATGTGAATAATCTGTGCAAACAAATAACATACAAAAAGTAGAGTTCTTCTTAGTAGCCTATATACAACAATTTTCTAATTAACAAATTAAGGTTGTGCTGCGATGTTTCACCTTATCGGTTGTAATTTTATATCTTGCCCAGCTCCAGAAGTTGTTGAAGTTTGTTGCAACAGTATCTCAAGATACTTTTCATATTATTTTCTTTGGTGTCCAGTCAGGGCCTTCCCTTTGAATGAGTCGCCTTACTGTGCCCGGTACTGGGATTTGTTGGCCGCTGCAGGCTTTTATTACGTTCTCCATGGAAACCCGGATCGTGGGGAAAAATGTGGAGCCTGAATAATGAGAATCACCACAAGCAAAGGCTTGAAAGCAGCATCTGTTACACTTGGAAACTTAGCCTATCGAGAGAAGGATAACAGCACACCAGCACTCCACATTGCCGCCTTCATCTACTTTCACTTACTGGCTGTTCATATGCTATTATTTACTGGTTGTATATATTTCAATATAAATAACCCTTTTCAGTACAAAATTCTTGCCAATGCATACGCTTATACTAAATATTTTTAACATAACAAATCACTCAAAAAACACGGAAAGAAAATTTGAAAATAAACCACTCACAAAGAGCTTCGAATTAATTAAATAAGCTGCGCACCAAAAAAAAAGTACAAGTATATATGTATAACGATAAATATGGCGTACATTTTTATTCAAATTGTTCCTAAATATGCTAAATGTTTTTTTTTACTCACGAGTATACAACAGAGTGTATCTATGAAAAGATATTTGGGTAAACAAACGAGCGATGCAAAATAAATTCTTACTATTACAGTATATCACGCTTAACTACACTTTAGTAAGTTCTTGGGAAAGAAAAAATAAACGTTCGTTTTCATTGAATTCGTAGCTGTTAAACGATTAAAATTTAAGCTCCCTACTTTTCAGCTGTCCATCCAGTTTATGTCAGAGGGCATTGATTCTCAGTGTTAAGGCAACCAGCTATGATTTCATTAGGTTTTGATAGCAAACTCACCTGTTCTTGTGTGAGCTTCTGCACACTTTCCTCGTGTTCAATGACAAATGACGCTCTTTGATGACTGGTGGCCGGTAGCCTTCTATTTATGCTAAATGTATGAAAATGTATGCAAATTTAAATCAAGCTTAAGTTGCGAGCTCTTCTAACATATTTGATGGAATTTAAAACCAACAAAATTCTCGGTTGTAGAATTATAAAGGGAAATATAATCACGTACAAAAGTAATTGCAATACGCATTAGGGGAAATTTTAAATGATATACAGCACGGTTATTACCACTTTGAAATGAATTGTCCAATAGCCGATTCGAACTGCAATAATTCTATTGCAATATGCGTGTGTGTGTGTGTGTGTGTGTGATATGCATTATTTCTGTTTAAATGTATTAATTAAAATCCCAGTTGAATAACTGTTATTCCTCCACGCGTTTGAAATTTAAAAAATGTTTCCTCCTTAAACAATTAATAATCAGTAGCTTTTAAAACCAATACTTACACACAACGAGAGACGTACAATAAAAATGACTTATGACTGAAGTGACGCATCTGAATTTATGTCTGTTACACAGTTCTAAAGAACGCAGCCTATGAAATAAGTCGCTTCCTGTTTTGTGTCAGTGTAGCTGATCTATCTCCAGTAAGACTCGTGTTTGGGGGGGGGGGGCAGCCTCGTTTCGCTATTGGTTTCGACCGGATCAAGCTTTGTTTCGACTGGTACAGAGAACCGTCAATTATAAACTGGCTGCTGATTTGGCTCCCTAAGCAGAGACATGTCAAAGACTGAAGCCGTTCCCTTTGCAACATTTTTACTACTACATCAAGCATGGCCACAGCTGCCTCCAATCCCTACAGCATTATCAGTTCTATGGTTCAGGCAGACTCTTCGGTCATGCAGCAAGGGAATCCCTTTAGGAATCACCAGAAACTTCTACAAAGCGACTACCTCCAAGGAATTCAGAGCAGTGGACATCCTATTAGTCATCAGTGGGTAAGCAGTTTATCTGAGGGAAATCCGTGGTCAGCATCTCTGTCGGGCAGCCCGTTGGAGCAGCAGGATGTGAAACCGGGACGAGAAGACCTCCAACTTGGGGCAATCATTCATCACAGATCTTCTCATGTCGCCCATCACTCACCCCATTCCAATCATCCAGGTGCGTGGGGAACATCCGTGTCTCACAACTCATCTGCAAACACCGGGGGGCAACCGATTAACATTTATACCCAGGCTGGTTTCACGGTCAATGGCATATTGGACCACGGAGGTCTTACGCCTCCCTCGAACTCTTTAGAAGACCAGGGTTTGCATCTGGGAATAAGAGACAACCCAGACCACGCCGACATCGGGGGACACCACTGCCATGACCACTCCGATGAGGAAACACCAACCTCGGACGAATTGGAACAGTTCGCCAAACTGTTCAAACAAAGGCGGATCAAGCTCGGCTTTACGCAGGCAGATGTGGGTCTTGCTCTGGGCACTTTATACGGCAATGTCTTTTCACAGACGACCATCTGCAGGTTCGAAGCCTTGCAGCTCAGTTTTAAGAACATGTGCAAACTGAGACCTTTATTGAACAAGTGGTTAGAAGAGGCTGACTCGTCCACCGGCAGCCCCAGCAACTTTGACAAAATTGCTGCGCAAGGAAGGAAAAGAAAGAAAAGGACGTCGATAGAGGTGAGCGTGAAAGGGGCGCTGGAGTCGCACTTTCTTAAATGTCCCAAGCCGGCAGCCCAGGAAATATCCTCTTTGGCTGACAATCTACAGTTGGAGAAAGAAGTGGTTCGTGTCTGGTTTTGCAACCGACGTCAAAAGGAAAAAAGAATGACTCCTTCGGGGGAGCAGCAGACTCACGAGGTATATTCCCACAAAATAAATGCGGACAGTGCTGCGTGCCGTGATCTATGACTAAAGGACGGGGATTTACCCACCAAGGCTGACGACGACAAAAATGTAGTGGGTTTTCTTTTATATGTTTCATTTGTAATTTCTGATGGTTTGATGATGACAATGATCAGAGGCGACTATATATATAAAAAAAGAACTTACCGTTTTCTCACGTCGGGGCAACGTATCTACATAGACTGATGTTTAATCTATTTTATAAAAGAAACATTTTATTACCGAATTAAAATATTGATTCATTGATTTTCTAAAGAGAAATCTTGACTGAATCTTGAATTTACACGAAATTGTACTCGATGGCATAGAACAGTGTTTAATATCGGTACACACACACACACACACACACACATTTGAATATAAAGTTCTGTTTCTTTGTAGCAACGCATAAAGCCAAATTAGATATTTGGGGGATACAAGCACGTCCTCCCTGGTTCCTGCACCCCGACTGTGCCTATTAATAACTTCCCAGCGCCTGTGTATTATAGGCGAAGGTGTTTCTATTTAATTACAGTATTTTTGGTACTTCGGGTTTGGCTAGTTGAATGGATAAGGGGTTTTACAGATAGTACTACATTTCGAGCCAAAAATTTCAAATTTTAGTCTAGCGTGTTTATTATTTAGAGTTCAAAAACTTTCCTCGCTGCAACACTACAGTGAAGCTTTTATAGCATTACGTGGTTAGTCACTTTATGAAACTTTAAACTGATGTCCCGGTCGTATCGTTACACTTATTTACAAGGCATGTATATCAGATTAACGCTATATGTTATCGATATACGGGACAGATGTATATTTCAACAGTGCGTCCGGCTTCCTATGGGGTCAATAGCATAAACAAGCTAAGTAACACCATCCAAGCAAGGTTTCTGAAATGAAATAACAAAGCTTCGAAGGCGTATTATTTGGCTACAATTTTCTTCTTCTCAAATGCTAAATTTTGAATATAATTATGTCCTCAACCACAATACTTTCGTGTATTTTTTGGATCTGGCACAGAACCATAAGATATTTTACAATGTCACAGTATTGGGTTGTATCTCATTATTTTGCCTGAAGTTATATAAGCCTCGATTCTAGTATTATTGATGAATTTCTTTAATATTTTCCAATTTGCTATTGTACAGTTTTGTATAGAACCTTAAAAAATTAATTTAAAAATGCATTATAGTTTAATCATGTATTTAGAGATGTAAAATAAACACTATTTTCATTACAAACTGGAGTTTTTTTTATTTCAGTAGCAAATACTTCTTATTCATAATTTTATCATCCATTTAGCCTAAAATTTCGTTGCAGTACTGTCGTGTGAGGGGGGGCACATCCGTTCGTTGGTAAAATACCCCAGAATAATTTTTTTTCCCCGAGAACTTTTCACATATGTTTATTATTTTGAAATAGACAATGCAACTTAAATTAAAGACTGTCAGTCTGTATATGTTACGGAGTCGCTATAAATGTTTTGTAATCACAGGGACTATATGAAGGCATTGGAATTAGTTTCAATTACTGCTATTATTTATTACCGCTTTCCATTCCGTAAACTTCTAATTTTAACTGTGATGAAACAATATTTAGACTAAAATACGAGCTAAAAGATCTTTTGAAATTCTAGAAATATAGTGTATATTATCTGTTGTACTCAATTCCTCTAAGATGCATTTTATTTAGGCCAATACGTAATTTTATTATACATTATTGATAGCAGTAGTATTTAGTGTCGGATTTATCAGAGCTTGTGAAAAAGAAAGTATTATTGTTCCGGAAACCTCTGCACTAAAGTATAATACAGCAAGTGAGACTTGACCGAGTAAGCCTTAGGCGCCAAATGTTTCAACAGGTTAGTTGATATATTAATACGTAAATAATTATTAAATAATAATGCCTTTAATAATGCCGTATATTTTAGACATTTCACTGTATTCTATTAAACTAAACTACATGATTCTTTCAGTTTTACACATTTGGTTTTATTACCAGATACAACTTTATTAGTATTCTATTCTATGAAAAGCCGAATAAGGAAATACTGAAATTTCAGTTCATTATTCATTTATGATGCTTCTGAAAATGCATGCATTGTCTGTCTTTAATAAGCAGTAGGCTATGCCTATACTCCGAGTGTTCGCGAAATTAAAATTCGATTACTGTTAACCAATAAGCGACTACACTTTACAGGACTGTAATTTGTATTTCAGTGTATTATACACAACTTTGGCATCATTCCGTGGAATTAAACCGGAGACACGATTCGATATTAGGTGTAAATGTATATATTAATTATATGGAGAATACTGAGAATTGCAGGAAACGGCATGAAATACGCAGATGAATAGGTTACTTAACGTAATGCTTTATCTATCTATTAGTTTTTCGTTATCACTTCAGGCGCATGGGTGGTTAACATTTTCCCTCGTACTTTGACATTCCTTATGGTGTATAGATGACATTTTAAACTGAATGTGACATACAACAGCTGTGGGTTGGACAAGGGGAACAGTCATTCAATACATGACATAGTGGTATTGTCTGCCAACTTTCTTTTTCTATAGCAATGGTTTCTATTATTTCCATCATATTTTTGTAAAGAAACAATAGGGCCACCTTTGAAACAAATAACAAAAGAGAAAGCGATCCCAAACCATGACACTGAAGTAGAGGCATTTCATCTAATTACAAATAAGAGTGCAGCATCAGACATGCTGTTACCATGCCACTATATAACAACTGAGAATCCATATAAGCTGATTTTGTGAACTATTTACATAACGACCAAACCATAACTGAGCATAGCATCTTTAATGACTCAGTCCACAGAGTTGTGGTCCAACCAACAGGGCTCAAAATCGGACAACAAGTTGAAAATCCACCATGGAGACGTCATAGCTGGTAAAAAAAAAAAAATACAAAATAGGCAGGTCTAAATACAACAAGTTGAGGTGGGCAGAGCACGGGGTGGCGGAGCTGGCATGGGCAAAGGAAAAGCGTTGGGCTGGTGTCAGACCTGGATGTCACAGATGTCACAAACACAATGAGATCATCAAAGATAAGCAAGACCTAAAGGGTAAATGTATAGAAGGATAATCTAGAACAGGGAGCCTTTGCAAGATCATCCTGGGGCCGGTCAAAGCCAGGATCCCATTCATGCAGTTTATTTTTTGTTTGTCCCCAGTAACCATGTGAAATTCTAAGTCTTTTCTCTTACACAATGAATGGCCCCAGACACTCGCGCCTAAGCTCCAGATGGATCTTCCACAACTCTATTCAAGTTTTGTTTTGTTACAACATGATCGTTGGTCCCACAATCATAAACAAAACCACTGTGCTTCGAAACAGACACCATAACAGAAATTCAACAGAAAGTGACCATGACGTACACCTACTGGGAAATGGTGCAGCTCATATCTGCAAACACTAGACGGAGGCACAGGGGAACTATTTGACAATTAATAATCACATGAAAATGGAAGCATGGACATGTAGACAAACAGTCATCTGCTTATTTGCTGTAGTACCTATACATCTACCAATATATAATACAGTGACGGGTGTTATATCTTTAGTTATTTTGCTCCATTTTGTTCTATCATGAAATCACCAGAAGAATCATTGACAAGGTAAGTTTATGGGAAGTAATTCATTAGACCATGTCACTCAGTGTTATTTCATATTAACATTAGATCTTTCATCAGTCTGCGAGCTTCGAATACAACCCAGTGCTTCCAGATTAAAGTACAGACCAGAGATTATAAGACAACTTGTATCCAAGTACTTTGTTTTAGTGGAAATAACTATGATAAATAAAGTATGTTAAAAATAACATTGATTTTCTGTTACACGTAAGAGCAACATATGTGGGACATGAAGTAAACAAGCTGAAAGCACTTAGCATGCCTGAAACAGCTGGTATTGACTGTACCTCGCCAATGGGAATGAACTTCCAAATGTGCACTTAAAAGCCCAGCTCGCCGCATTTGCTTCTCATAAAATCGGAAAAAGCTTCGGCTCTGCAGATATAGTAATACAGCGGCTGTGTAACATACAGGGTGTAAATGAGAAATCATACATGAAGATTGCACTTTAAACTTAGTGCGAGGCATGGAAAGAGACACGAGGTATGGAATTGAAGATGGAAGCAGTGATTACTTAGCACAGTGTCACTGATTTTTAATGATCCATCCATTCATCCACCTTCAATAATACAGGGTCACTGAGCTTTTTGAATGTGTTGCACATATATTTTAAATAAAATGATCAGTTGATTGATTGGTGATAGATAGATAGATAGATAGATAGATAGATAGATAGATCATTTTATTGTCTTGAAATTTTTCATTTTGTTTATTATATTTATTAATGACTCTGCCCAGAAAAATAAAAAATACAACCTGATTTTGCTGAAAAACTGACTTAGGTAACATTTCCAGCAAGAAGAAATCTCAAAGAAAAAAAATGAAACTAAGAATTAAGTTCTTGGATTTGGCTTCAGTAAATACTTACCCAGCTGTGGTGATGTATAGCTGACCCTGGGCAGGGCTTCGAAATAATACATCTATCCGTCCCCTTTCCATGCCTGCCTGTCCTATGTAGGTGAAGACAGTACAGAGCCTGTCCCAGAATCAACAGGCACAAGGCAGGGAATAACCCAGGATGGGGCGCCAACCCATCGCATGACAACATATAGTACAAACAATGATAGCAATTTGCACTATAGCATATAATATATGTGAATTGTAGGGAATTTACAGCTGAGGAAAATGCTTCTAAAATAAATGACCACCTCAATAACGTCTTCATTACAGAAGTCTTTCTTTGTCTTATACGTTCCCATTAACATATTATCTATGCTGATCAGCTCGTTCATTTTGCTGGTTTTATTAGCCAACTGTTGTGTCTGCTTCTCTCCCACCTACATGCATTTTATGAAGCTAATCTGATATCTGACTCCATTAAGTATGACATGATAATTGGCTTACCTCAGAATCCTGGCATTTACTGAAATGTATGCCGTCAAACCTGTAAAAATAGTAATACAGAATATCTTTCTTGTGTTGCCTATTGAATGGAAATATATATATGGATAGACTTTAATGCATAAATCTTAAATACATGACATTCATCAGTAGAACATTTGTGTTTATGTAGCAATATGTTTACCTGCTGTTTTTCACCTCTGGGTAGAATCGACATCACACCGCTTTGCTTTACCCCCCAAATTGCTGATCCATCTCTGTTGTTGGAGGGCAGGGGTGGTATTTGAAGAAGCCATGATATACAGGAGCTAACTATAGATCTAACATTTGCTTTAAAAATCCACAGAGTGTTACTGTAGTAAAACAATTATCATCTCTCACCAAGTACACATTCAGAATGAAGGGTACAGCCCTGGTATAGTTTTGTTCCCCGAGGTACAAGTAACATGAATGTACCCCCAATGGTACAAATGTGTTCCTCAGAGTCCATTACTATACCTTCACTCTCTTCCTACATTTACCTACAGATAGGGTGCAGTTGGCAGACCCTTAAGGGTACAGCCCCAACGACAAGTAATTGCAACCTCAAAGGTACGAACTGGTACTTTTTTTCTGACAGTGTAAAAAAATAATGATTGTCATTCTCAGTATTAACCATCTATATCAGCTATACTATACACCTGCATAGGATATAACCCAGTGATATTCACACTGAATGTGGGATATTGACAGCAGTTGTGGAGAGCTCTGTTCCAATGGCATTTTCATACACTGGACATTGAATTACAATGTGATCTCAGCATGTGATAGTCTGAGTAGAGATTAGGAAATGAAAAGCTGGATGCCTCTAAGAGAATCCTAGTCTCTTCTCCATATCAGTAATACATTGTACAGAACACGTCTGTGCTGCAGGGTAAATACTGTCCTCAACAGGTAATGGAACCAGGCACCTGTGAATACACAAGGGGATTGTGCTTGGCATCCTTACCCATCCCCCAAAAGGCCATTTGCTTTTCCCGACAGGAATAGTGACCGCTGTCACTGCTCCTAGTAAAGAAACAGAAACCGATTGCAAGGAATTGCAGACTTTTTGTTTGTGTGAGAAATAACTTAAAAAGTATTTGAAGGATCTTTTTTGAACTTTGCAGACACATTTTTTGGGTAAGGAACTGGGACTGGGTGAATTGTGAGGCAAATCACTGCAGAACACCATAAGCAACAAAGGGAGGGGTAACTGAATTTGAAGCAGCAGCACTATGTGACAGGAAAGAAGGGATGCTGTAGAAGACACTTAGTCTTGTGAACACAGTAATTCTACAAGTATTTGAGAACTTTTTCAGATGTTGCGGACATATTATACAGGTAAAGAATTGGAATTTTATTGTGTAACTTAGCCCTAGTCTTATTCACACAAAATTCGGCTTCTAATAAAAGTTTGTTTTTGTAGAGATAGGAAGAGTGTTTAAGAAAGGCAATGTTATGGTAATCTTCACAATATTCTGCAGTGTTTTAATTCAGCATAATTCATCTTGGGGGACCTCTCCCCTGTCCAAGATACCAGAATAGCGTTGCTTTTGATCCTACAGTCAAAATTCTGTACACCACAATGTAATGTATGGATGGTATGCCATTATTAAAAATTAGATAACGCCCAAGTCTAGTGTAGGGGGTACAGCTAGAGACTGGGGGGGTGTGTGTGGGAGGAGCAGTCATTAGATTGGGGGGTGGGGGCTGTACAAGGGATACATTGTTGTCCTGCCGAGAGCATCCAGTTTGCATAAGACATTGAAAATACAGAAGGACCCTTGGAAAATAATTCCAAGAGGGGATAGCTTCTCATTTCTTTGGAGGCTGAAGGCCAGCACCGGAACACGTTTGTCTTAGGCATTAAATGCGAAAATTGAACAAACATTACAAATACTAAAGACATTGTCACCGTCTGATGAAAAACACTCATGTCCACATTTTAATGGTTGATTTATTATAGATGAAATTTACCCATTCTCCTCTGCCTACTGATAACATTTGACATCTAATTGACCAATGGAAAGATGTTTCATAGTCATTTAATTAGTATTAATGTTTGTACTGATTAATATTTGTATTCATTATCATTATATATATAGGTTTATTTATATTGCAGGTTTTAACTTTTTAAATTGATTCCAATTTGGTTCTTTAAAAATGTTGATGGCTAGACAGTTAACATCATTGATAAATGTGTAACATAAAGCAAGATTATTTTGTGGTTTGTTCACTCTGACTTTTGCCTAGCTGACAACAATCCATACAAGTCAACACTAATGAAATCATGGATTTTTGAAGGAGTGTGTTTTTCAATGGACAACAATGATATTGTGCAGTGTTTGTGATGTTCACACCACACATTTGAGGAATGCCGTGTCTCATTAAAACACAAACACACAATTACATGAAAAAATTCTGTACAATGAGACTAGTACAAAAAACCCCCCACAAAATTAGCCGCAAATCTTTTGATAGAGTTTGACAATGGAAAGCAAGTCAAACATGAAAGTTTTACCAGGTGGACGAAAAAGGAAGCCAAAGGAGTTCTTTGTCAAATGAATTTACACAGATACGCAACACTGGAGCACAAAGGAAATAATCAATGATCTTTAATGTCAATATATACAGACCTTGGAAAAAAATAGAATCTCAAAAACATAATGAAATAAATACAATATGATACAATCTGTTTGAAGATTTTTTTTTTACATTGAGGTCCCCTCAAAACCATGTTTACCGTTAATTCTCACCTCAGCAGTAATACTGTACCATAAACACGTCTAAATGTGCAAAGACCACTATATATCTTATTTGTTTTGACCTGTTGCAATATATAAAAAATAAATTAAAAAAAGTTTTCAAGATGAAAAACTTCTAAAGAGGGAAAGACTGAGTGTTAAAATCACAGCTTTGCAAGGGTGACATTCTAACAAGCCATGTTGCAAAACGAGTAATACATTTTATCTCATCTTATATTGATAAGTACTAGAAACACCAAAGCTGCAGTTCCGAAACACAAAAGAATGCAGGATCATAGTGATGTTAATTGCATTCTGTAAAGTACACAGTGTATGATTAGGAATTTCTGAAACAACGGAACATGAGCTGCAGTGTAAAAACCATCGTTATCAGGGTTGGGTGAAGGGGGGGGCTGGACTTTGCTTCCTGATATTCAAAACTGAACACACAGTGCACCAGTAGGCCAGTCACAGTACATGGGAAATATGAGCTGCTATTTTAAGCAGCTTAACGCTGATCCAGGGAATGTTTTTCCCCAATAGAGCCAAAGACTGGATTTCATTAAAATTTGCAAACGCTTGACAGTCTGTCTGAGCATTCCTCCGGGTGCGCCCTCTCAAAGGGTCATCAGAGTGCTGTCAGATGTGAGTGGTGCCCACAGGCCAAGAAGCCGAAGTTAAAATAAATAATTGGTGGAGTTGCCAGAGTGACAGAGGGGCGACAATGGACAGTGAAATAAATAAATTACTTAAGCAAACAAAGCATGGTAAAGGAACTGTCTCCCTATTGGCCACAAAGTTAATTTCTTGCTACATGTCATTGGGGGTGACCTTCTTCATAGTTCTGCGCTGGGCGAGACTCGAGGCGGCCACAGGCTCCAGGACTGGTTGACTTGCTTTGTGACTCAATGCAGAATATGTTGCAGCCATAGCACCCTGCATAGAGAACAACAGGCAAACAAATCAGTTATATATTTAATAAAAAACCCTTACCCTTCCTCTTGATGTGTTTTTAAATATCATAAGCATGCTGAGCTGAGATGAATCATGTTTTGACTGTACTCAATATCTGGATCCAATTCCAAGAGGACCTGAACTTGGGACTGTGTGCTGTGTTGGGAGTACAAAGTTGTTAACGAGGAATATCAGAAAACTAAACCAAAATAACCAAATAAATGTACACAGACAGTAATGGTTAAAAAGTTAATGGATGATATTTACATTTGCTTTTTTATGCAAGGAAACTAACATGATGCAAGTTCAAAACCAAATTCTGTTTGTTGTGCCAGGGAATGTACAGGGAAGCATGCTAATGATGCTGACTGAGGAGGAACAAGAAAAATCAGACATCTCGTTTGCACTGTGCTTTTTAAAAATCACCATAATTAAAAATAAATCCTATTGTCTTTGCAGTGATCTCACACTATAACATGTACTATCCTTTTCTTTTGACAGAAGCACACCTAACTTATTTTATGCCAAGACACTGGTGTGAATTTAAATAATTAATGCAGTCAATATTTGTTCATTAAACTTCATTGTGAAGCGGCAACCGCACATTACATTTAATCAAAAGAATTTGGTCATATATCTTTTAATAACATACAGGAGTTTATATATTTAGTTATACACATGAACATGTTTCTGTGGATAACAGAAGTTGTGATTCTGGAATTAAAAAGACCATTATGGCAATTCAAATATCTTTTAAAGGCAGATTTCCTGAGCCAAAACTGCACAAACTGCAGCTGAACAATAACTACAACCAATGAGCATTTCTAATGATGAGCATTTCTTTAGAATCAGGTCCATCATAACAACTGACCTTGACAAGGTGGGGTGCATCGTGTCGCGTGAGCTGGAAGTGCGGAAGCTGGTCCCTGCAAGTGATCCATGGGTGTTTCAGGACCTGCTCGGCTGAGTAACGCTGGTGAGGATCCATGTGCAGCATGTGTGACAACAAATCCTGCACAGAGATCACCGCAAAAAGGGACCATGGATAACAATGCAGAGAGCAAGAGGCCAATGACATTTATTATTTTAAATCATAGCTGGTTATTAAAGAACCAAGATAGAATCAACAATTTAGGGGTGTTTTAACTGGTTTATTTCCAATTCATTCTGTGGATTTAATGGGTTTAAACTAAATTTACATTGTTTATTGCATACATACGGTGAAACTACAATATAATTTCTATAAAACAACACAAAGCTATAGCTTCTCAATTCATCAATACAACAATGGGAAAAATAGGTGATTGTATTACTTAGCAAGAATATTCTCCAGGAGACCATATTCACAATTGAAAAAGCTTTTCCCAGATCAATTGACTCTTTTACATAGCTGATTTTATTCTCTGATTGTCTGGGTCTGTACAAATGCATACTCCTTGTTTTCTACAATTGGACAATACCTCCTGGTTCAAGTGACAGAAGAGAGAACCCCACCTTGGACGTGTCAGACACAGTGTCCCAGTTGCCCCCGCTTAGGGAAAACTTGCCACTGCCAATGCGCAGTAAGATTTCCTCGGGTGTATCATTGGGCCCATTGGCAAAAGGGGTGTAGCTGTGGAGGAATTCGCATAGAAAGTGGTCAGGCAGGTGGCAACAGGTCAATATCCACAATCCAGTTCAGGCCTTGAGGCTGCAAGAACCCATTCAGCATCTAAAATCTACCACATCGTCACACAAAAAACCTCTCATAGTATCAAAAAATCCATCCATCCATCCATCCATCCCCGCTTAATCCTATTCAGTAAAGATCAAACAGGTTAGGGTTGACTGATTTGATGGGAAGGCAGAACAAATTGAGGGTGTATATCTATGTGTGGTTGCAATTACATTTGAATTCTTAAGCACCCGAATGTTTTAGCACACAGTTCAAGAAACTTAAGCCATTAATTCTCTGTTAATAAACAAGTTTGCCACATCACCAGTACATGTAGCCAAGACCTCACCCCGCCAGCATAGTGTACAGCAGCACTCCCAGACTCCAGATGTCACAAGCAGCATCATATCCTTGGCGCATCAAAACCTGAAACGCATTAAAATGGCTTTTCGTAAAATATCATAATTGGTTAACCGGAATCCCTTCACATGCACAAAAACATTACCTCGGGAGCGACAAAGTTGGCTGTGTAACAGGGAGTGAGCAACAGGCCGCTTTCTCCACGTAGCTGCTTTGCAAAGCCGAAGTCGCAGATGCGAATGGAATCAGGATTCCCCGAGTCGTCCATGTAAAGGATATTGCTGGGCTTTAAGTCGCGGTGTACCACCTTGCAACACAAATAGGACAAGCAGGCTTCATAGGTAAGAAAAACTATTTTTAAATTGATTTAAATTACTTTATTAAATTGATTATATTACTTAATATTACTTTAAAATTATGTATACAGTGCAGAGGTTAAGGGTATGGACCAGAAGGGTGCCGGTCCTCAGTGGCAACTTTGCTGTACTACAGTAAAATTCCGTTATAGTGGACTCGCTTATAACGGAATATCGTCTATAACGGACGAGGTCCGCTGGCTGTTCGCCTTTAAGAACATGCAGAGAAAGCATCGGATATAGCGGACTATAACGGAATTTCACTTATAAAGGACAAACAATTTGGTCCCCAGTGCCGCTTTTAGCTGTAGTTGTGTTTGCTATAATGGACATACAGACTCTGTCTACAAGGCGTGTGGCGTGCCGGTGATATCCAGCACAGATACGTGGTCGGGATTCTTAATAGTCACACATCTGGTCAGGTAAAGCTGGATAACTACATGTGGTATAGAGTATTATATTGTACAAGTGTGTCTGCTGAGGTGTGGCATGAGTAAATGGTGTCTTCTGGGCATACAGAAACTCTGCATATAACGGACTGTTTTTCCAGGTTCCTTGAAGTCCGTTATAAATGGATTTTACTGTACCATTGTGCAAGACAATTATCCATATCATGTCCTAGAATTAAAGCACTTAATGGCACCAAATATTTACTTTTATAATTCAGGCAAATCTCACTGAAGAGTGCCTCAAACAGTACATTATCCACTCCAAGAACAAGAGATGACAAAATGAATACCCAGCTTTCATAACTTGTCCGAGTGTTACAAATACATGGATCATAAACAATGGATATTGTCACTCTTAAACGGAGTGTGAAACCACTAATAGTGATTATGGTTATAGTGATCAGCTCTTTATAAGGATCAAAAAGCTTGGGACAGAATCATTGCTTTACAAACCCTGCTTAGATAATTCGCTTACAGTAATCAAGTAGTCTACTTACTGTGTTAATTTTGGGTCTTAAACATGACAATTTATGGGGTAAAATAAATTAAATTGCAATAATTATTTTTTTATATTCATAATGTTACAATGTCTTCCTTGTAAATACCATAATTTATATATAGTTTGCAGTGGTTGGAATACTTATTTCTGTTGAATGCATAGTTGATCTAAGTGAAACTTTATTCCAGAGAAACTAAGGTGATATTTTCTGTCCTACATGTACAAATCTTAACTACTGTATGAGTACTATTCTATTTGATAAACTATTCACCAACAAATAGTATCATAAGTCTTGCTACAAATGCATATCACACCATGAATCTGTTCTAACACGGTTTATACATTAGTATCAAAGTCCAATATAACAATGAATCTTTGAGAGAAAAGCATAAAAATTAATTTTAAGATTCCAAGTGACATGATATAGTCTTAGCAAGAAACACTACTTGAATGCAAAAACAGCTATAGTAATGTCCGATGAATTGTTCTTTTGAACCGGTTCTTTTCAGTGATTCAGCCTGTTTTTCAATTCTTAAACAAATCAAACTATTTGTTCATCCATGCATTGCAGAGGTTGAAGTCTTAGATTCTAAAAACCTCACCACCCCACTCTCGACCAAGAAGCTCGTTAATAGTCAACTTGATAAGGAATGTGGTCAAAACTATAGAGTTGTGGGAAGCATAGAGGTCTTAGTCCTGTTGTAAAAGGCACACAATGTGGTTTCAAGGACTGACAATCTTGACTTTCCATAACAGCCGTAATCCCAAGCTAACGTCAAAGTCAGCCACATTGTGGTTTGGGTATCAGTCCTGGAATGTCCTTAAGGGTCCAACTCATTACCCAGATTCAAATCCCATTTAAATATCTGGCGGGATTTAAAGAAAGCAGAGCCATCAAGGACAGCAATGAATGTCGGCAAGCTGATCACAACTGCATGGCAGGAAGATTCCAGCAGAGACGTGTGGAAGCTTGTGAGCACCTACAGGAAATGTTTGTTGGAGGTTATGAAGGATAAAGGATGCTCCACAAAATACTGAGTTTTGGGGGATGAAAAATTATACAAATGGACGTGTGTGGATGATTTGCTTAATTTAAATTATTAGTAAACTTTGTTCATAGAATCACTCAAAATTTTTTACTAAATTTAAAAAGTTTACTAAGGCCTTAGTTGAGATCTTCATTAAATCTTACTCTCATCAACAAGACTATTTTGATTGTAACTGTATTAGAAAATAATAATTCTGGAAAATGAAATGGTGTGTCAGTGTTTCTGTTTTTCTGTTTCACCGCTTTTGAGTATTTCACTATTTGGCATGTTTTCGTAATTAACAAAGTAACCTAATCTAAAATACCTGAGTGGTATTTGCTTGCTGTATGTAAAAAGCATGACCGATCCATTCAAATTTTAACTTATAACGGCCATCTGAAAGTTGAAGATCTACAACAGCCTGATAGTGATGAGAGAAATAACGACTTAGGTACCTAAATGTGGCTGAGGGGCCAACAAGGTTTTCAGGGCATATTCCAGAAAAGGGCTGCAGAAAACTGGAGCAACTGCCCTCTCAAAATGAATTCAAACTGAAACCATAAATCACCACAGAATATTTTTGCCGTTTCATTTCATTTTAACCTTGGCCTGAGAAAGCTGCCGCTCCTCTAATGACTTAATAGTTATACATCATAAGCACTCACCCCTTGACGGTGCAGGTAATCCACTGTCTTAGTGATGATGTATAGCACAGCACTGGCCTCACGCTCTGAGAAATATTTTTGCCTGAGGATCTTGTCCAGCAGCTCTCCCCCCTTCATTAGTTCTGTCACAAGGTACACAAAGCGGCCCTCATCATATGCCTATAACACAGGGGGGGGGGGGGGGGGGTGCCGTTAAAA
>JABFEB020000038.1:2053608-2064754 GCA_019775895.2 Stomatorhinus ivindoensis | reverse complement strand
CCCGGGCCGTTAAAAGACAGAAGTTAGTCATGGATGCAAAAAAAAAAAAAATACAATTATTCACTTGGCCACAAGGTGGAGCTGATATTACTAATATTATTGCTACTGCTCTTACTAGTAAAACTAAAGAAATAATAGGTTGAATCCTATTATCAACAAGTAACAGGTAAAATCAATTACATTTGCAGTGTTATAATAAATTTGTGTTTTGTATAAAAGTGGACAGGCAGATGATGTCTACATACATCTTTCAAAGTGATGATGTTGGGATGCTGTCCATATCGCATAAGGATCTCAATCTCCTCTGAGGGATCCCTCTTGCTTTTGTCAATGATCTAGAGTCAAAAAAAATATGGAAATATT
The DNA here is from genome assembly GCA_019775895.2 of Stomatorhinus ivindoensis. Classification (NCBI taxonomy): domain Eukaryota; kingdom Metazoa; phylum Chordata; class Actinopteri; order Osteoglossiformes; family Mormyridae; genus Stomatorhinus; species Stomatorhinus ivindoensis. The sequence continues at coordinate 2,064,391 of JABFEB020000038.1, read as the reverse complement.
TAAGTTTTAAATCATTTAAATACACCAAGAAAATAGCAATAGTAGTTATTTTATACTGAACAGTATTAAAATAAAATCTTACTCCATGCTAAACCCACAGTTGTATATTTAAATGTGCAAATATTCAAAATGTGATGCAAACAGCCATTCTGCATTCCTTTGATGAACATTAACATTTGTGGGGTATGATCAAAATTGGGAGAAAGATAAAACATTTCTTATTTATAGGCACAGATGCTAGCTTATTTAGAGCACACTGTATTGCACATGAATCTTATCTTACTGATATTTACTTGTATAGTAGACGTGTTTTTTTAGGTTTACTTAAAGGAAAACCCTATTTTCCTCTTAAACTGTATCTTAATCCACAGTTCACACTATGGTCACAAAGCAGAATGCAGTAAACGTCACAAACAAGGTTAACCTTAACAGCAAACTCCATGTTATTGACCCGATGGATGCAGCGCTTGCATATGGAGTAGGAGCCCACACCAATGTCCTCTTTCAGTTCATACATCTCTGCAAACAGCGAGGAACTGCTGTGGAGCTGTAGGAGATAAGGCACAGCAAGATTTGGAGAAGATGCTAGAGAAGGAAGAATCTATCATATGGTCTGGATTCAACTGTAGTTCGGTTTGAATGTGAACCGAAGTCAGCAGAGTTAGTGACCACTAAGGATATGTGGCTCGATGCCGAAGTATCGATTCTTTCGATCTGGATGTTTCATTTTGAGAATTGATTTTGAAGTAAAAATAATTTGTTTATTTGGGAAATGTTAATATTATAATAGGGAGCAGGACATGAACTCCTACAAGGCAGGGCCATCTGTAGGGGAAGACTGTCAACTAAGCACTAGAGAAACGAAATGACAGATCTACCTGCACACAGACCTCACCGCAACTCCCAGCAAATTTTATCACCAGCACCTGATATCAGAATTGGGCATACAGACCTTGGTATTGGAAGGAATCTCATCTAAAAGATTATCAGTGGTATCACCCATCCCTACTGTACTCGGCTTTAGTTTACTGCTGCTGCTTTTACATGAGCTCAGCATGCATTCTCTGAGCCATTCATAATCTTTGTTATCCTTGCTGCTGAATTCACCCATAGATAATGAAGTGCTTTGTGAGAAATTTAACAAAAATGAATGAGGAGGAGGAATGTGAAAAACAAATAGTTGCCTAAAGACAATCATCTTCTGCTATGTGGAAATATTTTGGATTCCATACCAATAACATTGAGCAAATGCAAGTGATGTGTCAGCACTGCTTTTTCACCACCACTAACTTATTTGACAGAACTTTACCGGTAGATTCTACTTCTACTTGGGTATAGATAATTTTGCGTAGATTTTCAAGTTTTACAGTATTTACTGCAAAAATGTTAAATATTGTGATATGATTTCCCCCCCTATTTTATTCAGCTGTATTAATCAATTCCCCCAGGATTCCTTGAGTCTACAAAAGCAGAAATTAACACAAAAATCAAGCGAAGTCTGCAACATTTGCAAGAGATTGCAATTTTTGAAATGCACCACAATTTTTCTGCAAGAAAGAGGCAAATCAACAGACCGCTTACATCGGGACTGTGACACGTCCTGTGCTGCCACTAAAGAGGTAAAGAGCTATGTTACTATATAAGAAAACTAACGGTACCCCTATTACCTATAAGCCAAAAGTGCTTAATAAAATGGCAATAAATAGGTACCTCATAATTTAGCAAGCTAGATGCACAAGCGTTTTGCATGTAAACAAATGAAACTAAAATAATGACTTAAGGCTGTTTAATGCTCATCACTTTTGCTGAGTTCAAGAGAGAAGCAATCTAAGAGAAAGTGGACAATATTTAGTTGTATTCAGTTTATATTGTATACAACCCCAGCAAAGCTCCCTTGGATTCTGATTGCATTCTTTCAAAAACATTCAAGCACCTATAATACTATTCTGACTACTACAGCTGTGCTGTGTTGAATGCATCAAAGTTCCAAAATAAAGACTGTCTTCGACTTATGACTAGGTCCTATTCCAGCATAGAAGATGTATATCAAAACGGACGTATGTTGGAATTTGTATACACAGTATATTGTACCAGCTTCTACCATAAAACAGCAGATTCCTAGACACCAATTATTTATGTTATGTGTACCGTAAGTATGAAAACCCTTTTGTTTAAGACTAACATAATTGAAATAGAGCATGAAACCAGACGTCAGTCTCTCACACATCACTAGCCTGCTTTTTCTTGCTGGGTTAGGTGGTGTTCTGGGATGGGGAGGGGTTTCTGAATATGTACATTTCTCCTTAAACCATCCCCCTCATATTTCTGCCTGGTATTGTGCATAGCACTGGCAGAAGCTAACCAACTTTATTAGATATTTTTATCACCAATTATAGATGTATATACCACATACTGTACTCTCCTCAGCAACCATCATAAGGTACTAAGAGCTCAATACATTCTCGTAGCACTGCCGGTCGTAGAGCCAACCGACATTTAGTTTTCCATATATTTATTTATTTTGTTTTTAATTTCAGCTGTACGTGTGAGTAGTCGCAAGTTGGAAAGTAGGGGACAGTCTGTATAAATAACTGGCAAAAAAAGTTGACTACAAACTTGGGTGTTATGCAACATCCTTTATGTAACTGCAAGTGAAACATATGCGCAATCCATCTGTTTTCACACATCAGCCGTCTTAAATTGCCATGATGCAGCTTCTTATGCACGACAGCTATCAAAGCCGCAAGAAAAATACAGCCTGCAATATCCTCAGTTCCACATGAAAAATGTTGCACTATCACTATAAAATACCAAATATTTTATGTAGTTAAAACTACAAACTTTATTTGATCATTGGGTTTATGTAGGTTGGTTTGCATTATGGCTATGGTTGATTACACTGGCTAGTTGCAGCAGACATTAGACATGCTTAGTCGGTGTAATACCTGCACAATGGGAAGGATGCTGATGTGTGCCGAGCTTCTTCCCTCCTCTAGGGAGGCTGGAGCCACAAAGCTGAAGCCTTTGAAGAGCTGGTGTGCGTTGGCACTGGGCGGGATGCCTGGAGAATCTGTGTACGCAATCACAAGCAATGCCAAAACAAAACACTGCATGTCATGAAAATCAGTCAGCAGACAGAATTCATTCTTATCGTAGAATTGCCAATTGTGTTGTAGTATTGGCAACTGGCATTTCATATTGTAGCTCTGTAGTATTTTGTATTTTAAACCTTCTGGAAAAGTTAGGAAGCAATCATATAAATGGCAACATATAACTTAAAATTATAATAGGGAGCAGGACTTGATTTAAAATGATGCATCAAATAAGGCACATAACAGAAGCAGCTACTAACCTTTTGGGGTTTTAGCTGTGAATTCTGGGTCAAAGCAAAATGTGTCGTCTGGCTTCCCTGCGACTGGTTGGAATGGAGGCTGCAGCTCTCTCCTGTACAGTTTCTGCGGGGAAAATACCGGGAATGGCATAAGCTCATCTGTATGCCCAGCTCATCTTCCTCAACTTCATGTACTTAGAATATTCCAGCTTAAACAGAATATTCCACAACCCAGAATCATGCCGTCAAGTTCAGTTATGGAAGGCGATCGATAGACTGCATGCTTCCCATTATTAAACACATCAACCATAAGATTGCATTTAAAACAATATATATAAACTTTACTGTGCACAAAAAAGTAGAATAGGAAAGTAAGTAAACAATAAGGTTTTTATTATAGTAAATGTTCATTTTAAAATATTTAAAATGTATCTGAATTCATCCACCCATTTTTGAACTGCCAAGATAGTGCAGGCTTACTGGTGCTTACAAGGCAGCAGAGGGAATAAGGGTGGGGTTCACTCTGGATGGTAAGCCTTATAAACTCTACATGGAAACACAAGCTGGACAAAAGTTATCAGCATCCAGCATCATTTCTTTCTGTATGCTGAGCAAAATTACTGCAGCTACTAGCTCACTTGTAACTATTAAGAATACTCGTGACCCATGTATGAGTGGTTAAAACCCAGACTGGAAGAATACCTGCACCATCTATGATCACTTACTTACGGCGCTTTTCCACTGCCACCAGAAACCAAGCCGCACCCAACCTGTACTTCAAACTGACGGCTTTACATCGCAAAATATGCAAGCTGTAACCAAGCTGACACAGTGCTGCTTACTAGCAGGGCTGAAAGCATGACCAAACTGAGTTGGTTGCATCACCGCCATCCGATTGGCTGATATGTACATAGTACATTATGGGTTAAATGCAGGGGACACATTTCATTGTTGTGCACTGTGTGTTATGTTGTGTCAATGATCACTGATCTCTAAATTCTAATTCTAAATAAGGTTTACGTCACTGCCGCTCTCCACATTCGGCAACACCTTTACAGCGCCGACCCTTCTTCAGTGGAAAAGCAAAGAGAGCTGGAACCGTGCCGTAACTAGCCTCTCTGAGATATGGCTCAGCTCCTATGTCCCTGTGGAAAAGCGCCTTCACAATGGCTGGTACTACCTGGGAAACATGACACATCCTTGCTGTTCTCCATAGCTGTGTATGGATAACTGACCATTGGTGAATGAAGAGGTGGGGTCAATCTGATTAAGCTAGTATGTTTCCGGCTGAAGAGGTGGGGCCTTCTCTTTATGCTAGGCTAGTTGCTGTTGGCTACTAAGCATGCCTCAGTTTGTCCATATCCCTGGAGTCCTTGCTAGCTACCTGGCAGACTGTCATACTTGTTTCGCCAAAGAGGCCACATTTACTACTTACATTCCAGTCAATGGTCGAGAAAAAGGGATGCCGTTTGATTTCCTCCACCCCATCTGAGCCTGCTCCTGTGAGATGGAGGACCAGTTTAACTTATAAACGATGCAACAAGAGAACTAATGACCAAGGAAAGTAATAAACGGTGAGGTCAACTCTCACAGACCTACCCAAAATAATCTGTACATTCTCCTAATATCATATTTTAAATATATTCTTCACTGATCTCTATTGACTTCAGAATATGCAGTTATAAAGACCACCCAGTTTTGGGTACAGCATGACTTAAGTCTTGATTTTTTTTCCATAAGATAGCATTACTAGCAAAGTTTATTTTTATTACTACAAACCTTTAAATAATGTTCCTCAAAAAGAAAAGATAGACAAGAAACACACCTAGGCGATTAGCTGGGTTCCTCTTAAACAGCATTCTCAGAAGACTCTGCGCTTCCGAGCTTAAAAACTGCGGCATTCCCAGTTTAGCTCTATGGACCAGAGAAAGGGGTAGTGCGTCAGGGTTATGCTTTGGGAAATGAATGAAACGTATGAAAGGCCCATCACACTGCTTACTTCAGAATCATGTTCATGGTCTCGTTCCTGTCTTTGCCTTGAAATGGCAGAGTACCAGTCAACATTTCAAACTGCAAAAGCAAAAGAGAGTTCTATTAACATACACGGTACTTTGCAAAAGTCATAGGCTGCCAATATACCCATGTATTTGCTGACTCAACCGTGTTTGGCTAATCATAAATTATTTAACTAAATAAGTTAATTAAATGAGCTGGTGGTGAAATATAATTGATATCAAACATGGAATAGCTGAGGTGCCTCTGAGAAGATTTTTGGGAACTGGTGTTCATCTAGCCAGTCAACAAAAACAAACAAATAAATAAATAAAATCAGAAAATTTGAGGAACAGAAACATCGAGGAAATATGCACTTGCTATCCAGATGAACAGTTTTTAACATTTTCTTCTACGCTCCAAGACATTTTCATAGTACTGTTTACAAGTCTCATTACAAAAATGACGTATACTACTTTCTGTGAAATGACATAACATTGTACGATCTGCTGGTGTTAATTATCTAGATGTGAAAACTGATTTGGTACCCATTTATTGCTGTAAAACAATATAAACAAAAGATAATTAATTCAAATTTAATGCAATATTTGTACGATGAGAGGCCTCAGAGGAAACAAAGCAAAATAGCAACACAGATATTTTAAATATAATCAGTGAAGTGCAACTATGGTTTTCCGGTACGAAATACATACTCAGGGGTATAACAATACAGTCTAATAATGATTCAGCTCAATCGATAGTTCAGGGCTCACGCTTCAAGACACTCACAAAATATTCAACAAATTCAGACTGAAAGCACACTATGATCTGACAGTTCTTATTCTTTTTTAGGCATGCACATTCACATTAATTTTCTTGCAGTTTTTTCCCTTATTTTCCAGTGCAAAAGACAAAAATCTCAAAACAAAACTGCGTTTATGCCTACTGCACCCATATTATATTGCAAAATATCACGCAACAGAACATTGTCACACTCCTAGAAATAATTACAATTTATACATATATAAAAATCCAGAAATAAGGCCTCACAAAATACTTACCATTAGTACCCCTAGGGACCACCAATCAGCACTCTGGGTGTGGCCCCTTCTGTTCACCACCTCAGGGGCCATGTACTCCACAGTACCACAGAATGAGTAAGCTTTCCTATCCTGATCAACTGATTCTTTACTAAGCCCGAAGTCTGCAACAGAACCACAGCATCATTAGTCAGATAAAACACTTAAGAAAAACGGCCTACTGAGCAATTCATATGCAATATATTAAATATCTTGGCCACCGAGAGAAAATCTCATCCACTGCTTTTCATGGATTGTTTTTAAAATATACATTCAACTTAATTCAGCTGAATTCCGATACTGGCAATCAATCAACAAAATTTCAGTTAACGATGTTTTATGTATGCATGCAGAAAACACAGCATACCACTAAATCACAGACACATAAACCACACCTACCTGTTAACTTGATATGTCCAGCTTCATCAAGCAAAATGCTGAAAATTAAAATCAAATTCTCCAATACAGGTACACAAAAACATTCACAAATACAAACACAAAGCATGTTACTTAATAAAAAATATATTTATATATTCTACTCTAACCTTATAAATCTTAGAAATTATACTAAAGTTGATTCTAGCTGAACAACCATAATGTATGCGTTAAACTGTTCACATTACAAATCAACAATTATTGAATATTGCCCATAAAAGGCATAAATAGGCAAACCGATTACAATCAATTTGATGTGTGTGATGTAACTGAACTCCACTATTCTGTGAGTGGAGCCTACTTTCACACTTATTGTGGAAGGTAACATGAGCAGTCTTTTGGGTAGGGGGGGTCATAGAGAATGTGATACTTTACTTCTCTGGCTTCAGGTCTCTGTAAACAATGCCTAGGTTGTGAAGATGGTCCAATGCAAGGGCCAGCTCTGCAAGGTAGAATTTCACATCCTCCTCTGTAAACATAACCTAATAAGAACTGGACAGATTTACCCTCTGATCTCTGTTCACACACACAGACAAGACAAAGAATTTACAATTCAATGATTTCTACAAATGTGGAAAATTAAGTTGTTAAATTCAGTACAAAAGACAGATATATTCAAAACATTATGAATGTTCACAGTAAGAAATAAGAAAAAAAAATCAGTAACACTCTTAACAGTATTAAGAGACATTTGATGGTTTACAAGAAATAGTCACAAAAAGCAAGAAAAAAAAAAAAACTTTACAGGAATATTTAAACCACATTGAATTAGGTGTTCTTTAAAATGCCTACTGTTTAGCCTATTAAAAGTAATTTTTTTAAGTCCACTGAAATGTGCAGTAAAACTGAAAGATGCAAAGATATTATATAACCTTTTTGATTCAATACTGTAGTGCAAGTTACAGTGGTAGATCATTCTGCAAATACCAAGTTGTTGCTCGCGTCTCAAAATATGATTTTAGTAAAGATCAACATTTACTTGTTTCATTACAAAACAAATATGAAACAGCACATTTCTTTTCAGTATTAGAACCTCAGTAAACAAAATAAATAAATGGAAGAAAAGACACGATAATCAGGCGATCTTAAAACTACACAACTTCACATAAAAAAATGAATTGTTATAGCCACAATATCAAAACAATGCATTTATGAGTGAGTTTATTGGAACTGGAAAAGCCAAACCTATACATTAGTGGGTATGATACCATCCATCTAAAAATAGACAATAAAATAAAAAGTGAGCAATGAGCTTACCTCTTTGGATAAGCGAGTAAATACATCTCCACCCCTGAGAAAATCCAAAATCAAATATAGCTTTCCTTCTGTCTGAAAAGCTGTAAGATAATTATACCGTTAAAAGGAGTAAGAGATACGTTCTAACAATTCTAATAATTCTAACACCGTTTCATGATTGTGTGCTGGAATGGTACCAATTAAGTGCATACTTTAACGTGCACAGGCAGCAGAAGTGTTTGGCCAAATTATATATATATTTGCTGTTTATAACTATTAAATAGCAAAACTAAAAATAAGAATACTAAAAACATTTTGACGACTGATGTATATAAAACTCTTCAGAGCATACAGAAAATACATAAAATCTAAACACTAATGGGGAAGTAAACAACTCACCATAGTGCAATTTTACTATAAAGGGGTGATTCACTTCTACTAGAATGTCCCGTTCCATTTTTGTGCGAACACGGTCTCTAACTGTTGAGACAAAACATTTAAAGATTATACATATAGATACAGGTGCTCTTCATAACTTTTAAATCTATGTGTTTTTATAAAATAAAGTCTTCAGGGGCTCAGTTTTAATATAAACATTAATAAAACAGCAATACGCAAAAGGCGATTACTCAGGAAATTACCAAGAAACTAAAATATGTACTTGAATATTATTTGCATACTCAATATTATTTGAACTCCTCAGATATGTGACGTTAACAGAAAAACAAATACTTTTTCAATTTCTTCATTAGTTTTAATGGCAAATGGGTATTAAGCTACAAATTTAAAGAAACAGCACCAGAAAACCAGCTGGAAATCTATGGAATGGAATTTAAATTTTCGGTATAACAGTAACGTTAAATCAAATAACGGTACGTTCTTGAAGATTAATAGTATTCCCATTTTAATTTAAATGCAAAGAGGCTGTTGCAAAATGGCATGAAATGTGCAATATACTAGACAAACCGCAACATGTGTACACATACACTGGTAATGTACACATACACGGACATAAAATGGTATAATACAGGACACAAACATGCTGATTCTTTTCTGGCCAGACGCACCTTTTAAAGATGCTTTCTTCAACACTTTCATTGCATAGAGTTGTCCAGCATCTGGACCGATGACCTTTCGGACAAGAAATACCTAAAACGGAGAAGCATGCACAATTCTATTCAGTTATGTTTAATTAAGTCCAGTGCAATGGAAAGATAAAAAGAATGACAGTCACCTCCAACATATTACAATTTAGGCTCAAAGTTACCAATGGCCTCTTAAAACAGCAAGCAGCCATCTTAAAGTTTTATTACAATAGTTTAAGAATTTCTTGACAAATACAACCATGTTACAAAGTATGGCTTCTAGCGCTGTTGTGATCAGGTTGCCATGTAAGTGTGATTATATGGCGCATGTGCAACAATCTCTGGCTTTAGATGATGGGTGAAACACGTGTTCAGACGCCGGCTTTTCAGTACTATACAGATGTTTACTTAAGCCGACGATTTGGTAAGTGGCTTAGTAGTGTGCCTAAAATATCAATGAGATGTTTATTGTGAAGTCCATAAGTCAGTTGTCTGTATAAATTATGGGCATCCTTAAATTTAATAATTATGTCGGATGTTCAACTATAACACACCATCCACGTCTTTTGACCCTGTTTATCCACAATATCTCCTCTTTCAAAGGATGTCCCTTGTTCGCTACCAGTTCAATGCTTATCCCCCATGATTTACCAAAACAGTAGTATGAGGCGCGCTCTGCTAACCAAAATTCATAAAAATAAAGCAGACACCTAATTTATACAAAAACTGACATGTACATCACAATAAACATCTCATTGATATTTTAGAAACACTACTAAGCTGCTCACCAAATTGTCAGCATAAGTAAACGTCTGTATAGTACCAAAAAGCCAGCGTCCGGATAAAAGTTTCACCCGTCATTGAAAACCCTGCTGGTCATTGCACATGCGCCTTATGACCACTACATCATGACGTGATCACAACGTTAAATCCACCTATCCCACACCCACCTTTCCAAAGGAGCCCTGGCCCAGCACTTTGAGTAGCTCGAAATGAGAAGGGTCTGCCTTCTCACAGCCCTCCTTCACATGATGGGTGATGGGGATCTCCTTGTAAGCACCATCATCCTGTGGAGGTATGGACACCACATACAATTTACCTTCACTTGCGAAGTACAGGTTCTGCGTACTTTTCCGTATCCCACAGAATGCACCCCAGAACCACTCACATTATTACTAGATCCTAATACGACTCCAAGTCAGCGGGGAATAAAAGTTAAATATAAACCAGTTCTACTGAATACATTTTCTTGGATTTCACCTACTACTCTAATAAAGCAAGCGATGGAATATGGATTACAAGCAGGAATGCACATAATTGGTACAGAATGACACATTCACCATATAAATCAATATGCATAGAAACATCTTCTAGTAACAGCACAGATGTAAACTTATTTTGTGTGCATTTACCCTACTATAACAAGAAATTACCATGTACTTTTAACCTTTATATGACAAATGAAGTATAAGTTATGAGGTATAAAGGTTAAAATGCAAGCTAATTTCTTCTCATAGCAGCACAATTGCACATAAAATAAGTACATATTTGTTACATAAGAACATAAGAAATTTACAAACGAGAGGAGGCCATTCGGCCCATCAAGCTCGTTTGGGGAGAACTTA
>JABFEB020000038.1:2034917-2046171 GCA_019775895.2 Stomatorhinus ivindoensis | reverse complement strand
GAAATTCATTGTGAAGTCTTAAAGCACTTATGCAAGTCGCTCTGGCTAAGAGCGTCTGCCAAATGCTGTAAATGTAAGTCTCCTTAACAACTCCTGTTTCCCCTTGTAGTACAGTGCACCTGTGCTGCAGCACAACACAACAAAGGAGATGGGTCCAGCAGGTTTTGTTGCATGCAAGTGAATGGCAGGATGTCCTCACGTGTCACGTGATCCATGGCTGAATACTCCATACTGATAGCCAGAAAAAGCATAAAAACTTTCCTGTTCTATGTCACAGTAACAGAACCAGAGTATTTAACTACGTTACTGAATAAAGCTTAGTAAAAATGAAAACAACAAAAAGACAGCAGCTGCTCAGGATGGCGTTGGAAGTGTTAGTAAAACTCAGCGCTGTAACCAGCTAACCATTTGTAAAACAACATGCCACTCTCTCTCTGCTGCTCATCACATCCTCCATCTGTTTCAGTTCCGCATCACTGAACTCCAACCAGAAACTAGAATGAACTGTGCACCGCACAGAAAAAAAATAAATAAAAATCAGTCTGCCCTGCCCCCCACAACCAGTACTTCTCAAGGATGATAAAGATGAGGAAGAAGATCACATCTGACTCCTCACACCCTGGGCACATCCTCTTTAAATGTCTTCCCCAAAACAGAGGCAGAAGGAGCCTTAAAAAACAAAGACTTATCACCTGTCCAGCTTCTTTCCCCAACCCTCTTGAATACGGGGCTTTGACATCCCTGCTCTTCAGCCACTTCATGGGACTTTATTCCATAACTGACAAGTACATCATCCACATTACATGCTATACACTTATATTAGAACTTTAATGGTGTCTCTAACTACGTTAGAGAAGAGTGAGCGATGAAATTTAGTATGGACCAAAGTGTACTCCAGTAACAATTCTCAACTATTTTCATGATCTTCCACCCAAAACAACTCCAAACACACACACACACACTACTAAATAATCAAGAATTAGCACTGACTCACCATCTCTTTATAGATTCAACCACAGCAATAACCATAAATGTAATATACGGCAACAGTGAACACCTTACAGTAAGGTGCACTTATAACACTACATACAAAGGATGTCAGAAGAATAGATTTTAACCCTGGATTAGTTAAACCAGTTTAAAATATGAATAAAATAGGATTAATTTAGGTTCAGTATCCTCCATGATGGAGTCAGACGAAATGTAAAGAAATTCACAACACACCCTAGGCCAGGGGTGGCCAATGTTATCCGCAAAGGGCCGGGGTGTATGCGGGTTTTCACTGCAACTCCCTAATTAGATTACCGGTTGGCTGAAGAATCCTCACACCTGGGTTTGAACAGCTGACCTACAGGTTATCTGGAAAACCTGCATACACACCGGCCCTTTGTGGATAAGACTGCCACCCCTGCCCTAGGCTAAATAAATATACCCTTAAATAAAGTTAATGCAAATGTCTCATGGACTTTAAAAAAAATAACAGCTTTTATTTTTACCACACTTTTGTTCTGAATTATGTTGATTTACTTTTCACACACCTCTTGGACATTAACTGAGCAGTAGTCCTTCCAATTATGAAAAAGTTCCCCATTCTCACCACTTGGGTTAGTAATCAAAATAAGTATGTGGGATGCAAAAAAAATTCATAGGTTAAACTTCACACAAAACTTCAAATGAAACTACTCCTCCCCATCGAAACAATAGAGGATAAAAAAAGTCCTTTTGTTAGTAATTTGCTGGTTATTGGGGGAATCGACTGCGATCAAAATAAAACAGCCTATTTATATTTTACTTATGCGACCTGCAACATGTTTATGATTCTTACTAAAGCAGATCAATCTTTCGTTTTTCACAGAACAAAAAACAATGTAACATTATTCCATAAATAAGCGCTGGCAAGTTTCACCACTGGCACCAGTGATGTTACACAAAAGTATATTGGTTAGCGATCTAGGTTTCTGATGCAGAAATATGGAGATGCAAACAAAAATATATTAATTGATTCATTAAATGTAACTGGGATAAAATAAAAAAAAATCCATCTGCTCAATTTTTGCTCTGCTACAGCTCCTTTTTTGCACTTCGGTGTAACTTCCATCTTAGCACCGGTGCTTGTGGTCAACCAATCAGCAAGCTATAGCGGTGTGAAAGAGCCTATTTCTGCAAACTGTGGTTTTGTAAACTCCAAAAAGATCCCCATCAACCATCTGAGAACTCCCTGTAGCATGAAACGCAAAGCCGCTAGGAGCTGGAGAAGCGGAGGTACAGCAGAGATCCTCTCACTTCCATGCGTGATATCTGGTGCAACCTTCCCACTGAGCTTTATGACACACTGTATTGTAAGTCTATACTGCTGGGAAAACTCACTATTGCATAAAAAAATTCAGTTGGGATTAATCTGTCTTGAATTTTCCTACATGGGTCTCTTTCCTCCAATCCCATCCAACTTATAAATGTAGCCATGCTGTCAATAAAATGGAAACAGACCTAACATAAACCTGCTCAATGGGTGGTTTAAATATGACGGTGGATCCTGCTTTTTATACTAGGTTTAAATTCACTAGTGCAACAGACTTGAATTTAAGCTAAATGCAAGTGGAAATTAAACTGAAATTACCAAAGGTTTAGATTTAACCAGGATAACTAAATTTAAACTAGATTCAAAGTTTGGTGCAACAGGGCGACAGATAAATCTTGATTTAATCCAGATTAATAGCTAAACCATGTTGGTGCAAGCCAGCCATATAGCCATACAATCATTGTCAATCCACATAAATTGTCAATAAACAATTTGTCTGCTTAACAGGCAGGAAATTTAGCTTGACACCATAAACAAAATCCGCTAAAAAAACTCACGAGAAATAAACAGTGTAACTAACACCACGCAATCAGATTAAAGACGCCACAAAAGCAGCAAAAAATGCAGAAAAACTGTGTAAAGAGCACAGAGCAAAGACCTGATGCTGAATAAAGTGTAAGCAGAAATGAAAAGATCTCTCATTTGGTTCACCCATCCATCCAACGAAGTGCTTGTCCTGGTTACGGACACATGGCTGGGGTACACTTTATATAGCACAGATTTCCATCACCCAGCACATACATGCACACACTAATCCAGTTATTTAGTTTATGGAATGACAAATAAAATACTATCCTATGAAGGAAGCTATGGGAGACAGACAGACACTGGAGGAATGACATTGTTAGCTTCCCAATATATTCCATAACAAATAACCTTTGTCCAACGGGACCGGCACAAAAGTGTTCAATAGAGTGCAAGGAACAGGAGAAAGTTCTAGGTTACAGTATTTTTTTAGTTTTTTAATGTTAAGACATACTGTAAGTCAGTGTTCAAAAAACATATTTTCCACTTTTGAAAAATACCTAGCATTTTTTTGCTGTAGAAAGAATTCATTCATGACTGTCATTACCTATTATAGCCTTATACAGCATTCCATCAGGTGTAGTCAGATCTATAAGTAAGCAAACTGCAGTATTTCCCTTTCTCAGAAGTACTCTGACATTTTCACATGGAACGTAACGACTTTCCTTAAACATTCATAGAAAGCCTTGGTAAACATTTAGCAAAAATAGAATAGGCTTATTAGCTTTACAAAAAAAAACAAAAACTAGCCATCCAGGCAAACACAACGCAGAGAGAGAAGTTGCTTTTCTTACCAAAAGACAAATTTAAGTCCAATAACGAAAAAACTATCGTTAAAACAAAAATTTGCCATTGAGCTGACACATTGTACACTCAGATTTCAGTCACGTCTCAAATCCAAAAGACCAGTTCAAATCCCTAGACAACTTGCCCAAATGTTACAATGATTTGATGATTAAGGATTAAAGTAATACAGCAATAATAATAATAATAATAATAATATAGTTAGCTTGTATGAAAGTGTCCCGTTTGCCGTATTGTTTTATTATGACTTGGGCTACTAGGCAAATACCCATTTCTCAGAAACGCCACGCACTTGACCAATTGAAAGAAAAATGTTAATTTTTACGTAAGAAAATGAGATTAACGAGCATCTATTGCTGGCCATGGTCACAGCTAACGAGACATTTACAGCGTGTAAGATTTTCAAGCATCTGACAGCCGCTGTAGTCACGAAAGTAACTGCAACGCAAGTGCCGCAAAACCAGGCGCCATCCAACAGGCAGCAACGTTGAACGAATAAAATAATGGATTAGGAAGATAAAGAGGCAGGACAACCACGGTATTCAAGTTAAGGGCAAGCTAAGTAAATTTTACACAAGGCCTAATAAAAATGTTTTATACACAACGCATCCATCTGGTCAGGCTAAACGTATATTTTAAGACACCAAACCAAGACCCACGAAGAAAAGTCAGCAGTTATTTCGAAAACCACATTACTGGTGTTTATTCATAACTGTTGCTAACGACATACCTCGCTAAGGCTGTGTACCTCCATTTTGTGCCAGTAATCTTCCGGCTGGCCGAAGCATCGTTAGGCTACCGCTTCATCTAACTGCGGCGTTTCTTGGTGCCGAGATAACAAACTTAACGTGGTTTTTTTCTGTCCCGTTGATGCGTCAAGGTGAATAAAGCTGCCTGACATTAATATGGGAATCCCGCACTTTAATAAAAGCCCCCCCCTACGCTCTCTCTCTCTCTCTCTCTCTCTCGCTCTCGCTCGCTCTCTCTCTCCCTCTCTATAGTTACACGTGAATATGGCCGCCGCAGTGTCGCCGAAACCGCATGGAAACCGAGCCCAGGCTCTGACGTGGGTTCCCTGACTCGAGGATTTCCCTTATCTCACTGCGAGTAGCGGGAACAAACCTGAAAATAGTGTGATAGCCCACGCAAAAAGACAGATATACCACGCCATGTTATAAATATATAAATATGTCCTGATGATATTAACATGGAAAACTTTCGACAGTTTTCCCCAGGTATAAATTAGGCAGCGCTGTTACAAGGCTGAATCTAACACACCCACCAACTTATCTTCAGCTGCAACATTTATTTTTAAAAAGAATTTCCAGTTCTGGATAGTGTCACTATCGATCAGTTAGTGACTTTCAAGGTTGTTGTGCCGCGCCATTGCATATACCACGTAAAGGACGAAGATACTCTTTCTTCCAATTTAGTCTGTGCAGGGGACACCAATAACGGGGGGTTCAATCTTCCCCCCCTGATTTAGCAAATCAGAATACCCAGCACAGCACCAGAAGAACATGCAAACACATAGAATGGAGGAGGGATTCAAACCCACAACCTTGGTAATCTTTTCATATTTTATACGAAAGCAAAGTTGCATCACAACAGAAGACGCAACAATGAACACCAGTTTTACAAAGTGTGCATTTACTTGTGTGTGTTCAGTATAGGGAGCTGTCAGTTTATTTTAAAAATTAATAAATCAGTGAGGTGCAGTCTGAAGAATAAACCTAGAAACTTAGACATACACACATAGGTGCTACATGCAATTTAGAAATGTTAACCTAACTGAATGTATGAAACTTTAGGCACCATTGGTCAAAGTAAACAAATTGTCTAAGCAAAGCAAGCAAAGCAACCTAGCATGAAGAATTTTTAATGCAGTTACATTTTTTACAGAGTTTATGAGATTGAAATGAACAAAAGTGGTTTGTGCAAAAGATAGGATACCTTATCGGTCAGTGTGTGCTTAGTATCGCCACCATCAGCAGAAATCACAGTCTGCAAACACGACTTGAACCCAGCTAACACGCTTTCTGTTCTTGTTTAGGATTCTTTCCCCCATTCTTCATAGCAAAACACCTCAAGTCCATACAGATTCTTAGGCCGTATTCTTTGCATCGTTTCAGATCTACCCACAAATTCTCCATAGCAAGGTTGGGAGCTGTGCAGACCATTTCAAAACTTTTGGGTACGTTCTGGATTATAGTCTTGGAATATTAAGTCTCATTTCAACTTCACTTTATTCACCGACTGTGGAGTAGATAGTAGTAATAGAACTTTATTGATCCTGAAGGAAATTCCAAGAGAGCTACAGCAGCGTGACTTCAAACTCTACAAATACAATAGAAAAGGACACTAAACTGTATGAAATATACAATGCAATACTGATTTCAATGTGTCTCGCAACATTTAAACATAAAACAATACAGTAACAATCAAGTGAGCTGGCAGCTGAGTGGGTTGAGGGTCAGGGGTGATACATATTGTAGCATTTGATGGCCGCTTGGAGAAATATCCTCAGATAGTGCTCTGCTGAGCAGCACAGCGGTATGCATCTTTTATTAAATGTACTTCTGTTTGACCAGAGTGCAAAGTAGAGGGTGTGAGGCAGGTGCATTTGTTTCATATTAGCATTGGGGGGACGGGTATATCGGGGTCAGAGGTGTCATGTCACGTCACCTTATAATGCAATTCTGTAGTCACACTGTGTA
This sequence comes from Stomatorhinus ivindoensis, assembly GCA_019775895.2. NCBI lineage: Eukaryota > Metazoa > Chordata > Actinopteri > Osteoglossiformes > Mormyridae > Stomatorhinus > Stomatorhinus ivindoensis. Next base: position 2,039,766 of record JABFEB020000038.1, on the reverse strand, counting down.
CAGTTTGTCCCTTTTCATAAACTATTGCTGTTATAATTACAATATATAAAGTGAAATTTATCGGTCCAGTTTACTGTTATTCATCTTCACTGATTTAAGTGCGTTAAGTCCCGCATTATGTATGCTGAATTTGCGGGAATTATTAAAATGATGCAGTTCGCGAGATTGCGCCATGAATGTCAAGCCATTCATTGTGGAAAAATGACCTCACATCAGGGTCCAATGCCCCTGCTTTGCTTATGTTCTGTTTTACTTGTTGCTTGCTTTTTCTCCTAGTGTAGTATTCCCCCACGTTTCCTTAATTTCAGGTCTTGTAAGTTCCTTAGTTCTGTGTTCATTAGTGTTGGTTTCTTCACCCATGTCTTGTTGCCCTGTGCCCTAGTTGAATGGTTGGTTTTGATTCACTCCTGCCTTTTGTTAGTCCTCGTTATCATTGTATTTAAGTGTCTGCCTTTGTGATTTTCCTCAGTTCCTTGGCGTTACTGTTAGATGTTACTCCGCCTGGCTATGTTTCTGATGCTCCCGGTTTCAATCAATCAATCAATCAATAATCCTGTTACCTGTGTTATCCAGTTTCTTTGCATGTTACTTTATTTTTCTTGTAGTTCTTGTTTTCCCAGTTTGCTTTCTAACCCCTCACGGTCCATATATTTTGTGCCTTCCCTGTTATGTTCGGTTTTGTTAATAAACCCCTTTTTGTCTTGTGGCTGCAAGTGGATCCCCTTCTTCATGCCTGCACCATGCCTCACCGTTAAAGCTAGTTGCAGTTTGCACAATCAAATAGGATCTTTATGAAAGTTAATCAACATCAGACAATTACATTCCACCTTTTCACACAGCCTTTTATTGATTAACTGTTGGTTATGATGCAAGGTCTTCAATGAGTTGAGTTTACATACAAAGCCGTACCGTGCTACGCTCACCGCTCTCTGTGTTGTCTTATTACTCGTGGCTGTGGAAGTGAGCGTCTGCCTGCTGGAGCGGGAGTTGAGAATAAACCATTTTAACAGAGAGCAGGGGTTTTAGAAATAAAAACTGTAAGAAAAAAACCTTAAATTTTGTAATGAGATATATTAATCATGTGTATTTTTGTAAACTAGCCATTATATGTGATATTATTGAGGGGGATCACCTCCCCATCTTAACATTATCTGTGCCTATGGTGTGAGGCATTGTCCAGTATAGAACAAATCTTCTTGAGTGTTCGCTTTTGGACAGTTGTTTCAGTCCCCAAAACAGAGACAGCCTTCTTAATGAGTTTACTGAGTTTAAGTACCTTCTTGTAACATTGTTGCCCCAGCACACCACAGGCTGGTAGGACTGTTGTAGCACTGACCAGCAAAGACCCCAAAGGATCAGAGTCTCCTCAGGATGTAGAAGCGGCCCAATCCACACAGTCCACTCCAGCCTGTATTCCAGGTGCACTCCTAGGTACCTGTATGTATCCACCATTTCCACATCCTCTCCATCAATAGTGACTGACAACAGGGGGCTTTTTGATCTCCTGAAATCTACCACCCTCTCTTAGGTCCTCCCAATGTTGAGTTGCACCATCCATTGAAGTCCTTCGCCAGGTTTCTGTATTCCCACTCCTTACCTTCCCTGATACAACCAATTATGGCTGCATCATCAGGAAATTTTAGGGTATACAGGGCAGAGGGTAATCCACAATGCAGGGGACAATGGATGTGTCCACATGCATGAGACAAAGTTTCTGCTTCGTAACAATGCTGGCTGTATGGTGTTGAGGACAGTAGACTTCAGTAGATATGCCCCTGTGCATAACATAAGTCTTCTTTTCTTTTTGCTCCAGACACATCTTATGTGCCAAATTTTAACGCCTCTGCAGTTAACCAGAGGACTTGATCTGAAAATGGTGGATAATTTAAATGTTGTGTTTCCAACTTCATTCGTTGCCTTTTGTGATGAGAGTGTTTACTTTTGATTACTTTTCCCTGCGTACCATGTTTGTGCGCAGTGGAACAATGCATCGCTACATCTGTGTCAACTAAATCTTTCAGTGGCTCTCCTGTACTGATATAGGGCTTCTGATCAGTCCCCAAATGCTTCTATCAGAGATTCTTCTTAATATTCCAAATCTTTCCTTGAACAGTTCCACTTAACTTAAATTTCTTTATTTTGGTCATTGAGATCCATGAGCAGGATGCATTTAGTTCTCTTTTTTATCCTCTCACTGCTTTGTAAGACTCAGATATCTTCACTTTCTGATTCTCAGAAAACTGCTGACAGGAGCCCATGATTGCCAACCAAGTTTGTTTCTTTTTTTTTTTTATCAAGAAGTGTTCATAAGATGTTATAAATCAACAAGGTGTTTCTACCCACCGAACTGCAACTCACTGGATTTTCACACCTTTCTGCATAAACTCTAGAGACTATTTGTGTGAAAGTCCCCAGAGATCAGCAGCTTGTCAATCCACCCTACCTGCCACAACCTACTAAGTCTTTCCCCATTCAGACCTGCTGACCCGTATCTGCATAATATGATGCGTTGGGCTGTTGCTGATTAGATATTTGCAAATGCACAGGTGTCCCTAATAAAGTGTATGTTTCTCTTCCCATGTATTCAAAGTATGCATAATACATTTAAATGAATCTATTTTTCTTTCTTGAAGTTTATGGCAGAATAGCTTTAATGAGGGCAATGGGGACCTTCTTCTCCTGTAAAATATGCATATTAAGATAAATAAATTCAGTGCTGTACACGCACACGCACACACACACACACACACACATAAACAGGTTTGTAATTATATTTTTGTGGGGACTCTCCATTCATTTCTATTGGGGAAAAGGCTAATCCCAACATGACACCCTTAACCCCTACCCAACCTTAACCTAACCCATAAGTAACCAGACAAAATATGAGACTTTTGGCATTTTTAGTTTTTTGATTGCATTCACAGATCTTTGTAGGGACCTGAAAAAAGGTCCCCACAATGTAATATAAACATCCACATCCACACACACACACACACACACACACACACACACACAATCGGGTAAACATCTTTATGGGGACCGCTCACTCATTTCTATGAGAGAATGCTAATGATAACTATGACAACCTTAACCCCTACCCAACCCTAACCATAACCATAAGTATCCAAAAAAAATACATAAAATAATTTTTAGTCTTTTCATTGCAGTGACAGATTTTTATTAAAGTGAGTTTTCCCTTATGGGTACCAGGAAACTGCACATGCAAAGATATCGAATTTCACTAGCTTCTACACCACACACAGCTTTCTGGAGTACAAATTATTTATATGCATGTCTCATTTGTACACGTGAAGGAAAAGTAAGTGAGCTACAAGTTACTCAATACCATGCATCCATCATGCAGGGTTAGCTTGGAATCCTTCGGGAGAAAAATATTTTTTCTGATTTTATTCGCCTTGCTTGATTCTGAAATTATCATTGACCAGCGGCCATGAGTGAAGATGGGGACTTAGACTGCCCAGTTAACTACGAGCCTCGCCAGATCTAACCGCAGATCTGCTTATTACACCTAAAATTGCAGCCGCTAAACCAACCCACCAGTCAATCTCAGGTTTTAATATCACTTGTAAACTGGATCCCAAGGTACTAAAACTCCTTCACTGTGTGTAGACTCTCACCCTTATCTGAAAGGAGCAATTCACCACAGCTTTGAATCTGGACATTCTGATTCTCTCCCCTTCTGCTCCAAAGTCACATTTTGGAGGTCTTAGTTGGATGATGTCGAAAGAACATGATCTGCAAATAGCACACATATGTGTCTGTGCTGAGTCCATAAGGCAGCTGTATGTGTGTGTGTCTGTGCTGAGTCCATAAGACAGCTGTGTGTGTGTGTCTGTGCTGAGTCCATAAGGCAGCTGTATGTGTGTGTGTCTGTGCTGAGTCCATAAGACAGTTGTGTGTGTGTGTGTCTGTGCTGAGTCCATAAGATGGCTCCACGTAGCCATTCCAGGCTGAGCCAAGCTTATTTATATGGTTTTTGTTTTTTTCTTTGTCTGTACCTTTCATTGGGCCTTTTATTGAGCCATACTTCGTTTGGCTTTCTGTGTGTGTGTGTGTGTGTGTGTGCAGAATTTGCATGCCGACTTCCTCCTGGTACCCTCGCTTCTTTCCATAGACATGCAGTTAGGTGAACTGTGTCTCAGAATTGCCCAAAGCCAGTGGGTGTGTGTGTACTGTAATGGACTGGCATCCTGCTTCGGTTGCTGCAGGCGTTTCTCCAAACTTTGACATTTATACTTGAAGTTCCACTTGAATTGCGCTAAAAATCCAACCAGCAGAGGCCGCTGTTAGCTGCACTCCCGGCATCAATTATATAGTAATGCAGCTAGTATTTTAGTGTGTATTTCTGCACAATTCTGCTGGTTGAGACAAAATGTAATTTGAAAATACATTTCAGCTGCTTAAAACAGCATTTTTAACAACATTATTATTAGGATTATTTAGAAGTGCAGTCCTCTTCCTTCTGCCCTGCACAAACACACTACCGTCACCCTTATGCAGCTTACATGACTACACAGTTACTAGTCTAATGATTTAATAAAGATCCTTTAGAACGCATTGAAATACACTTTATATTTTGTAGCACTATCTAGCGTATCATCATCAATAACAATAACCACAAAGAGATTATTATTATTATTATTAGGGTAGATTCTGTGACAATTCATCATCATGATCATCATAAAACGTGATATCTTAGATATTTTAGCAATCATCTGTTCTGGTAGTCTATTCTTCGTGTAGAAGTCTTTTAGCCTAGGGTAATGTATTGCACCATTCTTGAAGTATACCACGACGGTTGGCGTGATGCTGCAGCGGTGAGGGCTGG
>JABFEB020000038.1:2013631-2024055 GCA_019775895.2 Stomatorhinus ivindoensis | reverse complement strand
CACACACACACACACACACAAACTCTTTTTAGTTCAAGACGAGATCAACCTATATAAACGGGTCTAGGGTCTGGAAATCCTTAGTGCAAAACTAAACTAGTGAACACTCAACCAATACAAGAAGCCAAACCACAGATGCTTAATTTGAAATTCATTGGCACATCCAATCAGATTTCTGTAACAGGCATTTGGCGTAAATTGCAGAGTGCACTGTATGCTTGATCATTATGCTAATTTAAATCTATACTTAATATTGGGTCCTGACTGAGCTGGCATGGTAAAAATTGTTTCACTGTGCAAAAAAGGCTGCAGCCTCCTAGTGTCTGAGCCCCTACAGGTCGTCACCTTTTTCCCCCCTCATGAGCATCCCTGAGTACAGTTATAGCTTAAGTAGGAATAATGTTTTCCTAATTAACATTTTTTAAGAACAACATGCTTGGCCCTTTTCCTCCTGGCTCTCCAGGCTTGGATGACTGCCTTCAACAGTACATCAAGAATTTTGAGAGGGAACAGATCAGTGGGGAAGAGCTGCTGCACATCACCCACCAGGAGCTGGAAGAGCTGGGTGTCACCCGCATCGGGCATCAGGAGCTCATCCTGGAGTCTGTGGATTTGCTGTGTGCTCTAGTGAGTAGCTCACAGCTACAGCCGCACTGTCACCCCGAGCTGCAAAAGTGTTTCAAAAACATGCGCACCTTACATTTCGTTGATGGCAGTTTTTGCTACGCTGGGAAGCCACTGTCTTCTGGTGCACGTGGCCTGGAGATTTCCCTGCGGCGCCCTTCGAGTGACTGCTTGCCAGAGTTTCTGTATCACCAAAGCATAAAGGAGAAATGGCCTTACATACCAAGCATAATGTAAAACTTGACTTTGATATCTCACTTCACTTCCTTTAAGGCCCCTTACACTACATACTCATACATAGTTGTTTCCAAACTATTTCTGGTCATCACAAGGGATTGAATACATTAAAAAATGATATTACACAAAATATATATTTTGTCAATGACAAAGTTGTAACAAATGCCTTAACAATCACTCATCCAACTTCTAAATTTAAAATTCTTCACATGCATTTTTTATACCTGTTCTACAGATATATTTTTCTTATCTTAAAATAGAAACTTGCTCTTTCTGGATATCCCACTTGTGATTTATGCTTGCTTTCAATTGTGTTTAGTATGAAAAAGACTTGACTATTATGGTTATATTCTTGTATGTGCATGAACTGGGGGAAAAGCACTGAGCTCATCAGTAAGATACCAGGATATGCCAAATGTTTGCATGCTTCACTGGAATGTCACTTTGTGCAAAACCATCTGTTAAATAAAAACTGTAGTTTTCAGTGGAACAACATTCCACCATCCATTACAATGGACAACTGACATAAATTAGTTTTATATTTATAATTATAGAGATATGATTGTGTTATGCTGTTTGCTGTAGTATTTTGATGTGTTTAAACCAGGGGTCTCCAACTCTGGTCCTGGAGAGCTACCGTCCAGCAGGTTTTCTATCATACCCCGCTTCTGATGAGCCACACCTGTTCCCAAGTAAATACCAGGAACAGGTGTGGCTCATCAGAAGCCAAGTGGGACAGAACACCTACTGGATAGTAGCTCTCCAGGACTGGAGTTGGAGACCCCTGCATTATACTATTGAATGTGGTGTATGGAAGGTGACCAATCAAAAGTAATTGCAGGTTTAGCCTGCCAAACAGAAGCCAATAAAGAGGAACTCGTTCCACCCATCAGCATTAGAATACTGGAGGAGAAATATTTTGTGGAAGTGGATCTCACTGTACTCAGCTCAAGGTTGGAGACCCCTGATCCACATAAGAGAAAAGAGAATGACAGGTTCAATACAAAGCAATTTGGAAATAGCCCCTCCACCAGCCCAGAACCAGGGATGCTCGAATGCACAGGTTTACCCAGGCTGAAGTCCAGGGGCCACAACTAACCTTGTTTAACCTCATTTCACGGAGTCATCCTGTATAGGATGATGAAATTCTGTGTTCCATTTTGAACCAATACAGGACATGATTTGTCCTACGTTTTTATGTCGTTGATGGGTCAATGCTCCCCCCGCCCCCAAGAATTTCCAAAAAACTTTTGTTAGGTACTCCCAGTCAAAAACTTTGTTACTACCCCAACTCGGAACCGAATTTTATCTTTGTAGCTACCTAACACTACACCATGCACAAGCAATGAGGTCGTCTACTGTATATTTGGTGTATTGGATATACTGGTTTGTTTGCCCAACAAGCTAGTGATTTCATGAAGGAAGAAGATGTCATATGTAGTGTGTAACTATATTCTTAGTGTCAAGTATAATGATCTACCGAATAGTTATATAGGGTTAACATGACAGAAAAAAATCTCCAGGGCCAGAAGGCAGGGATGCTATTTCGAATGAGGTGGAGAGGGAAAAAAAAATCAATAAATCATGAAGGAATGAAGAAAATATCAGGCTGAGAACTATTAAAAAGGCATGGCCCAAGGTTGCCTTAGCAACCTATTGAAGAGGGGCGAAGAAGACTAAGGGCTGAGTAAATGTCTCCACTGCATAAAGAGGCTGATTTATTACACACCACACATGGTCCCTCAACATTTTAAACAATATTGGATGATGAAATACCTACATGACATAAGTCATATTAATACATATATGTGCCTCTGGAGCAAACGCTAACATAATTTGCTCAGCATCCATAACAGATTTGGGATATTTACCACTTAAGATGGAAATAAGCTGTTCCTTTTACCTTGGAGGTGTGGCTGGAAAATAAATCGTTCACTTTGGGAAATTATACAACCCCTCCCTTAAACTCCAGGGTTCCACAGGATGGGGGTTGAGAACTACTGACCTTCAGGTTTGCTGATCAATTAAAATTATTTGCAAGAGTTATAAGTTTTGTCTGAAGGTGTCAGGCAACTGATTAAAGTCATTTGAATTTTACAAAATCTTGAGGATAAACACTGTTGTGATAAATGCATTTTTTTCTAAGAACAATACAGCAATACTAATAACTACTGGTGAACTAATGAATACTATGGATGAATAATAATCAAAGGAAATTAAAATATGTAGAACCTATTCATCAATGGGATCTGAAGCAATAAGAGATGCAAATCCCCCTAAGTCCCCAAGGATAAAGTTTGCAGTTTGCACATCCTGCCACACCAAAGTCCCAGATTTGACCCTCTTTCACATACGCATATATCCACAGAGGTGTGAAGCGACAGGCTCTGGATTAGCTATGTGTTCTTATATATTGGCCCTGAATGAAGCCGTCACTCAATGAATCTACTGATAGTTTGCTTTGCAGCTTGTCACACCATTCTGACAGTCTCTCTATGCACTGATGGGTATTTCTGTGTGACTTGACTGGTGAAGCTATGCTTGAACACACATTTATTCCATCAGTCAATGGTTTATTAAACATTTAAATATTTCTGACCGTTCATTGAAATACTCTCTCCTTTCAAACTATACTGAACCAAAATACACTTTGAGTAATGAAGTATTAGAGCATTGCTTGGAGTTGTTGGATAAAGCTAAATGAATCCCTCATGTTTTTTTCAGAATTATGGGCTAGAAACAGAAAACCTGCGAACATTGTCTCACAAGCTGAACGCTTTTGCCAAGAATCTACAGAACTTTATCACAGGTCGCCGGCGAGGTGGACACTACGATGGCAGAGCCTCAAGGCGCCTACCCAATGACTTTCTCACTTCTGTGGTGGACCTTATTGGCGCTGCTAAGAATCTTCTTGCCTGGCTGGATAGGTGAGGGCTAATTTGTATTACAGGGGCTCACCCAATGGTTGCTTGATCCAAATTTTTCAATTTCAATTTTTTGCGGTTTTTGCTGTTGTAATGTTTAATCTATTACTTAGGATACTTATTTTTATTCTCTCAGATCCCCATTTGTCACCGTGACAGAGTACTCTCTCCTGAAAAACCACATTGTCCAGTTGTGCCTGGAGTTAACTACTATAGTACAACAGGTAAGATGCTCTACTGCAGAAGAATACTTCATAAAATTTTACTTGAAGCTGTATTTATAATGCATTATAGATACATTCATAATGCATTATAATTTTGGTATAAAAATTAATAAAGCATTACAGCAACTGCTATTGACAAAGGGCATTATAGTGTTGATTATAATACTTCATAAGCTCCAGTGAAGCCCTCAACCATAATGCACCATAGATACCTTTATAATGTATTATAATGGTTAGTATAAGAATTAGGATGCTTTATACTGCATTATGATGGTATCTATAGTACATTATAGGCCTTAATAGAGCATTCAAAAGGCATAATAAACATGGCTAGAATATATTATTCATTTTTATAAATATTTATAGTCATGCTTATAATGCTTTATGAATGCATTATAGTGAGTTATGAATGTGTTCATATATTCTTACAGACATGGTATTCATAAAGAGTGTTACAGAATACTTCTCACAAGTTCTAATTAGCCTTAAATTAATATTTTATTCATAGGACTGAAACTGAATCAACCATACACACTGGGATAAATGTCAAGCTTTTATACAAGCCCTTCTGTGGGACGCGTGAATTATCCTGTTTCCAGCATCTCTGGGAAAAGATGTGGAAAGTATTTACTGATGCAGTTACACACCTCTACTCCACCTGTAACTGTGCCCAGATTTTTACAACCCCATTGAGAAACAAGTAGACCTTATTAGGGATTGTCGGGTCTTTAGTACAATGTCAGGCTGCATCCAAGAATGTTGAAGAGCACGGCATGCAGTGAACATGAAAATCAGAATATGTTGCCTTCTGATTTTGACTGTTCGTCTTTCAATTGTGCTGAAATTGTTTGGTTTTTATATTATATAATAATACCGGAGTTACTAACCTTAGTATATGTTTGAATTTGTACATACATAAGAAACGTATGATAGGTTTCTTTTTGTTTAATAATTAGGTATTATCTTTCGGAGAGTGTTGCCTCTACAATGAAGTTAGTAGTGAAGAAACAGCTGTGAAGCGGATGCCTGACACGTTTCGTGTAATTTCTCAAAGTGCCACCACTTTCTGAAAACTGCAGTCTTGCAAATGCCCTTGCCAGCTGCTAGGTGGCACAGCATGTGCCAGGGTGACTGCTGGCAGCCTGTCCTGTGGCCCATTATTGAGAGCTCCTCCACAGAATATGTTCCTATTTTACACCACCAGTAGGAAGGGGACACTGGCTGTGTTAGTAGCTATTGCAACAAAGAATACAATACAATTATATTGAGATGTGTTTTATATAACATTACTCCAACTCTTGGGATCACAGCTTCAAAGTGTCAGTATTAAGTGTTTTTTCAAGTCACCTTGTAATACTTGGCTGCCTACAGCTGATGCCACGGCGTCTCTCTCCACTGCCTCTGTTCTCTTATAGGACAGCACTGTGTATGATATGGAAAACAATATCCTTCATGTGGTGAGTTCTTATCCCTTCCTTTTTCTTTATACACTCTGATTTACGTGGATTATTTATTTATGTTTTCATGCCTCAGGCAGAGACTCAGAATGTTTATTTATAGTCCGAGGAGTACCAGAATCCATACATGGGAGTTTAAGTTATATTAAGGTTTATAAGCCGTACAACTGCTGAAATAGATCATTTCTTTCCATTGGAACATATTTTCAAAGGTGTAAAAGTCATTCTGCGGTGTGGCACTATTTGAACGATATATTTTTAACATATGCCTTAAACAGACTTGTTTTTAAAGTTTTCAGATTGTAAATACCAAGATTTGAACATTCTCTGAAAAAAAATAAACAAACGCTGTTATTATCTGAGTGGTTCTTTTTGAGATACACATTTTTACACATCTGAGCTCAGTGTGTTTGTCACAAGTATATTAGTAAAGGATATAACAATATTTTTATGCTCAATTTGTCCCAGGACAAAATCTCTTGATTGCAAACTGCACACATTTGTATAGCGACCATTATGCTATAACTTATATGGCTGAGTATTAAATACATAATCTGTGGGTTGGGGGGAGTTACACTGGTTGCAGTGGGATATGCTATCTGTTTTATTAAAGCCATATATTTTTTATTTCAGCATATATTTAGTATTTAAACATAATGAAGCATGAATTGTGCTTGAAACGTGATCTGTGACTGTGTAATAAGGTTATGGATATAATTTTTCAAATAATTTTAAAGTAACATAATAATCTTGTATGTTAAAACATACCATTGCTATATAAAGCTTGTTTGATATTTTCGATAAGCTAGACCCATCTTTTTCTCTGCACCTACAGTGTAAAACATTATCCCGAGTCTGTGAGCACATCATCTCCCTGTCCTCTGACTCCCTGGTCTCACAGTCTGCCCACCTAGAGATCGTCTACCTTAGTAACACTATGCCCACAGAAGGCCTGGTACGTGAACATTATTGAACATTATGAAACCAGTTAACATATTACAGACAAAGTAAGCAAAATTGCAGTGTACATAAAAATGTTAGTATTTAATTATTAGTGTTCATTTTTTATTTTGCATGATTCTAGTGTATCATAACAAATATGGTGCTTGAATATTTAAACTGCTCTTTTATCTCCTGCTCCCTCTGTCCATCCAGGGCATGTATATAAAGTCTACTTACGATGGACTTCATGTAATCACTGGAACCACTGAGAATGTATGTGATCTCGTGTCCCCACACAATCACACAGTAACACTGGACCTTTACTGAATCTTTGCCTATTAATGGTTGACCATTGGAGGTCACTACTTTTAACCTTACCAGATTCTAAATTCATTTTGTAATTTTCACTTTAAATTAAATTAAATTATTTGATTACTTTCTATCACTTTACCATTATGATGGGTTTTCCAGATAATTTAGCATGATAGGAAGTCTGAACAAATTGGTATTGAAAAAAAAAAAAACCTGGCTTCTTGTTCCTTCAAACAAGGTGGCAGTAGTTTCAGTGCATTTCCTAGCGGAGCTCTTCCTAAACCTAACCAGTGCAATGTATGACGTGTCTCCCCCCTACCCCCCAGCATCGTACTACAAGTGTCTTCAGTGAGGTTTATCCTCACAGTTACTCTTATTCTTTTGCATTCTAACTGCAGCTGGATTCTTACTGAAGTGAAAAGCATATTAAGTAACCGGCAATTAACATGTACAAGTGCATCTTTCACGATGGGATTATTAAGATGGAAGTCCTTCTTAATTTAACAGTTGACGTTTTTGTGTTTCACCCAGTTAAATCATTCAAAGCTTGTCTAATATTTTAGAAACACCATCTTGAGTTTATTTAGCCAGCTTGTGTTTCTAAATAATTAATTCAAGGATAAGAATCAATACACAGATTAGTGTAATTGTTAGTTCCTAGCATTCCAGCAGTTAGAATGCAAATAACAATGTTATTTTCAGTACATTATAGTTGTCAAACCATATAATTGCTGTGTTAACATGAATTGTCAACAATAGTCATAATTTTCCTTAAGTGATTTTTGTCATTTGTCTTTCTTATGGAAACACTTGTTGCTATGACACCATGGTAACCATGGAGATTGAGCTCCAGTAACCAAGGAAAGGGAAAAGAGGTGTAAATGGTTTTATGTCTGAAGAATATTTTTGCCTGTAATATGGTCAGATGCAAAAGTCATTTCAAATGGGTGCTTTATCAAGACAGCTATTTTCTGACAAAGCGGGCAATTTCATGGTAGAAATTATTTTTAATACCTTGTTTGTAAGACCACAACAGAGGCTCAACCTTCAGGCTATAAGTGCATGTCGTCCACTACATTACTCTCTATGTTACATAAAACACTGAAAGAAAATTCTATGGTTAAATGGTAACTAAGGAAACATGCCTGTTTCTAGAAATATGCAAATTAGTTAACCCAAGACGTTAGTTACATTTCATAATTATTGTTCTTCAGCATAATACTGCTAAACTGTTGAATTTTATATGGATGAAAGAGAAAATAGGAGACAAAGTTGTAGTTTTCTCCGTTATCCATCCATCCATCCATCCATCCATCCATTATCTATACCCGCTTATCCCACTGGGTCACGGGGGGTCCGGAGCCTATCCCGAAAGCAATGGGCACGAGGCAGGGAACAACGCTGGACAGGGGGCCAGCCCATCGCAGGGCACACCCACACACCATTCACTCACACAGGCACACCTACGGGCAATTTAGCGACTCCAATCAGCCTCAGCATGTCTTTGGACTGTGGGGGGAAACCGGAGTACCCGGAGGAAACTTTCTCCGTTATCTGCTTACTTTTGTTTCATTGTTTGTAACGAAACTTTCTTAGTGTTCTTGCCTTGATTTAGTACCCAATTAGTGCCGAAAATTGGGAACCATTAATTAGTGGCTGTATATTTAATAGTCGGTGACAACTGGGAAATTACAGAGTAGGACATGGAGGACTGTGTGTTTGCAGATGGCAGCAGTGGTCCTGTTTCTTTTAATTAATGAGCTTTCAAAGCACAGTATGTGTTTGTTTGCTGAATAAGGAGTCCCTTTTAATTCTGCTTAGGGTCCATGATCATTACACATTTCTTTGTAAATCATTTGTGATTAGAAAGTTGTGTAAATAAGACAAGCTTCAACTGTATCATTAACCTAGAAATTTGTTTTTTTGTGACTTTTGCATATACAATATACTCATATGAAATATACTCATTAGCATGATTTATGGTTGAATGCTGATAGGTATGAGAAGTATTAATACAAAGGGGTGACTTTTGAAATCACTATCTGTTGTGCAAACTTTAAATAATTCTACTGAGTATTTCAATGTGATAAGCACAGCATATGACAAGAACACATAGAACTGAAAATGAAGTTAAAGGGATTTCCTAAGAAAATAATGTTTAGCTAGTGGGTTATTTCCTGTAACCAACAACCTCTTAAATAAAGCCTGTAGTTCAGAGTTTGCTTCCAAACTTGCAAATCTCTCATGAACTATATTGGCTAAGAGTCCCCTCTTCTTATTTAGTCTCCTGCTGACCAGTGCAAGAAGATTCATGCTGGGGATGAAGTTATTCAGGTCAACTATCAAACTGTGGTAAGTCCAGTCCTTTTGTTCCTTTTCCACAGCTTATAAACAGGCATGCTGGGCAGGGTAAACCTTGATAAGCACGGTAGATGGCTAGATGGTGATATAATCAGTGAAACTGAGAAGGAATGCACAGAATTAGCTAAAAAGAGTATTCTGACTGCCTCAAAAAGACAGTCGACTGTACAGAGTTTGGAAGGTTCACCTATTCTGCATTACAAGATTTGTGTAAGTTGCTGTTCTTATTTGTCACCTCGAGTAATCTGGAAAATACTCTTGAAGGTGATTATTTTCTTGGGCAACAATTCCAAACCAAACCAATTGTTTTTACTTCAGTCAATAAATTTTAAAATTACCATAGATTTTTAATGCAAAAATGTTCATCCCTTTTATTTTTCTATACTTTTCATATAAATATTTTATTCTTATGACAGAAATGCATCTTTTATTTTCATATTTAGAACAACTACATTCAGTTTTCTATATGAGCTGTAACTCTAGCAATGCCTACTGTCCATAAAGTTTACATTTTGAGACATTTTACTGATTGTAACTTTAAATTATAGACACAACGTACTTGGTCATCATATTCAAATTTTAAGTTAATGTCTGGATGCAGCAAATCAATCCAAACAATAGGACTGCAAATACTGTACAGTTGTTGTTAGTATTGTGAAATGACAAAGGATTGCAGTATTTTTCTCAGACAAACCAAATACCAGAGAATGTTGAAATGTTAAAGCAATAAAATACCACAGAACATTTTTCCAGAGGATTACTAGTTACACATTTTTGAAAAATTCTTACAAGTGAGCATATGTTACTGTAGCCTGTTTCCTCCTTTGTTCCATTTCCTCCTGATAATGACATAAAAAAAAAATATGTTACTCCTGTCTGCAATATGTCTGAGATCAGAAATGGGGTTTTGAAATGATGTCAAGAAGAGTGGATCACTTCTATTGCTTTTTGTAAAAGATTCCTTAGACCAAATTTTATGAAATTGATGGGTAAAATATTCTCCAGAACTGTTGATTGCAAAGAGAAAAGAAATGTATTGTGTGTAATATTTTAGTTATATAGCTGGATGATATATTGTAGCACTGGTGGGGCACATGTCCCAGCATGCCTCGCGTGCTGTTGTAAGTAGCCCTTTCTGTATTGTTGCTGTTGTTGTTAATGCTAATGGTTGCATTTCCTATTGTCGTGCGTGTGTTTTCCCGTGTCTTGTGTGTACCCTGTCCGATCTTTGCATGTATTTAGCTTGTGTAAATCTATGCATCTTGCAGTTCGGCGTCTGACAACCTTGTGTTTCACATGTGTGTCTTTGGTTTTGGTGCTCATCGGGTGTCTGTTGTAGTCCT
>JABFEB020000038.1:1987095-2011359 GCA_019775895.2 Stomatorhinus ivindoensis | reverse complement strand
TTTCTGTTGCAGATATAAAAAGGCAAAGAAAAACCTTAACAAAACCTTTGCTGAATTATAGCCCATTTAAATGCCAATTTAATCTTCTATAGAATCTTACACACATTGTGTCCAGCAGCAGGTGCCCACGCTGGATCCTGCTACATCTAACATGCTATTTTGTTCTGATAGCTCATCCCCACCAGCCCCCCGAGTAATCCCAGCACCCCAAACAGCACCATGGACACGCTTTCAAAGATGGATAATTACAACATGCATGACGTCTTCATCATGTCACCTGTGTCTGGAAGTTATGAACCCAGGTGATGTATTTCATCGATTGTCAGGTTAACTAAAAACAGTAAATTGACAATAAAACTGACGCCATTGCCATCATAACATTTGAAACGTAATCAAACAATAGGTGTTATTAAACGTGTAGTACTCCATCTTTTAAATCAGAGGAATGTAATGCACCATTGATCTTACAGTGAATCATAATATCTGAATATTAATAGGTTTTATAACTTGGAAGAAGTATTAGCATTTTATAGCCATGCTCTATATACTGTTAACTTTGCAGTTTAGTATGACTGGGTTTTGAGGCAGTAATTTATAGAAAGCTAAATTCTGCTAAATTTTATGCTGTTAATGAGTTTTCTGGAGAGTCCTTTGGTACTTCAATGAATCTCAAATAAACGAAATATAATACCACTACTACTACTACTACTACTACTAATAATAATAATACATGATACATAATAGCATAACGTAGGTGTCAGCTTGCTTGTTATGCATTATAAATGTTGTAAAGGCATACTGGCTGTTCTGTTTGTCAGCATGTTAGTTTACGATGGACCAGCAATGTGACTTTATTTTTAATAGCCATGAGATGGATGTCACTCCCTGTGATGATATCAGCGAGTATGACATAGTGAGACTTGGCAGGAAGGGCTCAGAGTCACCCAGCTACTACCTTGACCATGAAAATGAAAAATACTTCCCACTGGTGGAGGATGAAGAGGTGGCCCTGGGGCCAGAGTATGACAGGGGATATTCCTCATGGCTTCCTCGACGTGAGAGATCCCCTCCTCATGGTAAGACTCCCCATAACACTTTACTTAAAGCAGTCATCATAATGCATTATAGATACCTTCATAATGCATTATAGATACCCTCATAATGCATTATACTATATTCATAATTTATAAATATTTATAAAAAGACATAACATAATATTTCCATTTTTATTATGCAACATAAATGGTGTATGTATAATGCTCTATAGGTACCTTCATAATGCATCATAATGCATTAGTATAAGCCTTTGCAGAGTTGCCTTTGCAGTTTCTATATATCGTTTTGAATTTGTTTTTTGTCGAGAGTGAAGAGGCTGGAGGGAATAGAGTTGATACCTGCCGGGCCGTAACAATGGCACAATGTTTACTAATCTTCTTAGACACATGAAAGTGTAACTTCTGAGGTTTCTCTGGCCCGGAAGGTTCCTGGTGGCGAGATAATTCTGGGAAAGCACATTTTAATGCTACTTTTGCAGGCTGGTAGCTGTACAATTTATCTGAGCTATTAATTTCCCTATTAACTGCTTTGCCTATTTGCTGCAAAGGCCTCTCCGGTGGGGGTTGATGCATATTCCCTGCCTCTCTCCCATTTTTTTGCTTTCATCCTTCACTTATCACACTCTCACAAGCCTTCTGTGCTGAGGTCTGACTCCTTTAACACATTCTGTGCACGGGTGACCTGATCGACACAATCCCCGGACCTCTTTCTAGGGCCTGGTTCTGTGCTGATGCAGTGCAACTGGATGGCAGGAGCCAGGGATGCAGATCTATACAAGACGAGCGGCAGAGGTGGATACAGCCCTCAGCTACCGCTGTGCACTAGAAAGAAAGGGCTCTCAGTTCATGAGAAGGCCGGCCATAAAGCAGATAATGAGCATGTTTTACTTCAAGTGCATCTTACTGCATATTTACTGCCACATGTTATTTACATTAACTACCATATGACCTTTTGATTAAGTGATGAATGTAATTTTACCCAATTTGACTGGCAATTGATAAGACCACATGAGTCAATACAGCTTCCCTATGGAATGCTTTTGACACCTTGATAATGCCATTCCTGATGATTTTAGCTTTTCCTGATGAAAGCACTTGTTAATTGTTGATGATTAATTGTCAGGGTTACATATCTGTGTCTGGCAGAAAGACAAATATTATTAAGAATAACTTAATAAAAAGCATACTTTATTTCTGAAGATAAAGCACATCTTAGCGGGAATGAACACAATTGTTTCCCCACTGTTTATTTGCTAAATTGGCATAATGCCCTCAATGCATTATCATTCCTTCACTGGAGATAAAGAGGGCCGGCTGGTACTTTGTATTAGCAGTGTGTAGTCTTTGTATAATGCTGATATAATTTACCTCTTTGTCACGGATAAGAGAAATTGGTTTCACGACAAACAATAGGTCCCTTAAATTTACTGATTTGAAGGGTTGATGATAACAGGGAAAAGAAATTGGGGCCACATTGTAGTGTTTGCACACAACAACATTTAATGTGCAGATTTATAGAATAGAATAGAATAGAATAATACTTTTTCTGAAAATATGCTAAAAGTAATGTATCATTGTTTATTATTCTTATTATTAAACATGCATGTTTAATACACGTACATGGAAAACTGAAAAAGAGGTTTCTCGGGTATTGTAAGAGACTGGAAACAGCCACGGGGGTCATGCTGTACACATGCCGGGCTAAATTTGCTGCAGGACGTTAATCCTTCTGCCCTTCTTGTCTATTCCTTGCCCAGCCAATCTGGAGTGCAAGGCGTCACAAGCCAACGACAGAAATGCAACATCAGAGACGCTAATGAACACAATCATGAAAACACAACATAAAAGCTTCCATTTTCATACTTAATTCCTTCTTTTTTAATTAAACGGTTTAATTTTTTGTTTGTTAGCAGAACATGGGAATACAATGAAAAGACTGAAAATGAAATGAAGGAGTGGTTACTTTTTTATAACTTTATTTTCTAGTACGTTAGTCTTGAGATAGCATTTTGAATAATAATAGTGACACTACCTTCCTTTTCCATTGTGTTTTGACTCTCCTCACACCAAAGCCAAGTTAAAAATAACCCAGCTATTTTTACGCTCACTTTTCTGAGCATTTCCTCCGAGTGGAAATTACGGCTTTGCTTTTGCCCTGACGTAATACTTCAGACAATGCTTTACAAATAAACCCGCCACATCACAGGCACACGCCCACAGAGGAAAAAAAACATGACAATATTATCCTAATTTTACAAATAGCAATACAGTTTTCCAAGTCAGACTGTCCAGCCCAATTTAACGAGAAATCTTTGGGTAAAAATTCAGCACTAGCGTAATATTCCTATAAACCATCACACGCATGTAACAAAATGTTCTATAGAATCTTAATTTAAAGTTTTTGGGGTGTATGCTATATTAAAAATCTCTTTGCATGTGATGTGAAATTATATCACTATATTGCATAATTAGGTTAGGTGTAGGAAGATTGTACAAATGTGGCAACAGTAACCAGAACTGAAACTCAGCCATGTTTCCTCTGAGGGTGAAGTGAGAACAGTGAACGTGACAGAGTATCAAGCTGTTAAAATTATTTTGCTATCCTGTATTATACCATTTGGTTTTATGTATTTTTGTGGTATACTTTGAGGGATAACGTAGGAGATCTTTTAATGCTGCTCTCTTGCTTCATTAAATAAAAGGCTTCATTAAATAAAAGGCTAATTCATTTCCATATTATATTATGCAGGAGACAGAATCACAGTGGAATGCAGTGTACGCTATCTTATAATGCTACAGCAAGCTGTACGAAGCCCAGCTAGGGTGGGTCACATAAATGAACTGAGAAAAGGGCTGTCAGCGGAAAGCTGGGGGATCTCAGGATGGGGAGGGTCTTGCATTTGATCAATTTTTTCTTATCTTTATATTATTATACATTTATTTAATTTTCACAATCAATCACAGATATATTACACAGTCAAGCTTGGATTTCCGTAATAAAGCATAGGCATATAGCCTCAGTGATCAAGGCTGGAGATCCATGGAGACTGTGGTGAGATTATTGACTCCTGCATAAATAATCGCTTAAAGCCTAAACTAAATCTGGAGGCACTGACATTGCCTGCTATATTATTGTGACTTTCAGTGATTTTCAGGTTTTATACTTGCTCGTGTGGATGTGTGAGAGCAACCTGTTTTGTTACCCCCGTTCTTTGCAGATCCAAATAACTCCCTTCCACATTACTGGAATGACAGCAAGATCCTAATGATTCAGGACGATTTGGACGTGGGACGGGACTGCAGGTGGGGCACTGGGCAGCATTCACGTCGGAAGGGCAAGAGCACCAGCAGCAGCCGTTACCATATCAGCCCCTCCCTGCTGCCTGCTAATAATGTAAGAGACTCGTTTCGTTTCGTGAGTCTTTCCATGTGGGTTTTCTGCTGTTTCAGAAAATTCCACATTATGCCGAGGTGGACATTTGCATGCACACGGTAATTAGTTCTCTGCATATATTCTCACCTTTTTAAACCATATTGCTTCACAAGAATACATTCTCTCAGATTTGCTGTATTCTGGGTTGGAGTTTGGCAGTGCATATACCTGGCGCTGTACATTTATCGTATCATATCCTTTTTTTTAACCATGAAAATTTGTTCTGGAATAATTTAGTAACATAAAATGGATAAATATCTTCTGGATTGTTTTAAGAAGACACGCCATTGTATTTATACTTTGGTTATTATGTGTTTGACAGACTATATGGTTCATAATGCTTTAACATTGGGGTGCAGGAACATATAGTAAGTGCAGTTACTGGACCAGAAGCTTTTCCTTAAAATACACAAAACTTATTTGATATGGATGCTGCCTTTGAAGAACCATCACATAGAAATACCTCAATTATGTGCTATCAGATAACACTGATTAGACATTAGAGTTTTGTTTACATTGTTTCTAGGGCTGCACGATATCAAATTGGGATATTACATCGCAATATGTGAAATATCTCCATGTAATATTGCGATATTTATAAAAAAAAGAGATGAAATTACCTGAGGTACATTATCGGCAAAATTAACTTATTATCTACCAATAGAATGTATTGAATGAGTTGGTGATGTTGCCACGAGTTGTGTTGACAGATACAAAGCAGTGCAGACAAATGCTATGTGACTACAGGCAGTCCGCAGGTTAAGAACATCTGACTACTTACGAACAGACTGTCATATAACCTACTATGTTAAAAAAATCCTGTTAAATACAATGTTTCGTAAAAACAAAAGCATGCACTACTTTGTGATGCTCATTGAGATGTGCAGCTTCAGCAGTTCGTCGGCTAAAGTAACAGTACAGTATGTAGTTACTTTTTTCTTTTTTTATTACTGTATGATAATAATTAATGTTATTCGATTATTGTTATTATTATTCATTTTCCCACCTACCTACAAGTTAGACTTAAAGAAAGACTTAGGGAACTGATCTCATTCGTAATCTGGGGACCGTCTGAACTGCACAATGATGAAGCTGAAATGCCTTTAGCAACATACTTTTTTATTGTAGTTTTTTCAAAAGGATAGACTATCCAGAATCCTTAACATATGTTTTTTATCAGTGAGACTCCGCTTTGTGTTTACTTGTTCAGTAAAGCAAAGTCATGCTTTTCCTTCATGGACTCTGAATACAGAAAATTGTGCTGGGGCTTGTCAAGAACAAATGCTTGGTACAATTATAAATGCATAAAAGCAGACAGCCTCAGGGAAGCCAGTGACATATTGTATTAGGCCCCTGAATGGTGGTTTGTATAAAGAATAGATGTCATGTCAAGAGCTGTTCCACTTCAGTAATGGACGCTTTCAAGAAATAGCCCTTTTCCTTTTGTGACATGTCTGGGTTTCTTAATAACAAATCTAGCTGGGGAGGGCTTGGGCCAAGGTTTACAAATGAGATTGGTGTCCTGATATCCAAATAAAAAGTGCTTCAAGGTAAATTTAATTTCAGTCCCCATGTAAGTTACTTGTACCGTTCTGGTCCATGGTATATTTGGAAGAATTTAATTTATGTGCTGTTACTAGTTCTCTCTGGAGCGATATCGCAATATCTGTACCAGGGCTTATTATAGGCTATGAAATGAGAAATAGTCAGTCATGTGAACGTATTTTCCCGTCTTTATATATCGCAAATCTAATAACGAGTGAGCTGGCTTAAGGGGGCATCTCTGCAGGGTTTCGTTGAAGCCTTGCTGACACCCATCACAGCAACAGGAAACAGTATCTGGTTGAAACGTTTCTTTGTCTCCTGCTTCTCTGCAGAGCGCTGGAGACACACAACGTGTTGAAACTGATCGGTGAGTGAACCTAATGTATCACAGACTCTCACTTGACTTAAAATGTCGCAATTATAGATACTTTTCTCTTTTTATAGTTGACTATTTGAATGATTCATGCTTAGCATTATCATGCTTCTCTGACTGGTATGCAGCAATCATTTATTAAACTAAAATAATAATTGTACATTATGCTGTATTTAGACACTTGTCTGATTATTCAAACACATTAATAGTAATTTTATATTTTTCCCCACTCTGTGTGTTTGTATTTTCTGTGATTTTAATAGCTAGATATGTTTTATATGGCATTAATGTGCATGCTTATATTTGCAGGGTAATTCCATTAAGCAGTCACTGGTTACTTAAAATTGTCTTCCTGCATTGCGTTATTTTAATGTATTTTTCCATTACCTTGTTGACATATGTCCAACAAGCATGTTTCAATTTTGTATACATTAGAAGAAAAAAAAATCTGTGGCTGTATGCAGAAAACATTATTAGAATACATTTCTAATATACCTTGGGCCAAACCATCTCTTCTGCCATAATGTATAGGTGTTTCCTCTGCACATTTTCAGGACATTCACAGGAAGTTGTAGTTGCATACAGCCATTATTTCTTGCCTTTATGATGATATTACTTATGTTATCTTGGCAAAAGTCTACAAACCTGAAAGCAGTAGGTAATAGACATATGTACAAAGACAGAGGAACATGATCATAAAATATACTTCAGCATAATAACAAAAGGACATTTCTGCAACATTTAAGAACCTTAAAATCAGCACTTAATGTAATAGTAAGACATAACAGGAAGCCAACTTTAAGAGTCACAAAACAGAAAGTAAGTGATAGCTCAGATTTGAAAAGTTGAGGTGAATGTATTGCCTGATTCATATCAGCGTTTTCGCACTGAAACAGCCCTCAGGTGTTTTCGCGGTTAGGGTTTTTGTGCCTGTGTCCATATGCAGTACTTACATGTGTCACATTGTTTGATTGACATTGTACAAAATACACATAATATTAAATGAAGACGAAATCACGTTTAATAAACCAACTCAAATCGAGACGATTTAAAGGATTCTTAACCTTTTTTTTTCTCGCAGAATAATTAGATCATTTATTAATTTCCCTTCTGCAGATATGCAAATACAGGAATTGAAAAACAAGGTGGAACATCCATGAAGAAGGTCAGTAAGTCATTGTATGCCTGAAGCAAAGATAAAGTCATTGATAAAAAGGAAGTATAAAGATAGAAATGTGAATGATACTAATGTGCTGTAACACACTAACTACATTAACTCACTCTTTTATTCATTTTTTCTTTGTTGTTTATTTAGAACTATGAGCTGTTGCTATACTATTGCTATTATGTGGTATCACTCAGCCATGGCTCTCAGTAAGGAGAAATAATCACCGTGGGATCTTCGGTCTTCATGTTGTTTACGCTGCTTCTCTCACTGCTCTGTACTTCCCCTTTAGTCATTTCACTACGCCTCCTTACGAACTAAAACTAAAAGGAGAACTAAAGGTAAGAGATGCATGTGAATCATCGAGCACCATTATCTCAGAGCAGAGTATAATGACATTCTCCCTTTATATGTAGAATTAGCAAGAAGACGCAGGTCTTTGAAAGAAACATTAGGAAATAAAAATACACAACACAGCTGCGATGTACTTAATGTGCTAATACTACAACAGTTTCATTTAAAACTGTATTTGTGAACAAGAAAGTTTAAGTGGGGTGTGTTTGTTACCGTCTTGTATGGATTGTGGATTATGAATTACTTCTATAAAATGTAAATTGAGTTGTACAACAGCAATTTCTAAAAACAATTAAATGTATTAATTAACATTTTTAATTATGGGTTTCAAAGAGACTGAAAACAAACACAACCGTAAAATCAGGGAAACACAGATAATGCTTGTCTTTCCAACTAGAGAGGCCTCTGTTCCAAACTCTGCCTTGATCTGTTTGTCTATCCATCAGGCTCTGTACCCAACATCAGCCGCAGGCGTGTCTCTTGCAAGGACCTGGGCCATGGCGATTGTGAGGGTTGGCTGTGGAAGAAGAAGGATGCCAAGGGCTACTTCAAACAGAAGTGGAAGAAGTACTGGTTTGTTTTGAAGGACTCCTCCCTTTACTGGTACACCAACCAGAATGTAAGCAGCCACACCCAGCCGTTCAGAAATTTATTTCATAATGGCAACTTTGTTTAACAAAAGACCAAAGGGATGGAGTGAATTGCCTCAGATCAGTCTTTGGGTCATATATTACCAGTACTTGAAGTGGGCTGGTACTCACTGGTACACAGTACCAGCACCTCAATTGTTTTTTTTCTATTCAGTTTATCAACACCTCTCGATATCTGTTGATACTGAATAACAGTGGGAATACTGCCACCTGATGCTGAGTAACAAGGGGAATACCAGCACCTGGTACTGCATAATAAGGGGAGTAGTGGCACCTGGTACTCAATAACATGGGGGGTATTGGCACCTGATACCAAATAACAAGGGGAGTACCGGCACCTGGTACTAAATAACAAGGGAAGTAGTGGCACCTGGAATTGAATAACCAAAAGAGTACTTGCAATTGGTAAGGGGAGTACTGGCCTCTGGTACTGGATAACAAGGGGAGTACCGGCACCAGGTACTCAATAACAAGGGGAGTACTGGCACCTGACACCGAATAACAAGGGGAGTTCTAGCACCTGGTACTGAATAACAAGGGGAGTACCGGCATCTGGTACTAAATAACAAGGCGAGTACTGGCCCCTGATACTGGATAACAAGGGGAGTACTGGCACCTGATACTGGATAACAAGGGGAGTACTGGCACCTGATACCGAATAACAAGGGGAGTACCTGTACCTGTTTTTTGCCACTTCAAGCACTGTGTATTAAAGTGCACTGGGACGGTTTAGGTCCACTGCTGCCAGTCATGATATTTATGTATTTATCTTTAAAATTCTGTCACTTTTTTTAATCTTTCAGTTTAGGTTGTGTGCCTTGGAAAGTAAAATTTTACATCATATAAATTCTTGTTATATATATATATATATTTCTAGTTTTTACACTTCTAGCTTGAAATAATGCAAAAACCCGTTATATGATCATGCACCTATAGTTTTGATCTAACAGCAAACTTGAAGGACATCAGTAGTTAACCACTCAATGCTGCTACCCAAACCATCCCTGTCTATATACACCAACTTAACAGGACGAGAAAGCAGAGGGATTCATCAGCCTCCCGGAGTTCAGGATAGACAGGGCTGTCGAATGCAGAAAGAAATTGTGAGTATTCTCATTTAACTGTATCTGCAGCCTGCTCTTTGAAACCTGAATTTGCTTTAAATATCTTTAAAAGGGGGGTCTGGGCTTGGGGGAGGGGGAAGCGGGGTAGCCAGGGGCGGAGGGTGCCTGGTGGCTCTTAGGGCGTCTCCCTGGTCTCCCAGGTGGGGGTTCTTGAGGGGGAGTGTGCCAGTCTGCCTGGGGTTAGCGGGATGCCCACGGGGTGCGCAGGTGGCTGGGACTCCAGGCTCTATCCGTACCTGCGTGGCCGGCCCCGGGGGGGAACTGGCGCACTGCCGCCTGTGGCTGTGGGGCTCCGGGCTCGTTCTCGCCAGTAGGGGATGCCCGGTGCCTCCCCCCTCCTCCTCCTTGGGCGAAATAGTACTTAATTATTTTAAACATAACACGTAAATGAAACAAAAATTATTCATTCAAAATGTCCCCGTCAAAATGCATTAAAATATCAAGTTATTCACGGACTGCTCCATACACGTGTCCTACCTTTAGCAGAGTCCAGCTAATAAGTGAAGTTTTGGCAGCAGAACAGTACATCAAATCAGTTAATCAAAATACAGAAACTCGGAACGGAAATCAAAGAGCCATGTGGGACTATCTCATCCACTCAAGAAATGAATGTCTGCTCAGAGCTACTAATGAAAATTGACGTTAAAGCTGACAAAATCATGATACGTACTGCTTTTCTGATAATTAGCCACAACAACATAGATTAATTGACATTTGTTTTTGTTTTTCTTAGTGCGTTCAAAGCATGTCATCCTAAAATCAAGAGTTTCTTCTTTGCTACTGACCATTTGGATGAAATGAACAGGTGAGTACATCATTTCAAGCAGTTTCTTATTGTGTCTAGGTTAAGTCTAGGTTAATCTTTACCTGAATGTATTTAATTCTCAAGAGCTGTAACTACCCTCTCTCTCTCTCATAAAATAAAAAAATTACGTACAGTTCTGGACAAAAAAAAAACGGATTTGAATTCTGTACTGTCATTTCTCTTTCTCATTAAGATGGATGAACCGGCTTGGTCTAGCAGCTATTGGGTACACACCTGATGATGAGATGCCCCGCCCTGATGAAGGTATGATAAAACATAAATACATAAATATGCCATTATTGAAATATTTCGGGAGTCTTTGCATTAGTTCATTAAACCTTTAAATTGGTAGTGTACTCAGGGGCGTCGGAGAGGCTTGGACACCCTTACAGATTCAGGGGCCTCAACACTTCACAAGTGCCCTTTGAATATGTAAAATTATAAAATGCCGGGGGGGTGGGGGCCCCACATTAATAATCTGTCAGGGGGTCCAGGATGTCTAGCTACTCCATGGATTGTACTGTTTGCTTCTTTTATTTATACTGATCAGTGCTCAATCCTACTCTAAATTATTACATATATACTGCTTTGTTTCTTAGATTACTGGAGTGAAAGTGACCAGGATGATAATGACGGCTACATGACTCTCAAACAAGACAGCTCATCTTCACTGTGTGACACATACCATCGTAACCATTCTGTGAGTATGTCGACACTCGTACCTGCTAACGGGCATTCAAACCTTCACTGAGAGAGTTTCATATCTGTAATAGAATTGTGCTCCTCTGAGCAGCATTTGCCTGCCATTCTGACAGGATAATTGAATGCCATGCTAGTTTTCTAGCTATAAAATATGAGGATAACATATATTGATCTTTTTATCTATTTTGTTACATTCCTTTGTGCCATCAAACTCAGCACTTCCTCTTTACCCTTACTGCATGATACTTAGACCATAACATTTTCCTTGGATTAATTGTCTGCATGTGCAAATCATGATGTTAGGTCCAGAAAGTAAAAATCCAAACCAGGTTTTTGTTTCAACCAACCAGTTGAGTACAATGTGATTGTGACTCTTTATAGTCAACTGGTTGGTTGAAACTAAATCCTAGTTTGGATTTTTACTTTCTGGACCTGAAATGTTCGCCTCTGGTTAAAAGCCAACATACCATCTCAATCCCAACAGGTAAACTCGTCGAGCCCTTTTCCTGATCCTAAGCACGGGCGCCATTTTTCCAGTGACTCCACATACTCCCATTTATCAGCAGAGGACTCTCAGCAAAACGCACTCGGCAGCGCCAGCTCCTCCAGCTGCCGCTCCATGTACTGCGAGCGACGTTCCTGGCAGGATCTGATGGAGACACCTCTTACCAGCTCCGGCATGCATTTCCTGCATACGGGTCCAGCTGAGGGTCATGAAGCAGGCCTCTGCGGCCCGGCCGGGGACCGGCAGCTCGGCACGGCCCCTGACAAGTGGCGCCAAGCCACTCTACCGGTGCAGTATCGGCACAAGTCTGACAGCGAGGGGCACTTTTCCCCGATGGAAAGCGAGGAGCAGGGGCTGCCTGTCCCCCAGCACGCCCACAGCCGGCGCAGCCAGAGTCTGCCACGGAACCACGACCGACGAGGGCCCAAGAGCTTCCTGCACACAGCGAGGCCTTTTGAGGAGAAGAGCGAGGATGATGAGGTGTCCTTTGATGTTTGCATCAGCAGCAGGGAGGGTGAGGCATCTCATGCTCCTAAGTAATCTGCTGCAGTTTCCTGTGGACGTTCCCCAAAATAGCTTCACCAATGGCACTGCTGCAATCCCGTCCGCTAAATATATGTTTTTGTTAATTTTCCAGGGTGCATTTCTTGATTCATTCAAATCGTCATGCAATAGTATTTTTTGCATGAAGTTTTAAAGTCTCTTCCAGACAGAGAAAGTCAGGTGATTTGATCCTTTTTGGGGCCTCTTGTTTGCAGCATGTGGTTGTAATATTTTCCATACGCAGTTTTTCTTCATTGGGTTATTTCTTGCATTTCCCACGTTGTTTGATCGGTTATTAGTTACTTGATTTATACCCCTCCTGCTGGCTGTCACCTGGCAGTCACTTCAGTCAAGATATGCAGTCTGGTACCAAAGGCAAACATGTCAGGAAAATTTCAAAAGCTTTGGCTGCAAACCATGACTTCAAAGACTGGGTGTTAAGAGTAGATGACAGAAAAGCTAAATGCAAAGTTTGTAAAATTACTATTGAGCTGTCAAATATGGGAGAGGGAGCCGCTTTCAACCATCTGAATGGTAATTTATGGACTTAAAATACAGGAGCTGGGTTTTGTCTGCTCAGCACAAAGGCAGCCTGTTTTTCCATCATCTTTAAGTAATGGAAATTCAGCTTTTTAGTCAGTGAAAGCCAGGAAAGAGTCAGGGAATTTGACATATGACTTAGCAGAGCAGCCTGATATCTTCTGGACTGGAGATTTGAAGCTACCAGCCCTGTGTGACGTGTTTACTTGTCCTTCCTGTAGTTGTGCAGCCTTTCCCCTGCGGTCCAAAAACATGTAGCTAGGTGAATCAATCTACTGCAGCGATTCTTAACCCATGGGTCACAACTCAAATTTGGGTCACGTCAAGTTCTGAAACGGTCGTGAGGCAAAGTTAGAAATGTAAGCGAGCTCCTATGCTGACCCACAACCAGATTTCCCAACCCAGTCGTAGAATTAACCAATAAAAATGAGTCTTGGGTCTGCAACTGTTTACCGCAAAACTACTCAACCAATCCAAGAAGCCAAACCACAAATGCTTAATTTAAAATTCACTGGCACGTCCAATCACATTTGTGTGATAGGCATTGATTGGCGTAAATTGCACTGCGTGCTTGAACATAACAGTATTTTAAACCTATACTTGATATAGGGTGACGACTGAGCTGGGCTGGTAAAAATTGGGTCATGGTGCAAAAACGGTTGAGCACCACTGATCTACTGTGTGTTTGACTGTGGCCTGCAGTCCAGGGTTTCCTCTGCCTTGAAGCCCGAGGATGTTCATCAATTCCAAGTAACACAAAGAACGTGCTTCTTTTTTTTGCAAGATTGCTCTCACTAACTTACCTCTCAAGAACTAAGTTGCGATGCAAAGAATTTACGAGGTTGTTCTCTTTAGGAAGGATGCAACTGATGCTTCCTTTGTATTTGAAGCGGGCATGAACAGCTTTCGAGGACTTTTACTGTCCTATGTACTTCTATTCTTGATAAGTGGAACTGTACTTTGGCGGAAGGCGACGTCACATGGGTATGTGAGAACACAAGAACAGTCAAGTAGGCACATTGATTTAAAAAAATCCCTAGTCTGCATGGGTTACGCTGCAGTCTTATCTTGATTCTGTACTAGATAATGGTTTTGCAAGAAGGTCAATCACATAATAGGGATGAGAATTAGATAATCTGACTTTCCCAGACGGGTAGCAGGGCAGAGGGCAGCTCAGTGGGTATTACTGTTACCTCTCAGCTCCTGAGCTAGAAGTCTAAATTCCACTTCAGGTGTGTGTGTCCAAGCTCATACAGTAGACTAAGTGACATCTCTGAGCTGCCCTTTAAGCTTTTGTGACTGTGCCCTATGATGGTGTTCCGGTCGGGGTGACCCCTGGCTTTGTATATCCTGCCCAGCATAGGCTGCAAGGTGCCAGACGGATGAGTTATATATTTTACACTCAATAACATTCCCTTACACTGATAATCCACAAGCACTCAACATTTCCGCAGTGCCTTAACAGGTAAAACAATTAGGTAAAGTTATTTAGTTGGTTTGTTTATATGTTTTAATGTTTTCCTGCGCTTTGCATGATAAAAAAAAAGAATATTAATGATTACATTTATTATGCATTGTATTACAAGCACTCTGTATCAGAAAAATGTATTATATCTAGAATTAGATAAAAAATTGGAAATAAAACTGAAGGACAATCATTAATTAATTAATTCATTCATTCATTCATTCATTTAGTAACCTTTATTTTACCAGGTAAAGCATTAAGAACAGTTTCTTATTTACAATGACAGTCTGGCAAGCGCTAGAAAGCCCTTGTAAAACAAAACAAAAACTGAGCTATAATAATAATAAATAACTTTGAATTTTAGAATAACCCCAGAAATTGTTAGCTGATAAATGTTTTTGATGCTGTTTGGCAAAGTGTTATAATTTAGAAAGTGATGCTTTAAATTCTGGAGTGAGGAGAACTGAATGAGAGAAAACTACTTACAGAAGGAATATATGTCCCCTGCACCTCTTTCAGAGTCTCAGCATAAGAGACGCAGCATCGACGGCCTGCAGGAACTTTACCAGACGTTGGAGCAGGCCAGCTTGTCTGCCTTCGGAGAGCAGCGTCCCTTCAGCAAGCAGGAGTTCCGTCGCTCTTTTGTCAAGCGCTGCAACAACCCAGTCGTCAATGAAAAGCTGCATCATATCCGCATCCTACGCAGTACCCTTAAGGTAAAATACTAACAGGTGATACTCCAAAAAGGGCAGTGATGCACTGACTTGTGGACAATGAACATGTAGCATCTGGACTGAAAGACGTTAAGGATTTCTTGCTTTGCACATTGGAAAAATTTAATTCTCCAAATGCATCACTGTCATTCAGTGAGAAATAGCTATAAAATGTGTTTGCGAACAGGCTTTATTTCTAACTGATGAATTGATATAGACGTGTGACCATTCAGATACCCATATTCTCTCAGGCCAAAGAGGGGGACCTGACAGCTGTTAATCAAGTGCTTGAGGACTCGGAACTGACCTCCAAGAAGTTCAGAGAATGGAAGCAAAGGCACCAGGAGCTGTTTTTGGACATCTGTGAGTTCATCTCTAGCACTGAGGAGCCCCAAAATGGTGAAATATCTGCCCTGGCCACACCCCTCATAGCACACACCCATTCCTTCTTTGAGACACATGTTTGAAAGACTTCAATGACTGAAGCAATGCAGTCAGGCATCATGAACACAATTTTTATCTCTACTGTACTATACCCATCCGGCTCGCTACAGCTCCATTCTGGAAGAGCTCACAGATGACAAACCCCTTTTTCAAACATAAACATGGTACTGAAAGGAAATTACTGTGGTTTATCTTTTCATTAAAACAAAAAGCCTCAAATGTTAATAGTTGAATGTTTAAATAGAAAGTATTACGTTTCATTCACTTTATATAAAAACTAAATACAAGAAGACACAGCTAAATATATATTTTAGACATTTCCTCTTATGCAATTTATTTTACTTTTTCAAATTTCCTTCTTGTATCTTTGTGTACTTCCAGCCACAAATGACATACTTTTTATTTATATTAGTAGATTTCCTTACCTTATTGTGTATCTGAGGGTAAACGTATTATTTTATTTTGTAATGAATAAAGAGCATATTTGGCGTGTGTGTGTGTGTGTATATGTATATGTATATATATATATATATATATATATATATATATAAATACACACACACTCAGTGACAAAAGAAGTTCAGCACCCAGAAGTGATGGTCCGATTTGGATATAATTTGTTTAAATTGGATATAAATATTAGTTTTATGCCAGTGTCCCCCCCCCCTGCTTGTATCTATGGACTGCCTGTGTCATGTTGAGCTTCTCCCTGTGGCCAACCAGGTCCCCCAAATTTTTCCCAGTCAAACACGTGTGGGATCAGTTCGGACTCAGACCCAGTGCCAGTCTGCAGGAGAGGATACAACAGCTGTGCGACTCCCTTGCATACCATAGCACCGCATGTATCCAGGCCTGGGGGGCGGGGGGGGCAGGGGGTGCCATACCCTACTGACATGGGACCAGCAGTGTGCCCATACTGCCTACTCTGTTGTCCTCAGATATTATAATGATTGCAATACAGTCACATGACCTTTCATCGCACACAGATTCATTTCATTCCCACCACTCTCTCAGGGTGCTTAACTTTTTTTCTCACCGAGTGTACATATGAGCCAATGCATTTGTAGGATGTGACACATCACACTCAGACATAGGGAATGCTGACCGCAGTCATGGCATCTTTTATGCTTTTTTCCATAATAATGTAAGTATATAACCAGTATACATTGCTAATATTACATATAATGTATATATTCATTAAAGTACCAAAATATGGCATGACTGGGGTTTTAGATAAGTGGGAATATGATTGTAACAGGCAGCTTGCTAACTTAAAACTGTGAAAAATCTTTGTGAATGCAATTGTATATACCTACAAAATCTTTAAAAAAGAAAATAATTTTAAAATCAATTTCAAATGTCAAAAGAATGTTTGTGCGTCTATTATATATGTGTATATAGACACACATACACTACACACACAGTGCCAGTCAAAAGTATGGACACGCCAAGCCACTTACAAAGGAGAGTGATAGTGTAGCATCACATGACCTGGTCACCTGACCTAAACACAATAAAAATGGGTTGGAGGAACCTGACCAGAGAGTGAGCATATGTGGGAACTCCTTCAGGACAGCTGGAAAAGCATCCCATGAAAATGGTTTAGAGGAGACAGTAGGGTCAGTCAGTCGCTGAAGCAATTGGGATTCAGGGCCTTGTTCAAGGGCCCAACGGTGGCATGACTCTCCCATCCACGGAATTTGAACCTTCTGAGTCTCAACCCAGAGACTACCCCTGTCTGAACAATTTTTTTTTGCTTAATTGTTCTTTGGTCAGTGTATAATTCCATACTGTATATGTTATTTTATAGTTTCTAAAATATGGAAAATAGTACACATAAACCTTTCTGTGGTCAGGTGTGTCCAAACCTTTTACTGGTACTGTAAATATATATATATATGTGTAAGGAATTGTGAGCTTAGCCATTCGCTTCCTGACTTTGGATTGAACTCAGGTTCCAACCCTAAAGATTTGTTTTTTTTTCATTCTCATTCGCTAGACCTACCCTTTGTGCTTGCTATCACTTGCCATCAGTCATTACCAGAAAGTTTATATGCAAACTATATATTCATATCAGTGCAACATCTGTAATGTGATAATTACGTATATGGCGTAAATGAATTTTCATCACATATAATCAACATCATCTAACATGGTCTATTCATTATCCAATTTAAACATATGTTAGCTTTAAATTATCCAAAATGTGTATGGAACATTCTTTCAAAAAATGAGAATCTATAAAAAAAGATTCAAATATTTATGCCAATGTACCGCAAACTGTGATTAAGGAAAAATTAAAAATCACAGCTGGAAAAATACTTGCTTGATGGAAGTGTCTCCTCTTTTTTGTAGTGTTTCGATTACAAGAAAAATTACATGCTTATGTTGCGATTATCTTACAAAAAAGTACAAAAAAAAACTTGTATGCAGTAGTATGATGTAGTGAAACACATAGAAATCGAAATACTTAATGTATAAATGTATAAAAATCATCAATCGCTGCTTTATGCCACTCAAATCAACTTACCAAGCTCAATGGAAAAATATTGCTATAGGCAATATACAAATGTGCCATTTACCTTATGTTAATTATATGTAATATGTAATTAGTATTTGATTAATTCAATAGTTCATTGTGGTTCATTGATCAGTATGTAGAAGATAAAAGTCTCACAGCTAAGACTATGCAATTCAGCAAGATCCTGTCACACCTGCAAAGCCTTATTGCATATGAAGCTTTGAGGCAATATATTGAGAAAGCTCTGTTATACGACATCATATTTTAAGCCAAATACAGTAGTAAAGTTTGTAGGAGTATAAATCAGATGTCTAATCTAAATTAATTACATTTTTCAGAAATAAAAAGCACCTTAAATGATTTAGACAAATACATGCATGTACATGAAATTGCGCTAATTGTGATTGTCTGTGAGTTTGTATCCTGCAACTTATAGAGTGTTACCCTACCTATTCATCCAATGCATTCTGGGCTCTGCATCAGATTGATAAGGTTCTAGGCTCCTAGGCTATGAAAATAGATATGCATAATGGATAGAATAAACTAATCTAAAGACAAGCAAATCTGAAAAATTATTAATACTAAAATTGTTGCATAGGAAATAAAAGACTTTAGTCTCTTTAAGCATTGTCACTGTGGCAGTATGACTTTGCAGTTACTCTGTTGGGATCTCAGAGACAGTCTGCATTGCTAATTCAGTATACGCTATACTCAGAAATGTTTAAATATCTCACTGCTGCATGGAGACAATGATGCACCAAAGAGGAAATTAGAAATGTAGAAACACATGCAATTGCTAATCTGTTAAGTGTTTTAATAGTTAATATTCATTGAAGATTGTTCAAGTTTCATATTTCATATTTCATATTCAGTCCTTGAAAACAAAAGTCATCTGTATTTTAGTCATAAATACTACTGCTACTGTTATTGCAAGAGAATTACTTGGAACCTCACTTATTTGTAGTATGTCGTATTCACTGCCATGACTCTTTTTAAGGGAATGTTCTCTGGAAATGTATGAAATAAGGTGTTTCTTTTCCAAGATGTTTTTACTAGTGATGCATTTCAATTCAGTCTTCACTGACGCATGTCTGCATTTCGTGATGTTGAAGTGTTTTACCTACAGATCATCTGTGTTCTTGGTTATATCAATGTGGTGCTAGAGTGTTTTCTAGAAGCATTTGATTTTTAAAATTGATTTAAAACACTTCATCTGCCTTTGTTATAGCTGCAGTGTAAGCCTGACTATGCGTAACTTGCACAAAAATTCTGGTCCAGTGTGGCGCAAACATTATATCCTGTAGTCACGGGATGCAAATATTAGTTCAAGAGGTTTATTGGCCAGTACACTGGGTTACAAGGAAGCCACAGACACCACTGTCAGCAATGACAACAGGGCCACTAAACTGACAATGATCACAACAGGACAAATGCTCGACTCTCCAACCAGACCCTAAGTCCTTATATATAAAGGGCAACTGGTACAACACATAAGGTCAATCAGGGCAGGATAACTGGACAGTATGATACATTTCTTTAACTACCTTTTATCTATCTTTTTGCTTAGTAACTAAAGAAGATACAGTATATAGACAGCATTTTATGACAAACTGCCTTTCTTTATGTCTGTTCGATCATATGACACCAGTTTGAATGGGGTTTCACTGTGTTATTTTGAGGTATACACATAACAATACCTGTCTCAGATATAATATGAAAAGAACATATTGCCCTTTTTCCAAAATATTAACAGCTGTACTGTGATGAATGACATGACAAAACTACAGTTATTCTTCCTAAGGCTCAAAGAAACTTTCTTGATTATATACAGAGATTGTAAACCAATAAAATAAAAAGGAAAAAAAAACTGCATTATAAAATGACCTTCATGGTCTACGTTCTCCATCAGTTAATACAATATATTATATGACATTGCATTAAACCTCAAAAGCTGTGCATAAATAATACATTTTGCAATTTTGGTTTAATATTCTCTGTATTAGGGGGCCTGGATCATTGCCCTTGGGTCCTACTTAATATACAGTTTGTAAGCACTCTTGCATTGCTGGTAATACTTTTTTTTCCGATTTAACCTTCGCATTTAATGCCAATATTGTTAAAAGCCAGGAACAGGACCGGGAACCTGGTGAAGCCTTATTTCTGTTTTTGAGTGCCGAGTATTTTGCATTGGTGCCAAATAATGCTATTGAGAATAAGTTCTTTTTGACACATTTTATTTTGTTGCTATTTAAATAGACCTGATAATCCCAGATTACTTATTGTAATTTTTTTAGAATTTAATGCCTTAAATAATGTATGCTGAAAAAGTCACCCTATTATCAGCCCTACTTTGAGGTTTGTTGTACTAAAAGAGCTAGAAATTTTACAGATAAAATGCATGCAGGACATTAGGCAGCCAGCAGTCTGGGTTTAAACCTTTGTGCATCTTTATCAGGTCAAATATATTTCATGTCTGTATTAAGAGAGTGCTGCCCTTCATTCCAATCCTTTAAGCACTAAGGACAGGAGATTTCAATAGCAACTAAACACGAGTATTACTGCTTATAGATCTAAAAGATTGCATGTTATTTGTACTTTACAAACAGCAATTTGGTTTTCCAATGTTCTGACAATAACAGCCCCCCCCCCCCCCTTTTTTACTGATGTTCAGGTTATCCCACAATGAATGAGTTATCTAGCCTGCACCTTATATTCCATGCGAGGCCTCTGACATAAAACAGATCTGTGAAGAGGAACGTTTCATTTGAGGGTGCACAAAGAAGTTCGGCCTACCATGCCCTGACCGAGAACAGGTTAAAGCTGTTATATGGTTCCATGTGATATGTGTGGCCAGCTCACCACTCACCAGACCAAGGGTAAAGAACTGCAAGTTGCAGAGAAAGGGACTATAACTGCTGTTCATGTGTGCATGCTGAATATCTAAGGGGTTTCTGTCTGCTGATTCAGTGTTATGTCATGTGAATAGTTGGGCAAACAGGAAATAGCTGGAGAAATATGTTTCAGAACAACTTCCTGAATCTGAACGCTGGCATTGAGGTATCCCTGGCCGTCCATGTTAGACATGGACCATCCATAACAAAGAAACAGATTTGATCACAAGGAGGATCATAATGATACTACGGTGCTCACAGTGGTATAAATGCCAAGTAAGCAACACTTGCAGGTGAGTTACATTTGGTGCACAATACAACTGCTAGATGGACCATGGGACCTTTCTTCAGACTAAGGGTAAACTTGCAATACCCTTCTATGCAAGCTGAACTCCTGTTCTTGAAAGAACTTACATCATGTGCACAGTGAGATCGGGGACACTGAATCTGAAAGAACACTTTTCTGCAGTGACTTTTGGGAGTCAGAGGACCATTAATAACTTTGATGATGACTCGGGTGCTAGGGAAGCTGTCACGTTGAAGAAGGTGACCTGCCGGGGAATGCTTTAGGAGGAATCCAGATAAAATGTTTGCGTGCTGAGAAGACTGCAGGAAGGGCAGTTGTTGAAATAATAGCTGAAGCGTGGGAGTTTTAGGAAGGTTTAAGGGAATACACTCATGTGGCTTCAAAGTGTGTTCAGCAATGGAGTGAAGGTCCTTTCAGACCTTTCTGTTTTAATTCGGATCTTTGATTTTTGATGATTTTTTTAAACCACTGTTGCTGAAATCGTTACAATATGTTGCCTCCAAGATGATACAGCTGCAAGGGTGGCTAACGTTTACCTGGAGATGCTATAAACTGGACAATGTTGTTAATTTGCCTCTTTTTTGTCACATAGAAGATGGGTGAAGTGCTATGGTGCATCAGAAAGGGGCCAGATGGTATTTTACAAGTACAATGAGGTAACAAATCCTATGCAATGATCCTGGATGCAGGAGGATCTGCAAGAATACGAGGCATCAAGGATATTATTAATTATATATATTGTGATATCGTTGCTATTTCACAAGGATGTTGCACTTATTGCCTCATTGGACTGTGAGATCAGGTGCACATTTGATTCGCTGCTCAGGATGAAGTGACAGGGTGAGTTTCAGGGGTCAGTGGTTGGGGAGAAAGTTAATCGCCGGACAAACATGAGTCTGAGGCTATCATTCTCTTCTGGAAAAGGAGGAGTCCCAACCGGGCTATCTACAGAGATCTAAGAAAATAATTCTGACAGATAACCACATCTCTAACTAATTACTCAACACCATTCAGCAGTCAATTTTCTGATTTTAATTTTTGTTGATTAATTTAGTAGTGCTATCCTGCTTGCATAGATTTTGTTGGTACATTTGAAAACAGTGAAACGTGGTCATACACATTCGGGTCCCAGTGGCACACACATCTTTAACTGATGCTTTAATAATTCAGCTGGCAGTTTGCTAACTGGGTGCCCACACGCGTACCCCCACCCCCCAAAAAAAAAAACTCAGTCCAGTCCCTCAAGCAGATTCAGGTGGACTGTCATCACGTATACCTCGACATATACTCCTAAACACTTTCGGGGGGGGGGGGGGGGGGGGGGGGCTCTTCATTGAGGCGAGGCAGAGGCAGGCTGAGATGAATTGCTGCCAAATTTTGGGGTGTATAAGTGACTGGAATGGATAGGCCTGTATGGTTCCAGGATCACAGCATACGACGCTCTGCATGCTATTTCCTGCTCTCAGTTTGCTCCCCTTCTAGGTACTTTTAGGAAGTTTTATATCTTCTTTATGTTTCTAATGATTGACAATATATCACAGAGATCCATATGCTGCACTCTTTAACTTTACTTAATGACATTATTATATGTAGCTATCCCTAGAAACAATTGCCCCAATTTCTTTATAATTACCCACACTAACCTTGCTCTGTCCAGAGAATACAGATATTTTGTATGCTTGGTCCAAAAAGGTGATTTTGGTACACAGGAATGAGGGTGCGGTTTTGGTACATGAGAATGGGGGGGTGATTTTGGTACATGGTAACAGCAATGGCCTGTGTGTGAGGGGGCGTGGTGTGGCCTGCTCCTTGGTAACTCCATTCCAGGTAGGTATTCACAGGCCACATGGCTCACGCCTACCAGAGGTCAGCCGTCCCCACACATTTACGGCCCTGTCGCCACAACCCCCAGGGGGCGCTCTAACACCTCTAGCATGTGAGTGTCTCCCCTCTCCTCTGTCTGTCGGCTGAAAGGGTGGCCGCTTCACCCACGTCCGTCTGCTGGGCCGCTCAGCTTGGGGCACCCGGGCTCCGGCAGCCCCGCACATGCCGGTAACGTGCGGGTCGCATCCTCCCCGTGCCGGTGTCCCGCCCATCCCACACCCCCCCGAGGGGGTAAGACAGGTTCAGCGAGAGGGGTGGTAACCTGTGATGTGCTGGATTCTCGCTGGGGCTTGTCTTAAGGACCTGAGGGAGGCGTGACGCAACAGCGCATCGCAACCACGCCCCCCCCACGCCCCCCACGCCCCCCGCGCCCATAGCTCACGCTCTCAGGTGTGGATGATTTATATGCTAGGGTCCGGAGAAGGCACCCCCTGCAAAGCGACCCCCAGAAGCCCCCCGCCCCAAGGCGCCTTAAAAAGCCGGCGAGGTACCACACAGTGCTGACCTACTCTGGCCCGCGGACACCTCCCTCCACGGCCACCCCATTGCTCCCCCCCCTCCGTATTTCCTGCACCAACCTGACCCCAGCACCTCCCTCTACTCGCCTCCTTCCCCACCAGTGCCAGTCGTGTCTGTGGGGGAGGGACTCTACTCTCTGTACCACTTATTTCTTTCTGAATTTCTGAAAACAATGAAATGGCCCCCCCACCCACTCATTAGCGTCTCCCACAGGTTTAATGGACAAAGGAGTACATAAACAGCACATCTCATTAAGCTGTCTGGGATGCGACGCCCCCCCCCCCGTCCACGGTTATCAGCGGAGACAACAGACATGTGAACTGTTTCGAACTTGTCAGCATTAGATCCTAATTGCTTTCTTCAAAATGAAGGTTCAAACAGACACGTTTCCCGGGGAGACTTTGCCGGGGGGGGGTCTACCCCCCCCCATAAATTACTGAGGAGGAGGAGCTGTGCAGTTGCACGCTGCTGACATCTGGAGAGACGTCTTCATTGACAGCAAGGCGACGGTATGTTCCCAATCCACCCCCCCCAATACTCGGTCGCCCCAGACGACTTCATTAGGGGGACGCCGACGGGGAGCGGAGTCCCCATCCTGCCCCAGCAGGCCGCCCCATCCTATACTGCCCCAGCAGGCCGCCCCGTCCTATACTGCCCCAGCAGGCCGCCCCATCCTGTACTGCCCCAGCAGGCCGCCCCATCCTGTACTGCCCCAGCAGGCCGCCC
>JABFEB020000038.1:1972056-1986995 GCA_019775895.2 Stomatorhinus ivindoensis | reverse complement strand
CCCCAGCAGGCCGCCCCATCCTGTACTGCCCCAGCAGGCCGCCCCATCCTGTACTGCCCCAGCAGGCCGCCCCATCCACCCACCTGCAGCTGCACGTTCATGGAGCTCAGGTCTTCCGCCTTTTTCTCCAACGACTGCACCCACACCTTCCTCTTCTGCCGGCAGCGTGATGCCGCCGCCCGGTTGCGCTCCAGGAATTTGCGTCTCTTCTCGTCTGGGTCCTCGCTGGTGGCTCTGCGCCGCCGGCCGCCCGTGCTGGGGGTGTGCTGGGCAGGGGGTGCCGGCGAGGCCTGCCATACCACACACAGACCCTGGGTGATCGCTGGGTACTACGCCGCGTCGCTAACACACACACGCACGCAAGCACGCACACACACACAGCTGCTGTTTACGCACTGTGTTACACACCACTGCTGTATACAGACAAAGAGTGTGTGTAAGACACTATAGTATCTCTACTGGAAAACTATAAACTGCTATAAGCTTCCCCTTGTGGGGACTGAAAAAATGGTTCCCCACAACATAATATATACATAACCTACACAGACACACAGCTGCTGTTTACAACCCTCGCTTTGATGCAGTGAATTATAAAATATAATTTATACTTAGAAACCTTGTATACACATTTATGGTAAGACTATTTGCTCTACTGGGCTTTAATATATCATATTTTTACTGGAAACTGCAGTGACACACGGCACCTATCGCACACAGCTGCTGGTTACAGACCTTGCTGTGATACAGTGAATCATAAAATAAAATTCATACACTTATGTAGCTCGTATACACATATACACTGCTTGTAAGACACTAAAATGGTTCTGCTAGGCTTCACTATGACATTCTCATTAGAAACTGATACTCTGTGACACAGACACTGACATAGACAGACAGACATAGACAGACAGACAGAGACCGAGAGACACAGACAGATACTCACAGGTGTCTCCGTAGTGGAGGTGGCAGGCTGCTGCAGCGACTGTGGGCAGGGCTCCTCTGGTTTGGCTGGAGCCGGGGCGGGGGCAGGCAGGGGGGCAGGGGCAGGCAGGGGGGCAGGGGCTTCTGCAGCTGCGCTGCTGGGGACGTCGCCCGCGTCTCCGTTGGTTACCTGAGGGTGCTGCTGCGTCAGTGCCGCCTTCAGCCTCTGCAGGCAGAGAGGTCAAAAGCAAATTTGGGATACTACTTCCGGCACAGTGCCCCCTTGTGGCCCAAAGGACAACCTGGAGCACTGCTGAAGTTTCATATGCTTGTCCTCGGCGTTGAAAGTGACATCTCATTCCCACCAGGGGGGAAGGACGTCTGACAGGCAGACAGACGCTTCCTGCGTAGCGCTGCCTTCATGGCTAATTTCCCTCCTCCTCGAGGGACCCCCAATATCTAGTAACCCACCCACCCGCCCAGCATCATGTCACACGTATATCGGCCATCCTGTAAGGGCCCAGCCAATGTCTTTTCTGCACTCATGCCACTTATGCCAAAGGGGGGGTGCCAAGCTGACCATGGACACACCATCACTAGGGAAGCCCCCCTCTCCTCTGAGTGGCACCAAACCTCCTAACCTGCCTGAGATGCTCTAATCATCAGCAGATAAAATGCAAGAAATTACAAAATGACACGAGCCGTGCACAACCTCGACACCCCCAAAACGTTTCTCGGGGGCAACTGGTTCATGTAGATGGAGAAAGAACCACTCAGGAGAGCGACCCCCCCACTGTAAGAAACAGACTTCAAGAAGCAGGGGCCCTGGGCTTTCCCAGGTGGGGGGTGCACAGAGGACAGCGGAGGGCAGAGAGGCCACGCTCGGTCGCCGGCGGCCCGGGAGCGCACCCCCCCCATGGGTGTGGCGTCGGGTAACGGCCGCTTCCCAGCTAAAACGCTGCTGCGTTTCCCCGAGAACAGAGAGGACGAGGAAAAGCTGTCAGATGCATATTTCATATCTGCCATGGAGACCTCCTCCGCGTTTTAACCCTCCTCCTCATGGGCGCCGTTACACCATCTGCCGCGGCATTACTTATCTTTATTTTGCAACTAATTAACAGCATAATCGTCTGAATTCAGCGAGTTAATTATCATTATGGTGGACTTTGCAGCATCATCAGTCCTTGTAAAGCGGCACCCCGGTGCCCCAGGAGGGGGGGATGGGGGCGGGGCTGGCCGCCAGGGGCCGGGGGGGGCCCGGTGCATCCCCTGCTACGGACCCATTAGGGGAGCTGCCGGGTGTGTATGCAAATCGGGGGGGGGGCAGAACCGAATGGCAGCCGTCCGACTTGGGCCACGGCAGACGGGTGCGGCGCCGCTGGACACCGGGTATTCCCCAAAACTTTCCGGCAACAGAGGGGGCGCTGCGGCTCGCCGGTCAACACGAATCCCCGCTCGTGTCCCGCAGCTGCCGGGCAGATGGCACGTGATGTCCGGCCACCGCAAGAACAATTTGCTGCCAGCGGACGAGGCAGAAGAACAGTAGTTCTGTGTGAGGACAGGCAACTAGCAGCATCACTCGCTCCCTGAGGCCACCAGGGAGGAAAGGGGACCGGAGACCAGCTCAGGGGTGAC
Source organism: Stomatorhinus ivindoensis (assembly GCA_019775895.2). NCBI lineage: Eukaryota > Metazoa > Chordata > Actinopteri > Osteoglossiformes > Mormyridae > Stomatorhinus > Stomatorhinus ivindoensis. The sequence continues at coordinate 1,984,439 of JABFEB020000038.1, read as the reverse complement.
CCAGTGACGGCGATCAGCTGCCTTCCGGGTCTAATGGAGGAAGAATTAATTAGCAGCCAATCGCCACAGCGATTCATATCAATTATGCAGAGCTTCAGTGTCTGCAGAGCTCCATCTTGTGTCTGGTCCCCCACGAGGGGCGGGGCCAGAGGGGCACTGCTCCCCGCTGAAAGCTGATTGGCCTCTGCAGTGTCCTCTCCCCTTTCACTCACAGATTCAAAATGCATCACTGGTTAACGACAAGGCTGGTCCCACTGTATTAATTACAGCCCCACTTAATCCCCCCAACTAAAAAAAAAAGAACCCTGTCTGTCTTGCTGTCATCCATCTCATGGAGAACAGGACAGACAGACTGAAAGAGCTCCTTTATACGTCTAAATTCCAGCCAGTAGAGCAGCTGATGAGTTTCACTAGGCGCCACGACCGTAAAACGAATGTAATCCTTACAGGAAGTCGGGCGGCTGGTGCGACTCGTTTCCTTGTGGGAAACCCTTGCAGGGTTCCTGCCGGTTAATTGTGCATATGGCGTACCATACTGGTGACATGCTCGGTACGCTCACATTACGGAAGCGATAGTAAACAAGTCCATTAATTAAAATGTCTTCCTGGCTGGGAGCGTGAGCTACAAACTGTTATGTTTAGGATTAGCACTGGCTAGGCTATGCACATACAGATTAATGCGTCTGGCAAAGAAAACGTTTAGCGGGAAATTTCTGCATGACCTCATGTTGTGCCCTCTGCTGGCCAAGCGGGAAACTGCACTGAAAAGCTACACTGCACTTCACTGCAAACCCTCAAAACAAACAGATCTTGATCTAGCTATTTTCGCTGTACCAGGACCAGAATGCTGACTTTTTTATATGGTGACTGTACAAAACATGAAAAACAAAGATCACATACATTTACACCTGCAAAGACCCTGGTTTCACAATATTATAAGGCTTTCTATAGAAAAGAAAAGGAAAAAAAAACAGGCTTTCGAGGTATGTGAGAAAAAGTACAGCGTAAGACAGACACAAAGACGGAGGGTGGGAGAAGTGAATTACCATTTTAGCTTCTGATTGGACGGGCTGTGGGGAGGAGGGCCCTGGGATCCCTGGGACGTTAGGCACTACGGTGACAGGTCTGACAAGCTGACAGCAAAGACACGGAGAGACAGCAGCACATGGCAAATTACTCTTACAGCCAGCGAGACGGCCGCCCCCCGCCCCCTCCCCTCAGTGAATGCTGCCTGGTATCCCAGCCTCATTAGACTGGATGCGTTCTGTTATTTTGTTTGGGGGGGGGGGGGCGCCACACGGAGAGGCACCATGCCCGCTAATGAACACGCCCCGCCTGCCAACGCTGAGAGCATATGGGCCGAAAGGGCCACGGGGAAGGACTTGAACCCGCGTTGGCGGGGGTGGGGGGGCTACGGCAAGAGGCAGGTGTCAAGGGAAGAATGTGTGCCCGAGGCAGGCTCAACTGCCTCATTTTGATAGGATGCCCCCTGCAGGCTGGAGGACTCAAGTGCCTATTGAAAGCTCACACTCATCATATTCAAAATATGGGCCGTTTTCTTACTGCAATATTCATAGGCAGCTTGGACACAGACTCCAAGCCGTCGGTAAAAGAACAGACTACAGACTCGGCCCCAAGGAGATGACAGAAGAATGCAAGCTCATCACCACCCCTTCAATGAACACTGACCCCTGTGGGTCGGAGGCTAAAGAGCCTTGAATCAGCTCCTAACGCACTGTATGCCCCACCTATCAAAAACAAGGCTCATATTTACCAAACCCCCCCTCTCCCGCAGAACAAAGTACTACAATAATACAGTTATCAGTCAAGTATTAACAGATAGTTATCTGTCGGATGGAGGAGTCTCTCAGACTTACCGGGATGGCAGTGGGGATATGCACACTTGGGTTTGCAATGGATGCTGGGATGGCAACTGGCATTGTCTGTCCATTGGGAAGCTGAAGGAGTACTGGGAAAGTGCCAGACACTGGGCTGGAAGAGGAAAAAGTCACAGGACATGGGGTATCCCAACACCATAAGGTCACCAGTATAATTACAGTTCCTATAACTGTTATTGTTACTATATGCTACACTACATCCACTACACACATTTATTAATGTTTAAATACTAAAGAGAGAAAATGCGACACGACGCAGAAAGGGAAGAAAAACACATCTGTCCGTCAGCTTACACTACGGGCCGGTTGGAGGACGGAGCTTGTGTGATTACAGAGCTGGATGTCGGGGATGGAAGGGCCTGCTGTATCACCACACCCGCGTCAGAGCTCGCCAGGAGGACGCTGGGAACTTGCAGGGATGCCGGACGGAGTATCGTGGATGTGGGCTGAGGAGCCGACTGCAACGGAACCTCCTGAAAGCGCGGAAAGAGAAAAAAAAGATGAAGACGGCCTCTGCCTCCTGCTTCTTCCAGCTCTTACCAGCAGGGGGCAGAATACTTCCACTGCGGCATGCAACCAAAATGTAACGAACCCTGCAGTGTGGATTCATAAACGGAATTAAACACAATGTACTACATCAGCACGCCTTTTGTATTTTATAAAGGGTTCAGCCAGCAAGGAAAACATTCACGAGAGAATACCCTGGTGCATTACCTGGCAAAATAAGTAATCATGAGAATTTTAATTACAAAAAATGTTCTGAGGTCAAACCAAAAAATGATTATCTCACTGAAACAATCAAATTGTAAAGGAGGTGGATCCAAGCAACTAGAGGCATCGGGACCAACCAATCGTATGTCTTGATCCCGCCTCCTCCAGTTGCTTGGACGCGCCTCTTCTATAATGTGATTGATTATCTCTCTGAACCAATCATTTTGTGTTCCCCCCTCAGAAGTTGTGGCATATAAGTTCAGGTGATGCCAAGTGCCTAAATCAGCTGATCAGGAAAGCCGCTCCATCGCAGGACAGAGCCCACGCCCAGCAGGTCTCCTGGCTTAGGTGCCTAGGTGCATCCTGAGATGATGTCGAGGCTCAATGTCACCGATACTGGATGGACAGTTAGGAAAGATGGATGGGAGGGAATTCTGTTTTATTCAACGGACTGCAGGCCCATTTCCAGGTACACTGTGGTGCAGGAGGGCTCAAACACCTACACGTCCATGATATAACTGTCTAAGTGTGAGGTGGGGCAAGTTTTCAGGCTTTGAAAGTGGGAACTGAATTCATTTAGAAAATCCAATAAGTTCCCGAGAACAGTCAGATTAAGACTCTCAGTCAGATGAGCTTCTGTAAACTGCCGCAACATGTCTGCACAATCAGCATACAAGGTGTTTGATTAAACAGAACAGCGTTTTATTTTGATATGTAAGATTAAGCTTCCAACATATAACTACTTTAAAATGCATTTTTTCAGGATTATCTATAATCCCTCTTGTTTTATAAACAACCTACTGCTTCTTTCATTATTGTCAAAAGGCTGGCTGATACTTGCTTTCCGTTTCTTGTACGGTTTCTGTTAATAATAAACCCGTAATGTAATGATGCCACAGGGGAAATCACTGAATCTCCAGGTTTTTTGTTTTTAAATCTCTCCTTCCGCTCAGGCCTCTCGTCAGATACACATTAATCTAATTACACGTGAACCTCAACGGAGTCTCTGCATGTCTCACTGGTGCTCGTTTACTGTCTGGAATAATGAAATAAACCTGCAGCTTAAAACATAAAATCTAACTAGCTAATGAACTTCTTGCCTCGGGCCGTAGCTTCTCAAGAAACGGTAAAAATACTGCATATATAACATGTCAATACATCAAACACCAGAGTAACATACATCTTCTATGGGCTTTTAGTGGTCATGGGTCATGGGTGGGTGGGGTTAGACCCTGAATGGGATGCCAGTCCATCACAGGGCATAAAAAACACATCATATACACATACAAATCACACTCTGAGGGCAACTTAGAGATGTCATCTAGCCATAAGCATGTCATTGGACTGCGGGAGGAAACCCATGCACTCGACACCACACATACACACACACACACACTCGACATACACATCCAACACTGGTGGCATGTGAACCACCATTCCATGTGGTATGAGGTAACACTGAATCATCACCCCACCCTTACCAAAGAAACACCGATTAATAATTATGCAAATTCACAGAGACTTTAATCAGGGGGACGCACAGATTTAAAACAACAACAACAACAATAATAATAATAATTCTGGAAAAAAAAATCGACACACTGAAGCAGAAAAAAATAAAATACAAGTCACCAGGTTATGAAAGAAATCCGTATCTTAAGTTGTCGTTATATCATATTTGTAGGTAATTCATAAAAATAATACAGGACATAATAAAAATAATTATTATACAGTAACAATTAACTATATACGGTACTGCATTGTATGATACCTTGAGCGGACAAACCACTGGTGCCGTGCAATGTTTTCCCAAGCATCACAATGTTAGCACAAGTGTTAGTTATTAAAAACCATTTTATTTAACTCTCACACCTACCCTGGAGTCAAATTGAACCCAAAGGCACATGTCAAGCTTTTCTCCTGGTAACATAATTACTGTAGGAGCGTGTAAGAGTTAAGCGGATTTTTTTATATAATAGAGCTTTATGGCAGTTCGTTTGTAAGTACGAGTTGTCCATAAGTCAGAAATCTGTAACCTGGGGACGGCCAAGACAGACTGAGCAATGAAATGGGATACCTAATATTTCCCCATAATATTTCTGTGGATTGTGGGACACCTATTGTATCTGCCACCTACTGTCTCTTGTGCTGACTGTACACAAAAAAAAATGGAGTCATCATATTATCGAGCTGAGCAGCACAGTGTCGAAGGCTGTCAGCTCACACATCCAGGGCTGGGTTTCCGATTCCTGTGCCCACTGCTTTGTGTATGTAATGATTTGTGTGCAACGGACTAGCATTACAGCCAGTGTGACCCCCCCCATGACAGGATACACTGCCTAGATAAGCTCCACACTCCTGCAACCCTCAGTTAGATAAGAAGTTAGACGATGAATAGACATTATTTGTTTATTTGTCTACATTTTATTTATTTAGCACAAATTTTTTATCCAAGCAATGCATGGCCAGCCAGTTTCTGGAGCAGCTGGGGTTAAAGGCCTTGCTCAAGGACCAGTAAGATTTGAACCAGTGATCTATTGTTTGCCAAAGAGGATCGCAAGCCACTGAGCCACAAACTGTCCTGATTACTGAGCATAATATGGAACTGTAGCCTTAAAGGTACCAAGGAGATGAAGAGAGACGAGTTAGCTGAGCAGAAGAGCAGCTCTAAGTTTCAATGCTTAATATGAAGCGTGTTTGGCTGAGATACAGAAGGAGGCAGTAGTATGTACAAGTAAACTGGCTCCATGAGTGGGTTTCACATTGAAAAAAAAGACAATCCTACCTTGTCATCACTGGTAGTGGACTCTGGGTGGGGCAAAGGGCTGTCACGATGTGCCACCACAGATGATGGCTCCTCAGCTTTGTTTCTCACAACAGGTGTTGTAAGTGGTGACAGATCCAAGGGTAGCTGAAGCATGGAGAAAACAAAGACTCGGTATAAAAAATGGCACCCCCTCTGGCCACCATAGTGTATTACATCTTTTAGGGTCTACAGCACATACACTGTAATATCTATTTAACAAATAGTTATATAGTGCATAGAACACTGCATAGAAATCCTCACAGCACTTTACAAATGGAAAGTCACCTTTTTAATATCGTCTTCTGTCGCCTTTTTGAAGTCGTGCTCGAACGGACTGGCGAGTTCATTAAAGAGTCCCACTTCTTCACAGTTTTTCAAAAAGCGGGTGGGCGTCGGTGTTTGGTCTGAAACAACGCGCACGCACAAGGCACTTCACGTCACGTCCGTAACAACCGATGGCCACCCTCGCCGGGATTCCACACCGCTCAGGGACTCACCTGCTACAATGACACTGTCATTTCGCGCTGGACCGAACTTCAGTGTCATCTCATGTTTGTGTTTATGGACAGCCAAGTGGTCTTCATTGGTGAAACGCTGCACAGATGCAATAGGATATTTGTTCAGACTAAACATCTAGGACAAAGGCAACTGGACAGTACTGAACTGTGACACATACCTGACCACATCCAGGAGCAGTACATACAAATGGTTTGTCATCACTCATATTCAGACGATCCTTTTATACCCTTCGTTAAATGAAATCAAGAAAGGCATATGTCAAAATATCAGAAAATGCACAGGGTGTGTCATTAAAAATAAACATGACAGGCACAGTAGTTACAATGTTACCAGAAACTTGAAACAGTTACTTAACAAAATACAGCAAATACAATATATACTGCACTGTATCCACAGGTACAAAAAAAAATAATGTAAGGGAGGCAAAACAAAAACAATGACAGACTGCTACATTATACAAAGGAAATGAGATTTGTGAAGAGGCCATACGCTTTATTTTAAACAATATCATTCAACTGCTTTTATAATTTCAGAAGGAATATCATGAACATTTTAAACAGCATAATGCACATTAAACTAGTAACCTTTATATAGGTATATAAGGCTGACCGTCGCAAGGAAATGGTAAGATAGCACACGTAAGCGTGAAGTATTTCTAAAATTCATCAAAAGAGGCACGATTTTAAGTTTATTAAAATGTTACATATAATTATGTCAAGGTATGTTTAAACACATCCAGTTTATCTCCTGAGTATATATGTTACAGTAAACAATGCTTACGTCTCCAGGATATCTAGCTATTTCCACAAGACAAACTTGTCTCCTCTTGGTGGCTCGGTGTTTTTTTAAAGTTTAATGGCAGGCTTGCCAGCACCACATTTCAAAGCTAAAGAACCGTTAAACATCCAGCACTAGCTTGGTCTGCACGTAAACAACAAGTTAGTGCAGCGTGGTTTTAACGGATAAAACCTACAAGCGTCGTTATTCGCCTTTGTCCTTCAACTAATTATGCATTCTAGTGCAAGATGCAAAAGGTGCACGACGCAATCAAATCCCCTCTGCAGCACACTTTTGTTTACACACTCCATCACAGCCCGATCGAGCCCGCTACTAGCAGACAGCTACCACCCCTTCTCTTTTCTCGGATGGGTAGCCAGATCGCTAGCTACAGCTGCAGCTACCATCACCGTCGCCATATTATTATTATGATTACTACTACGTGAATCTATAACCGCTTCTGAATGAATCGGTTTGCTCTGACGTTTTCCCAGAAGGTAGCATGCCGAGCGTTAAATTTCTTTGCTCGCAGCTGTCAATTTATACGGACTATTTACAGACTTACCCCCTGGCTAAACCTTTCTGCGGGCCAAATCCCACGACTGCCGTCACATCTCGCGAGAACTGGTCTGCCTCTCGCTCAGACGGCACCGACTTCCGGAAACGTCTGCGTGTTACGTAACACAGGGGGTGAAGCTCCGGACGTTCGATCAGAGGCAGGCCCTCCATTCAATGTCAGTCGTACGTATACAAACGCTGTAAAATCCAGATTAGTTACTTTAAACTACCGACTGAGTTATGTAAGATCGCATTCGCGCTGGTCGACTTATAGACGATACTTTTATATTTCGTTTGGAAATTACCCATGATTTACTCATTTGGAATACTTATGCTATAACCAATAATGTTTGAAATAGACGTATGCTTGGTATATGGCTTATTTTATGCTGCTGATTTAGCATATTTCATGACAGAAGGAATTGAATTTCTACCCCTTAACAAGTGTGTAGTGCAAGCTCACAAACGTCCAGATACAGAAGATTGTTTAGCACCAGAAGTTTATGGTTATCTACCTTTATTCGTGATTCACAAAACCAAAATATTGCACTCAGTAACCCTAATGTAGTTTCGGCCTACTGACATAATTCCATTTTACTCAAATGGGTAAAACTTCAAGCCCAAGTACATGTGAAACACTTCCCAACATACTCAGTCTTCCCCAGAAGTAAGCCACAGTTTCATAGACTATTGCTGAAGCATCTGACAGCTCAATTCAGTTCTGAAGCTGATCTGTAAGAAATGATCTTCACATTACAAACCATACAGGTGCTTCTTAAATAGTCAAATATGGGTTTAATTTTGTAATTGGGTACATTTCTTTTTTACAATTTGTGTTATTTGTCGACAATGATCAAGACTTGGAAAAGGTACATTATCTTTATACCAACACAGAACATTCTTGGTAGCCATTGTAAAATGTAGTTTCCTACATATGTAGTCTGGAACAGTTACCACATACACTTTTACATGGCAAACAGGATTAAGAACGCGACCATCAAACAGAAGAGTCCCATGGCTTCAGAAAGGGCAAATCCAAGGATGGCATAGGAGAAGAGCTGCTGCTTCAGAGAAGGGTTCCTACAGAAAACAAGGCAAGTTAGTTTCCGAACAAGGAGTACTGTCCACCGAGTTACACCCCCCACTGACAAAACCAAGCAAGCATTCTTCCCCCAATGTTTCACGCTAATAATCGTGTACAACCATATCCTGGAAGGGACTTGGAAATTATGCAACATTCCAACTTGTTGCCCCTAATACATGACTGTCAGGACTTTGTGGGTCTCAATCAGGAAACCTACAGACCATGCATTTACCTGGCATATCCAATGATGAGGCTGCCGAACACTGTTCCGATCCCGGCACCGGACCCGGCCACTCCGACTGTGGCAGCGCCAGCACCGATGAACTTGGCGGCTGTGTCAATGTCCCTGCTAACAGCGCTGGTCTGGAAGCTTCTAAGTGCTACCTGGGAGAAGGGGCTCTGAAGTAGGGGAGCCACACTGGCCTGGAATTTTAACATCACAGGTAGCAGGTGGTGAAACGAATAACCTCACAACACTCAAGCAGTTTCATAAGTCAGGGAACTAATTTAATGTGTCAACTTCAGCAATAAATTACAAGGAAAGTAAGAAGCCTTACAAGACCCATGCCCTTTGTACATTTAGCAGAGGAAAATGGAGCATCCCAGTCACTCACCTCTCCAGGTCTGACCTCTGGCCGTGACACCACCGACGCAGAAAGAGGCCGGTAAAGTGCCCGGGAGCCAGCGCGGACCTGCAACCAAAACGGCATTAACAGTCTATTCTGAAAGCTGAGCTAAAGCATCCATTTACAGTAGAATGGGAATGAGTCGGTATATGCTTTAAAGACAATATCGACGTATGCGCTCTCATTCATGCCCGACATAAGCCGTGTTTAAAACATAAAGAGGGTTACTAGTAACAGACAAGTTTAGAGATGCTTTTGCAAGGTAAATGAATCGCAGGTTCGCTGTTCAAATGATTACCATTAACGAAAAAGGCTTCACTACATACACTCGCTAATATCTCAAAATGAGCCTTTGGGATGAAGGTTCATTCAAAAGAGGTTACATTTCATACAATAGCTGCCAGTTCTTGGTTTAGAGGGCATTCAGCGGAGCCAACATGGAGCTCACAAAATGGATGTGGAAGCAGGGGGGCCTGAGTCGCTTTGCTGCCCGGTAACTCCGCCAGCAAATTCAACAACCAGAAACGTCGTGACCTTGGAGCGACAGAACCGCCCAAGTATTTATAGGCGAGTAAGTTACACGTTCTTAACAGATAATTCAAAGCTGCCAAGGACAAGAATTGTTACAATGGGCCAAATAGGGGCGTACAAGGACGGACACAGCAGCCTCCATTCAGTAAGCGCGTAGCACAGAGCGGAGCTGCGAGTCCACCGCTAAACCCAAGTTCAACAGGCCCACGGCGGAGTAGCTGCATTAACTGAGCGCATTTCTTCTGCAAAACCTATGCTTTGCAGATGGCCAAAACTCACCAGAGCAGGCGTGGAGACGAACTTCGCACAGGCGTACATTTTGGGGGGATTTATGAACAAGTTCGATCCGGCGAGACGTCAACTCGGGTCTGCTTCTAGGAAAAGAAGACAATTAAGGTCAAAGTCTCTTAAGAAATTCAGCAAAATCCCGCATTAAAACAAACACCACACTTGCAGAAGGATCTAAAGAATAGATGCGACGAATTACTAGTACATTTCTAAGCGTTTTTTTAAAGCGATGAAGCTGGATTGCTTAAGCCCGTATTCCCAAAGTCCTAGCTACCTCTCCTTCACTTACCGGCTAACAGAGGTCGAATGACTGTGGAGACGGTGCGCATGCGTATATTTAACCCGGGAACCCGGATGAACGCGTTATGATATTGGAGGTCATTTCACTGCAACTTTATTGAAAAACCATAATGACATTGTACGTACTAAAGGCGAATTAAAAGCGAACGCAAATTCATTATTAATAATACTTCTTGCGATAATGTTGCTGTTGCTTGTTAAGATACTTATATTAAACGTTAATCAGAGGTTTTATTTATACAAGTTTTAAAAAGTAGCCTACAGCCTAATGACATTGAAATGATGATTATCATGTTGTGACATTTCTTCAGCTTTTGGCATTTTAAACGACATTGCTTTGGTCCTACTAGTACTGTAATTTCAATTACTTAATATGTCTCAAGATAACAGCAAAAATTCAGCAAATCACATGCTCTAAAGAGTTGCAAATGTTGTTCAACCTCTAATCCTGAACAATGTAATAAAGAGGGCATAGAGCCTATCCCAGATAGTGTATGCTATATAGCATGGAAACACAGCAGACAGGTTGCCTGACTATTGCAGGACAAATACATTGATGCACTATGAGCAACTTAGAAATGCCAGTTCTGACTGCATGTCTTTAAGACCTGTGTTTCCCAACCCAGTCCTCGGGGAACCCTGGACAGACCACATTTTTGCTCCCGCCCAGCCAATCAGGAACACTGAATACCTGGTACAGGTGCACTGGGAGCTGAGATGAAGCAAAAACGTAGATTGTATGGTGTTCCCCAGGGACTGGATTTGGAAAGTCTGCTTTAGATTGCAGGAGGAAACCAGAGTACTCCAAGGAAAACCCATATGACACTGGATATGCAAATTCCACACACACACACACACAGACCTGTACTAATATCTTTGTGGGGACCGTGCATTCATTTCTATGGGAAAAACCCTAATCCCAACAATGACAACCTTACCGCTACCCAGCCCTAACCTTATTGGTGACTTCCATAAGTAACCAAACAAAATACAAGTCTTTTGGCATTTTTAGTTTTTTGATTGTAGTCACCAATTTTTATAGAATTGAATTTCCCTATGTAGGGACTGAAAAAAATGGTCCCCACAATGTGAATATGTTTTTATCATGTTCTGGGGACATTTGGTCCCCACAATGGAATAAATATCTGACTCTCTCTCTCTCTCTCTCTCTCTCACACACACACACACACACACACACACACATACACACACACAATGGTGACAGAATTCTAACCCAAACCCTGGAAGTGTGTGCCACTGAGGTACTGGGTAATATAAAGTGATAAGTAGATGTATAAAGAGAATCGTTTTAAAAGGAAATTACACTAATTTATCACTGGTCTATTTTTGGCGATTTATTTTCTTTGAAATTTATTGGGTAATGAAAAAACATTTTTAAAATTAATGACGTCTTTACTCCTGGGCTGAAAATCATTATTTCTGAGGTGCAATAGTAACTCTTAGAGTACTCTCCATGTTTCCTCTGTACCTGTTGAACTGTGCATTTAACATTTCCCTTGCAGTGGGAGGGCGCTGAGGCCATGCCTCCGCTTGGATGTGGAGAGAGGAATACATAACCTTGATGAATACCTTTCCAGCAGTCTGCCCAGCCAAGCTAAGGTAATGAGCCTGGTGAGAAATGCCTGTCTGCCGAGTGGCTCCTGTAATTGAAGAATCCCCACTGGCTCCACAGGTGTGACCCGTGCAGGTGTGCTGCAAAGCCTGAGTAATGGCCTTTCCAATTTCAGGCAGTGTTTTTACTCATTTATTCACAAAAAATTACATAATCAGGACTAATGGAGAAAGATTTTACCAAGAGCTCTTTTCTCTCACAGTGCCAAAACAACCGTTAACCAAAACACAGACACATGCCTGCAGAATGACTGACAATATTTGATTTTAACAACACATTTTATTCTTCCACTTTGTAAGTGTACAAGCAGCACACCTGCAGCACGATCCAAATATACTATTATATTACAAATAGTCATATTATACATCTATTCATCTTCCATAACCACTTACCCAGTACAAGGTCACAGAGCCTTTGCCAGGACAGAGGCAGCTTGGATGGAATTCCAGCCCAGCACTGGGCAGTCACTAAGGGCCATTTAGACACATCAATTCACATGTTTCAACAGCATGTGCCTTGACTGTGGGAGGAAAGTTGGGTTACTGGATGAAACCCACTCAAACATGCAAAATCCACACATAGAGAGTTGGGATTCAAACCCACATCTGGGAAGCATGTGAGGTCACCGTGCTACCCAGTGGACCACCAGTAT
>JABFEB020000038.1:1957350-1968384 GCA_019775895.2 Stomatorhinus ivindoensis | reverse complement strand
CCCCCCCCCCCCCCCCCCCCCCCCCCCCCCCCCCCCCCCCCCCCCCCCCCCCCCCCCCCCCCCCCCCCCCCCCTGAAATGCCTTTGGCCATTGGCAAAATAGTCTGTGATTTAATGACTGATCATCTTGACTACATGTGCTGTTGCCTTCATAGAGTGATATGAGAAATAAGAGCGTTTAGGGGAAAGAATGGCTCTTTGATGTGTTTCAGAAAGATGACCTCCAGGTAGCCTGCTTCACACTCAGCAGACTTTTGATGTTAATCATATGCTATGGCCCTTGCGTTTCCTCATGTGTTTTCAATGTCCAGCCTCATCATTTGCTTTATTAGGGCAGCCGGAAGCCTATGGTTCACCCAAAGCTATTCACGTTAACAAATGCTGAAACCGAAACGATAACAAAATCAAATAGCTAATCAAAATTTTAATGAAATTAAAAGTGTATGAGGACACTGTGTCCACCTCCTCGTTGATGTTACTGGAGGTGGAAAGGAGGTTGTCCCAGTCTGTGGTTTCAAAACACCCTTGCAGAGTTGCAATGCTGTCACTGGTTCACTGATGGATGTTTTTGACAACCTTCTCTGTCCTCTTTATGACCAGGGTGTAGGCTGGGGCCAGCAGGTTAACGTGGTTGATCAGCAGAGCCGAGAGGGGGGAGGACGATGGATCGGCATGCAGTAGGAACTGATCCATATCATTAATTCAGTGTCTTTCCCTGATGGGTGGTGCAGGTGACATACTGCTGATATCGTTTAAGGCACTTGTCAGGGGAGCAGTGCTTAAAGTCTCCCAGGATGAATTTGGGCGAGACAGGGGAGAGTTCCACATTTTCCTGGGTTTTTTTTTATGTGTTCTGTGGCTGCTGTTGTATTTGCTCTGGGGTGGATGTTGACCAGGATCAAAAAGAGCTGAGGGAAGTCTCTGGGAAGGTAAACAGGGCAGAGGGAGACTGCCAGAAGTTCGATGTCTTTGTTGCACAGCTCCTCCCAGACGATGATCGTTGAGCACCAGCGTTTGCTTACATAAAATCAGACGCCGCCGCCATGTTGTTTGCCGATGAGCTCAGTGTGTCGGTGGAATCTCAGGGGGGAACCGAAGCTGTCAATGTGCAACATATCCTCACTGTCGTTCTTATTTAGCCACATTTCTGTGAATGCAAGAATTGAGACAGTTCCATATTCATGCATGTAGGTCTCATTTGTTTTGTTGAGCAAAGAGTGCACATTTGATGATGGAAGGAAGTGTGCAATGTTTACAATTGTTCCTCTTAAGTCTGGTTCTGATTCCACCCTTTTTCTTCCCTCTCCTCCTCACCTTCTTTTCCTTGTGTGTCTGGTGGTCCCTAGTAATTCCTGGGGTATTGCGTCTGTGGTAATGGTGTTTTGGGAGTTTTGGGGGTTTAAAGAATCATTGAAGGAATTTGTCAGGATCGGTCCCTGCCTCTGTTCCCTGTGTGGCCAGCGGGTGTCAGTGGTCACTCCCTTCTGTACCCTATGTTCCACTGGGTTTAACTCCATTCACAGTCCACACAGTTTCCCTTGCTCCATGGGCTGAACATATGACTGTGAACCATGCGTCCCACACCATTGCAAGTTCAAGGCTGGCCCGGACATTTTGGGGATTTGTGCTCCAGAACTACATTTTTGTAAACCTCATGTTAAATCATGTTGCTTGTGTGATTGTCCCTAGTTAACCCTACCTGTGCCCAGTTTGTATGTGTGTTCTGTATCCCAGGTATTTCCTGTGTTCCTCTGCATCCCTAGTGCTTGAGTAATGGTTAATGGCCAACACCTGTCCCTTATTGAAACATTATTATTTGTGCATATATGCACCTGCCCATGCCCTGTTCCTCTGTTAGCTACTGAATGTGTTTCCTGAATGTGTGTAAAATGTCAGTTAGATGTTCCCTGCTGTAAGCCCTCTCCTGTGTCTGTCTTTGTTCTATGTTTCCACGTATAGTTTTAGGCTTTGTTAGTGCTTATATAGCTAACGTAGCCTTTTTTAGACACCTCATGGTCTCTTTGTTTCTGACTGTTTCTGCGTTTGAGAATAACATTCCCTAAACGTCAGAGCCACCAAGTGGACCGTGACCCATGCCCCGACATAACAGAGATATTTTTCAGTATTATTTCAAACTTCTATTTATTGAACACACATAATATACAGATTCATGGCTGTCCATCATCAGCATCATCTACAAATGTATTTTTTTAGTCAACATTCTGATTTTAAAATTAGAAAATAAAATACACAACCTATTTATGTACTGTATATCTGTCAGTTTTCAAAAGTAATTTTTATGTTTCTGTTAGCTCAAAGAGAAAATGAACAAATAATTTTACACTGAAAAATACAATGTGAATTTCCATATATTTATTTTAAAAATCAAGCCTTAAAATCACCTTTTCTTATATCTTTCATCAATCAATACATTAAAATGGTTTTTTCTCTATTTACAAGTGTACAGGTAGAGGTATTATAGAAAACAGTTATGTCTAGCACAAAGTAGGAAAATCCTGTCAAGCAAGATCAATTATTTATAGTACAACAATATTATATGGTGATAAAACAACTTTTGAATAATTGGCAAGACAGTTGTTTTTGAATGAATGAACCAACAAAACAAAAAACAAACAAGATCTCAATCTTTGCTTCTTACCATAGTACAGTAATGTCTAACACGTGGCATGCTTGTAATGGTGATATTTAGCAGTGTACAGTGCAATAGTAAATTAAGTGGTGTTTTTAGGAACCCAGAGAATGACAACAAGTATTAAAAATGTAATTGTTTTTGCTGGACTGTAGTAATTGAGGAACAATTCTGCTAATTTAAGGTACTTAGCACTCTAGATTATTATAGAACCACTGATCGCACAATGTAGAAAACAGCAGTGAAAAGGGGACATCATTAAGGAACAGAGGCATGTTAATGCATGAGCTTACCTGAGTAGCAGCCCAGGGGCCTTAAAAAGGAGCCCCCCCTCCCCCCCCAACCATCAACTGAAACCAACACCACCCCAGTCATCTCCGTCGCGGACAACTTTTACTGCTGTAAAGGGGTCTTTGACCATGTTAATGTGCATCTGTTAAGGAAGGGTATAGATACAAGCTGTGACTGATGACCTGTCAGGTAATGCAGTGTTGAAATGGGACACTTGACTTTCAAATGAATGTCCCAAAACTATATTTACAAAACATGTGCTCATTAAAATCCAGTTCCAGCAATTTGTATGCTATGTATCTTAATTAAATGTTGGTGTTTCATATGTCTTGATATAACATGCCTTTCCATTTCATGAAATATATAAATAACTAATCCTCTGAAAAGGATGAATGGATAGGTAAGTTGTTTTTCACTCTTTTGGTTGGAGGACACTGGCTAAATCTACACTGTTCAAATGTTTTGATGTTCAGTCACAGGGTTCCTCCTCAATTGTTCTGCAAATTGATTCTATAAACAAACCAATTAGTAAGCTGTAAATCCGGATATGGATTTGAAAACATACACATACAAGATGAATCTGCATTGACAAAAATGAATGAATGACATAAGTAATGTCCTGAATCTGTGCTTCCATCAAAGTTGTCATTTCTATAAATCACAGCTTTGTACTTCAATTCAGTATTAGTTTACATTTTATAATTTACAATTTTTACAAATTAAAGTTTTGTGTATAATATAAAAGGTCTGACAAAAGTTCAGAGACAGTCAGCCTGTCATCTCTGATGTCAGTTCTGACATATTTCCGGTCAGTTGTTTGTAATGTGACGATGTGGTTCTGTTGGCCTCATCGGACCTTGACCTTCAACTCTCATTGGGACAGTTCGCAGCCGAGTGTGAAGCGGCTGGGATGAGAATCAGCCCCTCTAAATCCGAGACCATGGTCATCAGCCAGAAAAGGGTAGAATGCTCTCTCCGAGTTGGGGATGGGGTCCTCCCCCAAGTGGAGGAGATTAAGTATCTCGGGGTATTGTTCACAAGTGGGGAGATGATGGAACGGGAGATCGACAGGCGGATCGGTGCGGCGTCCGCAGTGACGCGGGTGCTGCATGAGTCTGTCGTGGTGAAGTTGAGCCAAAAGGCAAAGCTCTCGATTTACCAGTCGATCTACGTTCCTACCCTCACCTATGGTCACGAGCTGTGGGTAGTGACCGAAAGAACGAGATCGCGAGTGCAAGAGGCCGAAATGAGTTTCCTCCGCAGGGTGGCTGGGCTCTCCCTTAGAGATATGGTGAGGAGCTCGGTCATTCGAGAGGGACTCAGAGTAGAGCTGCTGCTCCTCCGCATCGAGAAGAGCCAGATGAGGTGGCTCGGGCATCTGATTAGGATGCCTCCTGGACACCTCCCTGGTGAGGTGTTCCAGACATGTCCCACTGGGAGGAGGCATCAGGGAAGACCCAGGACATGCTGGAGGGACTATGTCTCTCGGTTGGCCTGGGAAAGCCTCGGGATTCCCCCAGAGGAGCTGGATGAAGTGGCCGGGGAGAGGGAAGTCTGGGTTTCCCTGCTGAGACTGCTGCCCCCGCGACCCGACCTCAGATTCAGCGGGAGATGATGGATGGATGGATGTTTGTAATGTATTTAGAAGGTAATGATGATCAGGATCATGGGTTTAAGAGTTGTCTGATAGATACTCAACACATCGCACCTGTACAGTTTAAGGTACACATTTCACCTAAATTGTAAAGTGCATCTTTACAGTTATCATCGTTGCACATGCTGACAACAATGTTCACAGCTTTTTTGTTTAGTTGTTCCAAACATTTAATGATGTTTTTTTTTCTTCTAGTAATCTTAATAAAAGGCTAGATTCCAAACCCGTAAAAATGATCAGTCCAATAGTTAAAACAGTAAATCCTGGAACATCACACATAAAATTGGAAAATCCAAGACACAAATATACAAGGGAAACAAAACAGCCTTACAACTTTGCCCAACTTGTTTTCTGTTTAAATTTGTAATTTGTATTGAAATAAGAGAAGCCTGCTTGGTATGAAACAACATTCACCGTACCTCAAAGATATGCAAAATATTCAAAATCAAAATAGCACAAGCTCCACAAATAATATGCATAATTTCCAATAATGCACAGGAAAGTTAAATCTACTATATTAACTGTAGCAACATAAACTTTACACAGATTTTCTCCATTATGTTTTACATGCGTTAAATTCACGCCATCTATCGATATATTGACAGTTAACACATTATCGTTTTGAACACTTGCTCTTCAAGTTCTTATTATTTACAGGATTTTTAAGATATATGTTATCATTATAACATAATACACATTGGAGGTGTGAAAATCATACAGGACTTCAGGCTTAGCGTTAGCCTTTTAATAGGCCTCTGTAAAAATGTAGCATTTAAAGTGTTAACTCATAACCAAATTGTATGCCTAAAAATTATATGTATGAACAATAATATCTTTGTCCAGTTCCATATCCTAATATCCACATACTAACGATACTAAAAAGAACCTGTTAAAAGAACAAAAATCACTTGTGACAACTGAAGACGGCTGAACACAACTTAAGCAGTATGTCTGAGTTTAGGCATCATCCTAGAAAAAAAGGTAAAAAACAGTACAACAAATGACAAAATTGTCTAAAAACAGGCTGACTTTGGTGAAAGGAGACGTGACATTTTGCCACTGTTACCTCCCTATTTCTGTTTGCTTGATAAAGTGAACATTGGTGGCACTGTCAGCAAGTTCCAAGTACTGCTCCACCGACAGCACAAAGTAGGCCTCGTAGCCTAAAACCCGGCCAGATGTTATCAGCTGCTGCCTCTCTGCCTCAGTCCAGGCCCTGGTTCCCTCCTCACCCTCCTGCACCCTCTTCTGCTCTTGTGCCCATGCCATCCTCTCAGCTCGCTGGTGGGCCATCTCCAGCACGTGAGCTTTCTCCTCCTCCACCGTGGCCCCGTAGCGGATGTCAAAGCACAGAGCGCCGTGCTGCACCCTGATCTCAGCAAAACGCCTAGTTCTGCCGGCTACCACAGAGGTCATCTGGGACACGGTGACATTGACACCATTTTCTAGGATTCTGGCACCACCCCCATCAGCCATTACTGCCAGGTCACCCTCCAGGGGCCCAGATTTGACGAAATAATGAGTATCACAGCCCTCGACTGTGAAATGCATGCCAGCCAGACGGACGGCATTGTTGAGAATGGCAGCAATACGCCGACTGTCCTCACTGGCCACTCCAATAATGTCTGTGGTGACAACATCATTCTTAATAGCAAACTTTACACCTTTCCCAAACATGGATGACAAGGCAGAGAAACAAGGCCTACTTCCCTGGCATCCCTCAAGCAGGCTATGGCTACAGGTCATAGGTAGTCGCTCCAGGGAAATAAAGCTTCTCAGTTGTTTCTGTAGTTCGCACTGAATACCCAGCACTGCCTGTTGAAGGGAAGGACAGAGGTTTGTTTCAGGGGTTTTAGACCAGTGTTTCCCAATCCGGTCCTTGGGGACACACAGCCGGTCCACATTTTTCCTTGGAAGGGAGCAAATATGTGGTCTGTCAGGCAGGGAGCTTGAAGAGAGCAAAAACCTGGACCGGCTGTGGGTCCTCAAGGACCGGATTGAGAAACACTGTCTTAGATGAAACAAATAATGACCAAAGCAGATTGTGCTCACCTTGCTGGGGTCCCAATCCTGAGTTTTGGTTTGGGTCTTCATTAGC
The DNA here is from genome assembly GCA_019775895.2 of Stomatorhinus ivindoensis. Lineage (NCBI taxonomy): Eukaryota > Metazoa > Chordata > Actinopteri > Osteoglossiformes > Mormyridae > Stomatorhinus > Stomatorhinus ivindoensis. The sequence continues at coordinate 1,961,692 of JABFEB020000038.1, read as the reverse complement.
TCATAGGTTTGCTCTGTGTTCTGCACATCTGGTTTAGGGAAACCAGGCACAACATTGTGTAGTTGAAAGCCAAACAGATCCAACCAGCTGCCTATACCTGATAACAAAGAATGATGAAAATGGTTCACAAAATAGCATATATGTATGGATGTTGCATACAAGTATAAAGTAAAATGTCTCAGTACTGTGTTACAGTACTTTAAGTAGTACAAAGTCACAAAGTGCCTATAAAAGATATTCTCTGTTTTTTTTTATAATTTATTGTTTTATTACATTCAATCACAGTGGGATGAATTAGCTACTTTTGACACTGATCAGCAGAATGAATCTTTGTAATGATTCTGCTGTCCATCAACTTTGATCGTACTACTAGGGCAAGATCTACGATTATCTTGTGAAAGATTCTTTAATGTAAAAATGAACTCAAAAACCTGAGAAGTTTTGAAGGATGGAGAATAATAGCAGTGACCAGATATGTAAAGCTGATAGAGACCCATCTGCACAGCCTCGGGGCTGTTATTAGCTGCCAAAGGTAGCTCTGCTAAATACCGATGCAATAAATGATTTCCGTTTTTATATTTGTAATTAATTTAGATCACGTCATAGAGATTTGTTTTCAATTTGACATCAAAGAACCTTTTTCCAGTACATGTTGTCAGTATATACGCATCCATTGAGTATGTATATGTCTTTGTTTTACATCTTACCTGTCGTGAATTGACTGACATCCGGAATATGTGCAAATGGATAATTGTTTTGAAAATTATACAGGTTGAATGGCTTTGGGTTAGTGCTAAGCTCACTCCACAAATTGTAGTTTGGGGTAGTCCATCGGCCCGCAACCACATCATAGTCCCTTCTCCCAAGGCGTACCAGTTTAGTGAGAGGATCATACAGCCCACTGTGGAAACTAATGACCAGCTGGAAAGATGGATTGGAGTCATGATATATATCGCCATAAGGAGTGTACAAAATTTCCTTAACTATTTGCCCATGGTTGTTAAAAATTGCTAGAGGAGTCCCAGAATTGTCACACGCAACATAGTATTCCTCTCCACTGCTGAGCTCCATAGCTATTAAATGACCCTGCAGATCGTAATAAAGGGATGTGATTTCTGAGCTGGTGTGGTTGTACATATGAGTGATCCTTGTTGGCTTGCTAAGATCTGCGTAGAAAAACTGAAGATGTTGTCCTGTGTTTCTCCTGCTGGCTACACGCCTGCCCAGACCATCATAGCGGTAATGCACAGTCCAGCCATGAATTCTGTCATAGGCTCTTGAAAGAAGACCATTGGAGTTATAATCAAATACAATATTGCCACGCTGACGAAGAAACCCATCATCATCCATTTTATATTGTATATCCCCAAGCCTTGTAATCCGGTCTCGTAAATCGTAGCGCAGTAGGGTATGCCTGGCAGTGTTTCCGTGACTCAGTAAGTTGATATTACCATTTAGGTCATAACTGTACCGCCACTGTGGTCTGTCATTCACAGTTACTGTTTGGAGCTGACCATCAACGTCATATTCATAAGAGAATCTCGTAATATTGCTATCCGCACCAATTCTGATGTCAGATACAATGAGACACCCCATGCTGTCATACTGCATGGTCATCCAATAAACAATAGATTTTAATATTTCATATTGGACCTCAATGACCTGTCCATTAGCATTAAATATTTTAGTGTGCTTCATGACATGGGTGGTTATGACCTGGTTGAGGTCATAATTGATGACACTAAATTTACCAAATTGTTCAATGTGGCCAGAAACATCTACATAGCGATACAGGTCAATAGGAAGTGGAGTCTCATTGATCATAGCTTGCATGCTGGTGACTCTGAAGTTGTTATAGCTGTAGTCAAATCTGGCATTTACAAGTCCTTCTTCACTGAATCTGAAGATTTGACGCCCAACAAGGGGACCTGTGGAAAAAGAAATTCTTAAATGAATTTCTAAAAATATTAAATGAAGGCATAGAACTAAAATGTCACTAGTTATAGTTATTTTAAATGCAATTTAATTTGTTTTATACCATATGTTAAAACAATTCAATTATATATTTGACTATGTTAAAAATGGATAGTTAGATATAAATATCCATCCATCCATTTTCTGAAACCGCTGAATCCCAACTGGGGTTGCAGAGGGGGACCTGAGCCTGTCCCAGGAACAATGGGTGACAATTGGGAGAAAAATGATTAGCGTATGTTAACTATACAGTTTACCTGTTTGCCTGTATCTGATGGTGCAGGTGAAGCCATCATGCATGAGGTGGATGGTCTTGACCATGCCAGAAGTCTCGTCGTAAGTTAAGGTCACCAGGACAGTGTCATATAAGACTTCTGACAGACGGGACTGCTTGGTGTACTTGTATAGAATGCGACGTCCTGAGCCCAGATAGAGTGTTCTGAGCAACAGCCCATCATGAGTATAATCCTGGATTATAGCAGAGTTGCTGTCTGGGGGACTGTAGATGTTCCTGTAGTATCCTACTGACAACATGGATTGCAGGCCGTGGCGCACCATGCTGGGCATAGTGACAGAGAGAAGATGGTCCATCTGGTCAAACTCGAAGACGTACCTCCGCTGGCTGTGCAACAGCAGCGTGACTGACTGCAATTACAGAAAAAAACAAAGTGAACTTTCTAATTATAGTTTCATTATATGCAAAATCTATTAAAGCACATGACTTTTTGATTAAATTTGTGTAAACAGTTGCTGGTGTAGGGATTTTGTTGCCATCAAAAAAGCCGTTCATGCATGCTTCTCTTGGCCTTTTTGTCACTGCGGTTATTAAGCTTAATCAATTACAGGCTATAGAATATGGATGACTGAACGGATCGCTTATATGACTGCAGGGCACAGAATATCACGCTACAGAGAATGATTTTAACCATTAATCCATTATAGTTTCAGTTGTGAAAAAAATATTGTACATATACATTTTAATTAATCTTTGAATATGATCCTAATTTCTCTTAACATGTGACATGATCTTCATCTATGTCATAATAATAAAAATTACAAATAAATAAACTTTTTTAAGCATTCAGCCCATTTCCATTTAATTGGTCAAAAACATTATATGACTGTTTATGTTTAATAAAGGAGGACGCTTCCTGTAGCAGCAATAACCTCAGGCGTATATTTGACTCTTAAGTGAATAACCGATTTCAATTTATTCCAGAGAAACAGAGGACAGTTGTGGTCAAGTCTGATTTGGTCATTCTGAAATGTAAACATTTCCTCTTGTGGCAGGCATGGGAAAACAAGAATCAAGAATCCTGACTAATGCCCCTTTAGGGTGACACTTATTAAAGAAACACAGTAAAAATCTTAAAAATTTTTATTTTAATATTACCTTATCAAGAAAAGAGTAGTTCCACGTTTTTCCACTAGCCCATGTTCGGGCGATCACTCTGCCATGCTCATATTCACGCCGCTCCGTCCAGTTACCCCTGTGAATGCTGGTCACGAGTCCTTCCGGTGAATATGTTACATGGACCTCATTATATTTGCTACTAGGTGACCATACAATGGGACGGCCCCTTTGATCATAGAGGATCCTGAGAGTAAATTTACGGTGATCGTCGTAGATCTTGCCCAATCTAGTGGTACGATCAAAGTCGATGGACAGCAGATTTCGGTTATGAGCCTGACAAAAAAAACCACAGTGACAAAATCACAGATCAGGTGTTACAAGTGCAAGTATTTTCAGACGTTTTCCTCCACAAAATTTTTCAAAAACAATTTATAAAGACATTTCTTTTGTAACACCTTGCCAACATACAAATATTGCAACATAGTATGTAATATAAATTTTTATTTGAACGTAAAAAGATACATGGCTTTGGATGTAAGTCAGGGGTGGCCAATCTTATCCACAAAGGGCCAGTGTATGTGCGGGTTTTCGCTGCAGCTCTAGATTACTAATTAGAGGACTGATTGGCTGAAGAGTCCTCACACCTGGGCTTTGAACAGCTGACCTAATGGTTACCCCAAGAACCTGCATACACACCGGCCCTTTGCGGATAAGATTAGGCAATGCTGATCTAAGTAATCCATTTAAACATAAACGACACACTAATAATACTATAAAATACTATTTATATATTTCACTGTTTCTGTAAACATTTCATCGTTATACTTTACTTGCAGCCAACCATATCCTTACACATAGTCTTGTTTATTTTTACTCTCTGCTGCATAATAAGACTTTCTTTTGGTGGATTTCAACTGACCTAACAAAAATAATAGGGATAATGATACTTTACTGATCCCCATAAGGAAAATTCTCTTTACCCCGACCTCATCTTGCTCTCCATGAGACACACAG
>JABFEB020000038.1:1920081-1957239 GCA_019775895.2 Stomatorhinus ivindoensis | reverse complement strand
ACGTGGCTGTTCTGCCGAGGTTGACCCCGATTTGGTGACCTTCCAGCTACAGGCACAGAGGCTCAGCCTGCTGAGCCACACTCCACCCCGACATCTTTTTCCCAAATGGATAAAATCTTCACGCAAGGTTTTCTCAAGACGTGCGCGTTTCTGAAAGAAGGTCAGCCGGCATACCCTCAGCCTGCGCTCGTAGGTTGTGGAGTTCCCCTTGGCCTGCTCCTTTCTCTGCCTCCATTCGATCAAGCTGGCTTTGTGCTCCCCGGGCAGCGTTACGTTACACCGGCCCATGGCAGGGTTCACAGTCCCTGCTGAAATCTGTGGCTCTGTACTGAGGGTCACCTCCATCCCACTGGCGAAAGTGATGCTCAGGGAGCCATCGGCACTGACCAGGTAAGTGTTTTGAACGTGGTCTGCAAGGAAACAGTTTAGAGAGAATGTTATAATTACAATAGCAAAACAGAGAAACAAATACATAAATGTATTTGCACTCAGTTTCTGTATCTTTTTCTAAAGCTGTCAATGTTCCCAAGGCATGCTGGGTAAGTCATACCTAGCCTATAGCCTAATCACTTTTATCTCTATTTGCCAGATGTGTTGAAAGACTTGTTCATACTCAATAGATTATGCACGAGCGCACACATATACACAGAAACACAGACACACACACACACACACATATATATATATATATAAAATTATGCTGTGGTTGACATTTCATACAGACATTCCAAGGAGTCTATATTTAGTATAATGTCAAGACAGCGCCTCCTGCTGCAGCACCTTGGACAGCTCGGACGCCATCTGTCAACTTTCAGGACCAGTGTTTTGGACAGCTAGCCAGCATGCGACTGTGAAGCCACGCCCCTAGCGCTGCTGGAAACAGAGGATCCCGCCGGCTGCCGCCACCCGCACAGCGCGCCAGCTCTCCTTAATATAGCCCGTCGCGGGGTGAGGATGCCGTCAGGCGTCTCGCGCGGCCCTCTAGTCCGGGAGCTTCCCCTTCCTCCTGACTTCAGCAGGTCTGTTATTTATTAAAGCCTTGCAGAGGCTGCTGCTTATGCACACTATGGCCTGAGGGGTTTTTTTTTTTAGCTTGACTGCGCCACAGAAATAAGATGTGGTACTCCAGCAGTACATTAATATATTGCTGTATACACAAGAATAGATGTTCAATAAAATCATGGTTTAAATACAGAAATGCAACAACATGATAAATAGTCTGTATAACATCAGACCACCCCACAACTAAGGCAAAATTTGTTGCATAAAAATATAAATGGCAGTAGGTGCTTTGGCAGGAGATGGCTGACAGGGGATTGGCTGACCAATTTATGCTTTGTTTACAGAAAGCACCATTTATCAGGGGTCCTTTAAGTCCCCCTAACTCCCTCTGCCCATCACCCATCCACCCCATACAACAACAGACCACACATAAATACCGTATATAAACTCAACTGAATGGACCACCACTGTTATACAGGTCATCGTCAACTTACGACCGCGATCGGTTCTGAGTCGATTTGGTTGTAACTCAGCCCCTAATGTTATATGCCAAGAAATGATCAAATGTATTAATAGTCATATACCTTGTCGTAAAGTGTAGATCGTGCTGGTCGCTGAATAGTTAGTGGTGATTATGATGTTCTCTCCCTGTGATGTGTCCACTTCTACCTTTACAGACTTCTCCATGTTTCCAGTCAAACTGCTGACTTCTCCTGTGGGAAAGGTGATGTTGATGAGGTGACCCTCGGGATTGTACCTGTACAAAGAACAAAATTTGAGTCAGATCCACAGCCTTTTAAAGATATTTTTCTTCAAATGAACATGACAAATATTAAATTCATTACAAATGAATATCTGATATTTGTGCTATTTAGTACATTTGGTAGCACTAAGAAGTTCTGAGTTTAGTTAAGATATATTCAAATAAAATGTAAGTTTAATGCTTTATCTTCTTCAGCTTGATCTTAACATGTTGCCACAAGATGGCAGTAACGCTACTGTATTTCCATACGAAAATGGTGAATTTGACTCGTCTATGAGCTAGAAAAAAACCTCCATAAATAGTCACAATTCTTCACACAAATCATATAAATGTATGCAATATAGCATAAGAAACTGCTGTGGGCAAGAAGCAGCTCATTTTTTTCCCAAAGCAGAGAACCATTGCAAGGCTATGAAAATGTTCTCAGTTGAATAAATTCTCCTTGAAAATTTCTTGAAAATGGTAGTACAGGGCAAAAAATAATATATTACGTGAAACCTTGCTCAGTAAGGACAATTTAAGGACAGTACATAAGGTCTGTATGTGAATGATGCCCAATCGTATATACTAACATGAAAAGGTACATAGAAACACCAAAACCGGAATCAATATTTCTTCTCCCATAAACAATTCTGAATGAGCACTATTAAGTCATTAATACAATTAGTTATCAAGTAAAATATCATGACACACTACAGATTTCTTTTCCATAAGCATCAGAATTGAGAGTAAAGTAATGATAAAACTGAATTAGTGAAATGAAAAATCTTACTCAAAAACTGTAGTCCAGCCATTTTCATTGCTCTTCGTTGCTAGGAGACCTGTGTTGCCATGGTAGGTGATCTGGGCAAGATCGTGAGCCAGAGCAGAAACCCTCTTGAGGGTGCCGCTGTTACTGATGGTGAGCCAGTACACCAGGCCACCAGGCACCAAAAGCCAGAGGGGGCCGCCATTGGTGTCCCGGCGAATGTGGATTGAGTTTTCATTGCTGCTGACAATCGTGCTCACACTCCCGTCTGCTAAATATGTGAAGTTGTAAATGTAATCGCCGGTGATGAGGCTGCGGGTGTGCAGGTGAGTGCCATTAGCACTGAAGAGGTAGAGTTCCTGCACCGCGGGCGAGGCGATCTCGTACACGCCCTCGGAGTTGGGCTGCGGCCTGTTCTTGCTAATGGCGCGGATGCGGACGTTGCCCAGATCTGCTATGTATAGAGTACCATCAGGTGACACCGCTAAGGATGATGGTGCCTTCAGCTTTCCGTCTCTGGCATAGCCGCCATCCCCTAAAGACAGCCAAGGTGCAGAAAAGAATCAGGTTAAAGACCAGCAAGCTGAAGTATCCAGGTAACTGATCCTGCTATTACAGGATGTGTTGGATAAAGAGCCAGGTATTCTTGCAGAGGAGGTACAATATCAGGAAGTCACAAAGTTTAAGATTGCATGTTGTCGCTTTTTAAATGATATGCTGAATCTACATTGTGTGCGTTAATTGATTTTAAAAAGCTTTCATGTACGAGGCAGTTGTCGCCAACTGGTTGATCTGTCAAACACAATCAGTAGGTTGATCAGAACAATATTTCCAGTCTGCTGCTACCCCCCCCCCCCCCATTCAGTCCTAAGTCATTAGAATATACCATTGGGGGCTTCCCCCATCCATGTACTGTGACTCAGTAACTCCCCACATTATTTGCTTTGTAAATGTAAAAAAGGTTGGAGACCACTGGTGTAAGCTAAGAGTAAGTAGAAGATATATAGTAACATTTATTAGTCTCTACCACAGTACTCTGTTATGTCTGATTCCTGGTTTAATTTTTGTAATACCAATTGTAATACAATATTTAAGATTTATTGACTGCAATATATTCCTTACTTTGCTTGTATTTCCTATATTTTATTAAAATAAAATAAGTACAGGAATCCCCCCTTTATGAAAGATCACTTTATGCCACTTTTCTTTTACAAAAGACCTAAATTAGTACCTGTTTTCGCAAACCGAAAGAAACCTCAAGAATATTTTCAGTTGTATGAAAAAAAACAGCATTAAATGTTTGTTTTGCAGTGAGCTGTCATCAAGGCAGCACGAACCCCCCAGGCAGCGAGGGGGGCGCTTTCCCCTGGAACCACATTCAGCATCTTAGTGTCAAGCCTCCAAAGTTTTGAATTGTACCTGTAAGCATCTGTGCTTTATCTCAAAATCCTCTTCGGATTTCTTTTGGTTAGCAAAACTACACTGTACCTATTTTTTGTACTTTACATAGGCTGTGTATTTATAATGTCATTCTTGCTTTTACTATATGTTAAGTGTTATTGTAGGCTTTATGTGTTATTTGATATTATTTAGTAGGTTACTTTTGGGGTCTGGGAATGCTCAATTTTTTTCCCATATAAGTTAATGGCTTCTTCACTTTACGGCATTTCAGCTTAGAAAATGTTTCATAGGAACACTCTACTTTCATATAGTGGAGGGAAACCAGTTTTCATAATTATATTACAATTAATAATCAATATGTTCAATATTTATTATAAAACCTTAGAGTGAATATGCAAGGATGCTGGCTGTCATATTCTGTCTGTGTTGTCAGTTCTTATATATACACTTAATCATTAGATTATAATGACATGGATTTTTTGCAAATATAGATATGGTAATGCATAATTTAGTAAAAATACAATTACAGCAAAATAGGAAAATAAAAAGTATGTTTATATTTGAAATTTGCCATGAACAAACTGGCAGACCCTAATTAGGCTGATCAGCGAGGAGGGAAAGACACTTATGATGGTGTTTAACTTCAGCCTTCATATGACTAACGGGAGTTTAACAAGGCAATTACATCAAATTCTACCGAATCATTATACTGTATATCCAAATTCCAAGCAATGAGTAATTTGTGATACATGTAATGAACCAGCAATGAATTCTGTCATGGTTGTTGAGACTGAAAAATGTTACAGGCATTTGAGACAGATATTTGAATGGCATATATTTGGAATTTTTATGTAAAATATTTTTGAGCATGATAAAGTACAAGTTTTGCAGTCTTGTTTGGACTTCAATACTACAATCACATAGTTCTTAACAGTGAAGGCTCACCTGAATAACAATCGCAGTTGGGATCTATCTTGCAGTCACAGTCAGTTGTTACTCCAGCAATAACAGAGATCTCGCCATTGGTTGTAACCTGCTGGATACGGTTGATCTTTCGTTCATCTGTCTCAGCAATGAAAAGTATGCCCTGGCTGGACACTGCAATGGCCTTGGCTCCCTCTAGGGTCGAGTGAATGGCAGCCTTGCTCAGTAGATAGTGATTAATCCCTGGAACCTGACAGTGAATGGGACGTCCTGCTATGATCCTCACTTGGTTACTCTCTGACACCTGGATCACAATATTATTATCCAGAATGTAAAGAGAATTGTCCAGGGGGTTTACAGCCAAATCTGTAGGCCATTCCAGGCGTACCTAAAGAAAAAAAAAAGATCTTCTTCTATATATGGTATTCCACATTAAACATTAAATACTAATTCAGACACCAACCCCCTATTATATATATCTGAAATTAATTATATAACATAACTGACAACACATATATAATTAAACAGTTTGTCATAATTTAACCTATATAATAATCTTTCTCTTAAACATTGTAATTGAAGGTACCAATGTACATATATAAAAAATGTTGAGCATTCGTTTTGCTTTAAATATTGTATACTAAACAGCATAAGTTTTTCAAGATTTTCTATGGTAATTTTTAATAAATGTTATTTTTACTTTTCTTTAGAAAACTATTTTTTTCTGTTTAATAACCTCTTGCTGTAAAAACAAAAAGTGACAAGAAATAATAAAGGAGATTTAGGATAAATTTTAGTAGTTCTGAGCCATATACTATGTGTTCTATTGTTGAATGAATTACTGCTCTAAATAGGCCTGAGCCTGTGGTGAGCTCCATTATGGGTAAAGAATTTCCAGAATGATGAGAAAGAATAAATATGGTTTAGAAAGAAGTATGAACTACTCAGTTATTATGGAAAGAAAGTTTGTGGGATAATTTATTTATATAGGGATTTATAATCCACCTTGTATTAGATACGGTGGTTGCTTTTGGAATTTATGCTGACTGTACAAAATATAATGACTCCAATGCTTTCCACAGATGTTCTGCACTGGCCTGTAGTGGATCTCTCTCCAAATAGCTTACTCCATCTCATTACACAGATGCTCAGTTGATCTGGGATCTGCCAACTGGGCAGGCTAATGCGATAAGTTGAATTCACTGTCATTGAATGTGGGTCCAGTACTAAACAATCTTAGTCTTGGAGTCTTATCATGTTGAAAAAAACATTAATAGGTGAACACTGCTGCTATGAAGAGATGCAACTGAATTATATTGACACATCCCTTAGCATTGAAACATTTATCCAGTGTAATCAAGAGGGGCCATTGTGTGCCATGAGAACATACTTCACACCCTCACACAATCAGCAGCAGTGTAATTGATGCATCAGCTTCTGTGGTTTTGCCCATATTCTGCAACATCTGGCAACATCAGTATAGCCAATATACACAGATGAACAAAAAGCATTATAACCAGACGCACGTGAAGGTAATAATGTATACTATCTCGTAAAAATGGTGCATGTCAAGTGACAGTGTACAATCGCATTTCTAAATACAGTGGTACCTCAGTTCTCAAAATCATTAGAACTCAAATTTCTTAAAAGTCGAACCAACCAATTCGAAAAAAAAAATTACCTAGAACTCAATCTGAAGTCAAACCGTGAACGCCAACCTAAGGTAACTTGTACGCGAGGGGAAATGACTCACGCGGCACGTCTCTCAGTGGAAATAAAGGGTAACGCTTCAGTCTCAGCCTCGCATTCGCTGTGATAACACCGTGCATGTTTACACTAGCTGAATTCTTATATTTAGACAGCATAAATACATTTAGACAATGAAAGACAGTAACAGTAATTATTATTATGTAATAAAATACATTTAAAAATAAGGATTTCTTATTAATTATTTTGATATTAATAATAAACTATTAATACATTTAATTATATTAATATTGTTGTGACCAGTGGGGACAGAATGGAGACAAAGGCGCAGATGTCAGGGTATCGGGGAATATGGGGTTTAATTACAGATAAGGCAGGAAAAACGCAGACACACAATACAATGACCGGACTGGGGAAACAAACTGAAAGGTGAACGAAATGCAGAGGACTAATGACAACAACCAGAAACAGCTGATCACTAGGGGATTCCACAAGGGGTTAACGAGGGGGCGTGGCACACGAAAGGAAAGGACAATCGGGGCATGACACGTTTTTTTTTTTACTTTACACATTCTTTGGATACATTAGATTTCTTACTTTAAAAATTACTGTTTTGATAAATGTGCTTAGATGTGTTTAGTACAATATATGCTTTTCTTGTTCTGTCATTTTGCATTTAAACGCTAAAAAAAACATATTTCGGTGTAGTTTTTTGGGGCCAGGAACCTGAACGTTCTGAACAGAGTTCAGAACAGATTAATTTCAAGTTCTGAGGTACCACTGTACAGGTATATGAAAATGTGCACACTATGCGTCTGAATCTCTTCAAAGAGCAAAACTGAAAAACAGGAAAATTCTAGGGCTACAAGAATGAGTCTTAGACGGATGCCTTATGAGGAGTGCTTAGCTGAGCTGAATCTGTTTAGCCTCAAGCAATATGACCCAGGTATTTAAGATTCTAACAGGTCTGGATGCTGTTCAGCCAAATGGCTACTTCAATATTAGTTTAAATACTAGAACTCATGGTCTTAAGTGGAAATTAGCAGTAGAACATTTTAAATTGAATTTGAGACCTCACTTCCTTAACAGCATGTAGTTAGAGTGTGGAATAGTCTTCCTGCTAGGGTAGCACTAAAACCCTGGGATCCTTTAAATCAGAGCTAGATAAGATTTTAACAACTCTTAGCTATTGGTTAAGTTCTCCCCAAACAAGCTTGATGGGTCGAATGGCCTCCTCTCGTTTGTGAATTTCTTATGTTCTTATGCCGTTCACCATTCTTCGATCTGCAATGTGAATTGCCAATGAGATGATTGAGAAGAAATGCCAGTATTACCTGGGTGATGTCCATTCTTGCATCACAGCTCAACGGTTGAATAGATGTTAAGCCATTGGAGCCAATGACAGTTGTAATAACCCCTTTCTCAGTAATTTTTCTAATCATGGTTCCATCAACAAAATAGACAAGTCCTTGCTTGTCTACAGCAATTCCTGTTGAGAGATACAAATTGAGGCATTAGGACTGAGGAGAAGGATAGGATACGTCGTACTATAAAATTACTGTTTCTGTAATGAAACCTATTTACATAGCCTGTGAAGTTTGTCCATGTAAAAAGTCAGCTTTGTCCTATATGTTATGTAACCTGTTTATATCTCAAAGCCTGCAAAAATCTGTATGCCTCTCATAGTCAGACAAGCATTGTTAATTAATTGCTTAATTTAAAAAGTGTGTAAAATTTTAAATACATTTTGGATTACAAACAAAGCTCAACAAAAATTGTGTGATTTTTTTTTTACTGACAATACTGATCATTGAACACTACTTCGGTTTTCAGTAAACATGACTAAAAATGAATACGAATGCAAAAACTGTCTAAAATTTATATTTTTCCATTTTTAGGTGGAACGTAGCCATATATGAGATGTCTTTGAAGTGTTTACATTGGCAACACTGGAGAGAAGGTGAATTTTAAAACTAAAAAATTATTTCTGGGTTAGTATGGCTATAGGTGTACAATGTTGTTGGCCTCACTAGTGCCTTGCTTCTATTTTAAGAACAAAGAGGTCGATTATTACATTAAGCACTTAATTCAAAAAAGCACTTAAAAAGTTACGTGCGTTTCATTAAGAAAAAGAAGGCACAGCCATACAAGAAGAATAACTAATTCATCAAGCAAGAGAAGTGGGTTACGCACTCGCTGATTTTGGCAAAATGCTAAATGTGGAACATGGACTATTTCATTTACATTATGAACCTAATTGAAATCTGAAGAAAGCCTTTTATTTTGAGAATGAATGCATGGCAGTAGCCTGCTATGCTTATATTTGATCATTCTCACAAAATGTGAGAATCCTTCAACAAAAAACAAAATGTTACGGCGAAAAGTCCTTTCACACTAAAGTTCTGCGACATGTATGCAAGTTCCTGGGCTGTTTAGACGTGGGACTTTTTGCGGTTCCATCAAAAAGTTCATAAAATGTGAAAGCGCCCAAATACAGTGTTTGAATTTTGTGCAGCGCGATCGACATTACCAAAACTTGTTAGGCATAGTCAGATGTAATTTATAACTCCGATTTAATGATCTCTTAACAATTTCCTTCGAATCGGAAGTACCAATGCAGTTTTAAGATCAAATAACACAAAAGTAGATTAAAAAAAATTTATCTTTAAAATGTATCATTTTTAACAACAAACCCACAATAGATAATCAGTTAGTTTGGTATAATGTATGTTCATTTCTTCACATTATTTTGTGTGGTGACTACTAGACAAAGATTCATTCGACAACCCACAGAACTTCATCTAGGTGGCATGGAATGGTATATACATGTGTCGGGGTTTTCACTGAGCCGAAAACATAATTAATTATCCATATTTGTTTTGGACTGTAACATTTGTTTCTATTTAAGTTACATGTTCAGCTTTCTGAAAATTGCAATATTGCTTTTGGCCATGTAGAAGTGTATGACATGTCTGTGAAGTGTTTGAACATATTCAGTTCAACATAGCTAATATTTAGTTCACATGACATCTATATATATATTATAATAATATTAAATCACCTTGTAAAGTTATGTTTAAAATGTGGCTTGTGTTAGTAATATCAGTGTGTAATTATTTTAAGTGTTATTTACTTTTTTATGGATTTCTCTGAAGTGGGTTTGACTGTGGGAAAGAGGGGGATGCGGATGCGTAAAGTTACTCGGGAAAATGGTTTGTAAATAGTTATGAATTAAGTTGTTCACTGGGATTCCAGACAGGGCTGCTGTTTGTTTAGGAATCTGATGGCATGAGGAGAGAAGCTGGTGCAGAATCTCGTGAAGTTGGTCTGAATGCTGCAGAGTCTCCTTCCAGATGAGAGGAGGTCAAAGAGGCCAAGAGAGGGGTGAGAAGGGTCATAGAGGATGAGTGTGGTTTGTGGATCCAGTGTTTATCAAAGGTTTCTTGGATGGATGGTAGAGGGGTCCCAATGTTCTTGGCTGTCCTCATTATTCTCTGCAGGATACTGCATTCTGAGACTTTGAAGCTCTCATACCAGACGGTGATACAGCTGGTCAGGACATTCTCTGTTGTGCCCCTGTAGAGTGTCATGAGGACTGGGAGAGGAAGGCCTGCTCTTCTCAGGCGACAAATAAAGGCTTTGTTCTTTGTTACAAGAGGGGTGGGATTGAGGGTCCATGTGAGTAATGTGTATACCATGCATGCTGGTGCTCTTGGTGACCTGCACAGTGGAACCACGGATGTGTAGTGGGGTACAGTATGTTCGAGGCGGATCATTTCTTGAGTTTCTTCCACGTTAAGGGCCAGGTTGTTTTTTTGCACCATGCCATCAGCTGCTTCACCTTTTCTCTGTAAGCAGATTCCTCATTTTTGTTAACCAAATCATAGTGAAACCTGATAACTTCATGGCAAGGTTGGAGCTGTGAGCGGCAAGGCAGCCATCGGTCGGCAGAGTGAAGAGAAGTGGGCTGAGCACATAGCCCTTGGGGGAGGGGGGCGATGGTGCTCCGAAGGATGCTGCTGGAAGACCTGTCCCCTATGTGGTCAGCTTATAGTCTATGATCCAATTGCAGATAGTAGTCATTGGTTGTAGTTGCATTAATAGTCACTGCTACCGGATAGTAGTCGTTAAGGTGGGACACAATTGCCTTCTTTGGTCCTGGTATGATGGTGGCTGTCTTGCAGCATGAGGGGATGACAGCGGCTTTACATTGGATAAAGAGGTCTCCTGACATCAACCATGGAGAGTCAATGTGAAGAACCTGATCTTCAAGAGTGGGATGGAGCTCCATGTAGGAGCCTTATTCTCAGCATCAAATCGAGCGTAGAAATTGTTCAGTTCACAGTCAATGAAGGCCATGATCGAGAGAATAAGCGAGGGGTCTGAGTGTCTGGGATTGTGAGAGTCCGGAATAAAAACCACGATCCAGGCTTTTAATGACTTCTTAGGCACAGCCATCAATATTGTGTCTGTCTGCAGGGAAGGTGTCAACCTCGCTGAGAGATTCACTTACCTTGGCAGCGACATTCATGTCTCTGGTGACTCTTCCTATGAAGTCAGCAGATGAATTAGGAGAGCATGAGAGGGTCATGAAGTCACTGGAAAGGGGGTGTGTGGTGCTCCTGATATGTTTGCAAGAGGACGAAGGTCTAACTCTTTAGAGTCCTGGGGCCTGTACTACGAAGCAGGATAACTGGCTTATTGGGGTAACTTGTAGGATTTAAGGTAGTCTGGGCAAAATCTAACTTCATAATATGAAGTCCATTTAAACTGTGGTACCTTAAATCCAGGCAGTGCACTCTAAACAGTACTGTATGACTGCAGTAACTCCTTCAAGCCAAACTCTGATCAATTTTCTAGCTGGTTTGTTTAATCAATGGTCTGTATACAGGCATTAACAATAACACAACAGTGATCAGAATAGGCAAGGTGGGGTTAGGGGGGCAGTGTGCGCATGTCAGACATTAGTGTGGGGCAAATCCAGTGTATTTCCATCCCTAGTAGAAATGTCTACGTGCTGGTAAAACTTTGAGAGTACCAACTTGAGATTTGAATTGGTCCGTCTGATTTAGTGAAACATGTCCAAGTGACCCGTGTATGGTGGGATGGTGGTAAACCTTTGGGCTGTATAACATTAGCAGAGTAGGCAAACAGTAGTGTCTGTGGTAATATGGGTAGAGGTGCCTAACAACAAAGCATTTTAAGCAGTTGTTCTTGGGATTTTAAATATAATTGTCCATAAATTGGTAGTAGCTATTTTTTTTCAATAAGCATACTACCATGCCTGTTGAGGACCTAGTTTAGTACCTAGTTTGTATCTCCTCTTTGATCATTTAATGAAAGTGCAAATTCTACTTTACATCAATGGATGTTTCCCCAATATGACGTCTTTCACTTTGTTTTGCTTGAAACAATCATGAAACATGCAGTGAAAAATTTGCTATTATTCACTTCTCTTATGTCAATCGATGTTCATATTCTTGGGTTTTGCAGCAGCTATTTAGGAAAAGATGCCATTTTTGTTTTTCTAATTCAGCCAATAATGAAAAATCATTCAAGACCACTATCATGGAGTAGGGAAAATCAATACAAAATTATGAATGCGTTGCAGAGTCTGTTAATCGCTATCGATCATATAATATGATGAAGCCAGAAATCATAGCATGGGTGGGCCAGCAGAAAATCAGGTGGGCCAGTTTCATAACAATTCACTTGGCGACAAAATCACACTCAACTACATATATTTTTCTTATTTTTAAATGAACCATGACATTAGTAAGACCTAATGAACAAAGAGAAAAAAAATCTATTTGCTTCTTAACAGCACTTTTCCTCCAATTGATCTAACCACTGGCACATATACCTGACAGACACAATCATTTTATCACACTGTATCGGTCGGTGTAAACGCTGAATGGGTGGGCCTGAGATCTATCTGTATGGGCCTGAGATCCATCTGTATGGGCCTGAGACCCAACTGAGATCCATCTGTGTGGGCCTGAGATCCATCTGTATGGGCCTGAGACCCAACTGAGACCCATCTGTGTGGGCCTGAGATCCATCTGTATGGGCCTGAGACCCAACTGAGATCCATCTGTGTGGGCCTGAGATCCAACTGAGATCCATCAGTGTGGGCCTGAGATCCATCAGTATGGATTTGAGATCCATCTGTATGGGCCTGAGATCCATCTGTATGGGCCTGAGACCCAACTGAGATCCATCTGTATGGGCCTGAGACCCAACTGAGATCCATCAGTGTGGGCCTGAGATCCATCAGTATGGATTTGAGATCCATCTGTATGGGCCTGAGATCCATCTGTATGGGCCTGAGGCCCAACTGAGATCCATCTGTATGGGTCTGAGATCTATCTGGGTGGGCCTGAGATCTATTTGTATAGGCCCAGGACCTCCCATACTATGACGGTATGGGTCTAGTTTTCATATCAGAGCTGAAACAAGACTGCAGCTTAGCAACTGCAAAGCTAATGCTATAACAGGAAGTCTCAGACTAGACACCCTGGCATTCTTATGAAAGTACTAAATCTCCCAGCCATATGAATACTGATGCTTCATTCCACATAATAAAACGATTCAAGACAATAAGGACAATTCCACCTTATCTGAAAGGTCTCAGGCTAAGAAATGCTACTTACCCAGACAGTCTCCTTGCATCAGTATAACTAAATTCACTGCTCTGCCTAAGTGTATGTGTGTGTTCACAGATATCTGCTCATTCCATCTTCCTGCATGCCTCCTTAATAATGAACCACTAAGAGCTTCCATACTGGCCTGCAGTGATAATGCTGAAACGTAATTATCATGAGTAATAATTTAATAAATCACTCTGGAGAACCTTTTCTGTGTCAGGAATTGAGAAGTGGCCATATGGCTTGTGGTCAAACTCAAAACTTTCAGATAGTACAAACACACAAACGCTCCTCTACTTACGAACTTTCAGACATACGAATGAAGAGGACTGCAAGTCCAAATTTTTTCTATTTCCTGTCCACAACATAATTTTTTTTTCTGTGCACTAATTCTGCCTGGTACAACTTCTGGCCGCTACTCCTGCCACGCAGCAGCGTATTGTGCATACTCCCAGCATTATAGTTTGTTGTACTTGAGTATACCCTTAAAATGATGTTGAATAATGACTTATGAACATTTCAAGTTATGAACGGCCATTCAGAACGTAACTCATTCGTAAGTAGAGGAGCGTCTTTATTCTTTATTGATGTGTATAAAACAATTCTTCAATGCTTTATGCAAACAATATACATGTTTGAAGTGAACTGCTAAAGTCAGCCGCCTACATTCATTCATCTTCCTACTCAGGGCTGTCCAACCTTGCTCCTACAGATCTACCACCCTGCAGAGCTTAGGTAACACCAAATTTAACACACCTGATACAGATAATCAGGCCCTTCAGTAGAGTCTCAGTATCAGGGGCAATTCAGCTTCAACATAGATGGCTTTAATAATGTACTGCTATTGAAGGTGCTTCACTCAGCCTGCCTCACTGCCTCACTCAGACAGCTGTGGTTGGGCAGCCCTGTTCTAAACTGCTTAACCTGATCAAGGGCCACATACTTGCATGTACAATCGTTCTACATGGACAATTCAGAGAATAGCAAAACTGCCTGTGTTTGTACTGTGGGATGAAAATTCTCAACTACAAGGGCAATATGGAAACCTTGTGCACACAGCAGAAGTAGGATCCCAACCTCAGCCCTTCTGCCCACTGAATCACCATGCTACCTACTGTGGATAATTAGAGAATTTTAAGATAGGGTGATCGATAATCCTTATCAGGGGAGACACTTTGAACTACTTCAGGTTTCATAAACTACTTTAAAACTGAAAGGTTCCTGTTCAGTTCTCCTTGTGCTTTGACTGGCTTGTTGCCTTGACTGAAAGACTCATCCAGCTGTTTCATATTTACATTAGTGACACATGCATGACTATAGGAGATTGGTTAATCAACACACAGGAAGAATTCGATGCTTAAGTGAAATCCGAGTCCTTCTATTACCAGGGAAGGAATACAGTGATCAAGGAAAAGGAAGCAGGAAAAAAGCTACTCTGAAAAGCTAGAAAACAAGTTCTCTGTCAACAACTCAGCATCAGTGTGGAAAGGCCTGCATGACATCACCTGCACAACAATAACTACATGGAGTGGAGGACCATCAGTTGACTAACAAACTGAATACATTCTACTTGAGATTTTATAAGTCCCTTCATCTGTTCTAACACAACCTCTATCCAGATCCCCTCATCATTCAGACACTGCACCCACTAAACAGTCAAACAGTGCATTCAGGATCAGCATGGGAGACAGA
Source organism: Stomatorhinus ivindoensis (assembly GCA_019775895.2). Classification (NCBI taxonomy): domain Eukaryota; kingdom Metazoa; phylum Chordata; class Actinopteri; order Osteoglossiformes; family Mormyridae; genus Stomatorhinus; species Stomatorhinus ivindoensis. The sequence continues at coordinate 1,942,355 of JABFEB020000038.1, read as the reverse complement.
TCTTGACGATGTCACACTGTACTGTATGAAACTACGTGCAGATGAGCTGAACTGTTGTTCTGACCTCTGTTTCCATAAAATATGCAAATTACCGTCACTAATAAAAATATTCGTCATTACAAAGGGTTATACACGAATATGTTTTCAGTAAAAAGCTTATATGTAAAATATAACACTCATTGTGTTGCTTTGCATCTTTTTGCCATGCAGAAATTCCTTATTTTGGCATGTTTCCACAAAACACACTGTTGCGGCTTTTCAACATTATTGCCCAGTTTAAAACATTTGGTAGAACAGTAATCGAACTGTAATGAAATAGTTACATTACTTTGATGAAGCAATAAAAACCAAAAGTTACATTACTCATTACATTTTTAACAGGGTAACCTAACAATCTGTCACCATTACAATTTCAAAAGCAACCATCCCAAAACTGCCAGCCAACCATGGGGACATATTGCAACCTACACACCTTGCCTGTTTGAGGGGCTCTGTTAGGATGCTGTTTTTACACTCCTGCTCAGCATTTGATACCACTGACACAGTACTGATGCACACAAAGCTTCTCCAATTTTACTTATTTAGCAGATGCTTAAAAATGAAGCAGATACTTCATTGCAAGCATAGTTCCTACACAGTTCCTGGAAACTGCAATTTCTCAGGACTTGAGAGAGAAAGCAAACATTAACTCCAGGCCCAGCAGGGATGCATTTTCTATGGCTGTTAAAAAAAAAAAAAAAATCAACCTACCATGTGACAAACTGGTTCAGACTTACATGGCTACAACTGAGTCTGTTTTAACACCTCCACTATGCCATTAAACAGGACACACACCCAACTGCGATGCATCATCAGATCTGCAATGCATCATAACATGATCACATCCAGGTATATTACAGTCTGCCCAGCACCTATAATCTCCTTTTCTTCACAGCTGAGTTGTGAAAATCACTGCTGACCTCCCGCAAGCAGGTTATAATCAATTTTGACTCCTTTTCTAGGGCAATCAATTCAGATCTCATGATAACATTTTCTTATGTGCTGAAGCACTTTTGATTTAAGAATTTTGAACAATATGATAACTTGCCCTTTTATATTTTGTACATCGTGTGTATCTGTACCCTGGTCTCAACAGCCTTTATATCAGTGGTGCTCAACCTTTTTGCACCCAATTTTTACCATGCCAGCTCAATTGTGACCCTATAACAAGTCATGTTTAAATTAATGCTGTGATCCAGCGTTCAGTACACTCTGCAATTTATGCCAATCAATGCCTGTTGCATGAAACTGATTAAATGTGTGAGTGACTTTAAAATTGAGCAACTAGGTTGGCTTCTTTGATTGGTTCAGTGTTCAACTAGCTTTGCAATAAGTAGTTGAAGACCAAAGACCTATTTAATGTAGGTTAAGTATAGGATTGAGGCTGGGAAATCTGAGCTTGCAGGCTTTAAAATGCTTACATTACCAACTATCTCTTGCAACCCATTCAGAACTTGCTGTGACCCAAACTTAGGTTGTGAATCACCGGTTTATATCTTGCACTTTTGCACACTTTACACTTGTACAACATGAACATGTTTTGTATTATCTTATATCAATATCAGTATTCTTTAAATTACAAAACATACACTTTGTATTTACAGTGATACCTCAGTTTTCAAACTCATTAGAACTCAAATTTCTTAAAAATCGAACCAACCAGTTAAAAAAAAATTACCTAGAGCTTGATCTGAATCTCAGAATTCAAACCGTGAACGCCGACCTAAGATAACTTGTACGCACGGGGAAATGAGTCACACGTCTCTCAGCGGAAACAAAGGGTAACGCTTCAGTTTCAGCCTCGCATTCGTTGTCCAGTTCATGTTGTGTTTAAAAAAAAAAAACATATTTAGGTGTAGTTTTTTGGTTTTTCATTTTTTCTTATGGTGAAAATTGGATCACAACTCGAACGTTTTAGGATTCGATCCGGAGTTCTGAACGGATTAAATTTTAGTTTAGTTTCTGAGGTACCACTGTATATTGTATTGTGTTGTCTGTTGATTTTCTAAATCACTGCATTGCCTAGATACCTGACCTCTAAATGGGACAATTTCATGCAATAATATAACTAATGAACACAAGAAACTTTCAGTTGATTTTATGGTTTAACATTTGTTTCATTCAGTCAAATGCATTTATATATTGTAATGGTATGGCAGAAAGAAACATAAAATCTACCTCTGATGGATGCGTGTGTCATGAACCACCCGTCAAAGCCTCATGTGCCACGCCCCCTCGATACCTCGTGTCTCTGCCCTAATGGATTTCAGCTGTCGTCAATTGTGATCATCTGTTTTTTGGTTTCAGTCTTGTCAGTTTTCAGTATTTAGTCCGTGTCCCTGCACTAGTTGTGAGATCTGTCATTGTAATGTCTTGTGGCGTTTACCCGTGTCTCCCGTTATTAAACCCAGTTGTTTTGGCTATTCCTGCTTCCGCTCGTTTTGCATACTCCACGCCGCCGACATTCAGGCACGCTGCACCCCGCAACGTGACAGCGTGTTCCCAATATTATTTTTTATCATAAAAATGCAATAAAACATCACACAATACAATACAATATCAATAGAAATTCATCTGAATTGCTAACATGGTTAATTAAGAGCTACTGTGTCATAACGTGTATCACTAAAACAGTTGCGTAATGACCCTTAGGCAGACTCTTACACAATTGACCCCATTCCTATAATGCACCATAGATATTTGTTGGGTAAACTAAGGTTCATTGCTATTTTTAAGACTAAACTCCTGCCTCTGTGCTTTATGAACACATGGGATTCACTCAAAGGCTCTTACTTATGGCTTCTGAAGACTTAACATTATTAAGTGGCTTTGCTCTACATTTTGGCAGTTTAGAAAAAACGTGAGCCAGTGGTGGGAATTCGGGGAGGAACTGGCTCCATTTAACAGGAGACAAGGCAATTCCATCTTACAGCTTTATAAAAGCATTTTCCTGTCACCTCCAAAGCAATAAAATCCACCATGGTTTTCCACCAAGTTCTTGCTTTTTTTTTTACTTACATTAGTTACAGTAGTAAAAAAGATGTATTATATAGCAATTTGAAAAACGCATCAATAATGGTTGTTATGGAGTGAAGGAATGGTGGAAATCATTTTAGAAGAAGAGATATCACAGTAATCTTCAGCATGAGTTCAAAATAGTCTCTTATGTTAATAAATAAATTCCTGCAGCGCTAACATAGAAAACAGGCGATTTGCAAGATTCAGGATAGCTGAGTAGTCAATACAACGAGTAGTCAGTGAATGCATTTGCTACTTTACTGTATTACAAATTTGCATTCAAGTCTAGCAGACTATTGCATATTAAGCACTAAAATTATAGGTAGGCCAAACTATGAACTCCATAATGTTTGGGACAAAGACACATTTTTGCTTGATTTATCCATCTGATCCACAGTTTAAAATTTTTTATCAAATAATTCAGATGTGATTAAAGTGTATATTCCAGACTTCGATATAAAGGTATTTGCATATATTTTGGTTTCACCATGTATAAATGACAACACTTTTTATACACAGTCCCCCCCGATTGTTTGGGATATAGTAATAATAGGTATATTAAAGCAGTGATGTTTAGTACCACAGGGAAATAACTAAGTGCGCTGGCTAAGGTCCTTGCTAGAGTCATCCTCACCAGGATCTGTGCTCAACTACCAGTGACTTGAGAAGACTGGTTTTACGCCTAAGAAGTCTAACATTGACGACAGTCTGGCAGTGAGGGTTCTTATTGAGCGCAGATACAAATATCAGCAGGGTTAGTGTCTGTGGAAAGAATGTTGACCTCATTGATAGATTAGCTTACCTCAACAGCAACGTTCATATCTCTGGTGACTCTGCATAATGAAGTCAGTAGAAGGATTGAGGGAGCTTGGGGGGTCATGAGGTCGCTGGAAAGGGGTGTGTGGTGCACCCAATATCTTTGAAGGAGGATGAAGGTCTAACTCTTTAGAGTCTAGGTGATCTCTCTCTTGCTGTATGGCTGCAAGAATTGGTTGCTATCCATAAACCTGAGATGACAACTGGACACCTTTGCTACCGTGTCTTCATAGAATTCTTGGCTACTGCTGATTTGACTTTATTTTGAATGAGCAGTTGCTCAGGAGTCCTGAATGAGGCACATTACCTGCACTGTGTGGGAGTGTCAGTTACGGCACTACAGCCATGTGACGTGATTCCCTGAGGGTGATCCGGCTCGCAGGATCCTCATTGCTGAGGACCCAAGCGGCTGGACCAGGCCGAGGGGACACCCACGTAACACCTGGCCATGCCAGACAAATTGACTTTTCTGGGGGGTGGGACTGGATCGTGTCAGCCTTGAGGGGTCTCCAACTGGGATCTTGAGGTGTTTTGCCAGGTGGTTAGCGACCTGACCTAATATTGTCACACATTCTAGTGTGTGTGTGGGGGGGTGGTGGTTGGGGTGGGGGTGGGTTGTCCCATCCCATATAGTGTCTTTGGATAAAAGTATCTTCTAAATAAGTAAAACTACATACCCCTTGCATGCAGATTCAAAGACATCATCAGGTGCTGAGTATCTCCTCTATTGACGCCATGTCAGGCCTCTACTGCAGCCACCTTCAGCTCCTGCTTGTTTCGGGAACTTCCCCCATTAAGTTTCCTCTTTGGCATATGGAATTTAATTGGGTGACTACCTCGGCCATTTAAGAATTTTCCATTTTTTTGCGTTACAAACTCCCGTTGCCTTAGTACGTTAGAGATTATTATCCTTATAGGATGAGATGCCGTCCAGTGAGTTTGGAGACATTTAGTGGAACTTGAGCAGATATTTCTACACACCTCAGAATTCATTGTGCCACTGCCGTCAGCAGTTACATCATCAGTGAAGATAACTGTGCCAGTACCTGACAGCCAAACATGCCCAAGCCATTGCACCCCCCACCACCAAATGAGCTGCTATGCTTTGGATCTTGGCCAGTTCCTTTTCGTCTCCACACTTTCCTCTTGCTATCACTCTGATACAAGTTATCTTGGTCTCGTCTGCCCATAAGACCTCGAAATTCTGCAGGATCTTTTAAGTACTTTTACCCAAACTTTAATCTTGCCCCCCTGTGCGTAATCCGCGCCATCCCTGGTGACCCCCGGAGGCACCTCCCTGTTTTTGTGGGTAACTATTAGTTTGCACCTTGCAGTGTAGCCTCTGTATTTCTGTTCATAAAGTCTTCTGTGGAAAGTAGTCTCTGACAGACACACCTACCTCCTGTTGGACAGCCATTTGGAGATTTTTCTCTGAGGATTCTTCTGTCATCAGCAGTGGAGATCTTCCTTAGCCTACCAGTCCCTTTGCGATTACTGAGCTTTTTCTTAATGATATTTCAGACAGTTAACTTTTGTAATATTAAGGGTTGACCGATGTCTATAATGGTTTTATTCTTGTTTTTCAGCCACATAATGGCTTCTTTGACTTTCATTGGCACAACTTTTCTCCTCTTGCTTAATAATTGCAAGTACAGACTCCAAATGGTATAAGAAAGCCAAGGTATCTTATCCCTGCACTAAGGAATCAATGAGACACACCTGAGTAAATCACAAATACCTGTGAATCCAAATGTCCCAAACATTATGGTTACCTGAAATGAGGAGGATTATGTATAAAAGGTGTTGTAACTACTACCTGGTGAAACCAAAAGCTATGCAAATAACTTTATTAAAGTCTGGAATGTGCACTTTAATCACATCTGAGTTGTTTGGTTTAAAATTTTAAACTGTGGAGCAGAGGGGTAAATCAAGGAAAATTGTGCCTTTGTCCCGAACATTATAGAGGGCACTGTATTTAAGTCATCAATCGGCCTTTGGTAAAAAAAAAAAATTCTATACATCATGGCAACAAGTCAGAGAAATAAAAGAAAGTGGTAAGAATCACAATAAATTGCAGTAAGACCGTATCTTTTTTACCTCTGGGGTTTGTGAGTGAAGCTTCGGAAGCCTTTCCTCCATCTCCACAGTAACTGTGCACATAAGGAGTGCACTGTTCCCCGGTTCCTGCCACAACCTCTACATTTCTGGAGAGATCCTTGGGTTCAGTGAGGATTTTCAGCCTGTAGACCTTTCTGCTGCTAGTATCTGACAGATACAGGGTCTCCCTTAGTGGATCCATAGCCAGATAGTACTTGTGGGCAGGGCTAGTGCTGAAAAAGAGGAGAAAATGTGTGGGTCAGTGCAGACATTATCAAAACAAGGTTTTTCTGATTCTGAAAACAGAATACATAATGAACCTGAATGTCTTGAGGAATAACATTGAGATATACAACTTGTACAGTGTGAACTTTTCACTTGATCTATTAAGACCATTCTTATAGAACATCTGAACAAAAAGTGTGAGAATTAAGAATCACTTGAAGGAGGAATTGTTTTGATATTATTAATAATTATTGTATTTATTTATTTTGTAGTTTCTCCAGTAAACTAATTAGATGGTGAAACTACATGCCATCCAAGCCTTATGCTATGTAAATTGTTATTCTGTCAGAGAATTTCAGATAAGTAATGACCATTTAAAAATAAGCCATATCAGTTTTAGGCTAATATTCAGGTTGAGATACAGTCTGTTTCATAACCTTAAGTTAATCAGGTACCAGTTGCAGACTGTAACTGGCATGTAAAGCTGCTTCATCTATTTCTTATTTACATTATGACATATACACTATTTTAACTGCCTCCAGAAAACAGTAAGTGGGTCGACTGATTATGTTACAGGTAAGAGGATTAGTCTCTAATCTCCAGTGACCTTGGGCTGTCCAGCATTATAAAAAGGTGTTGACTGCAAAACTGCCTCGCAAGTTCACTGGTTTACAAACAGACTGGTATCTGAGCAAAGACAGCAGTTCACCAGGTCTGGATGTCCCTGTTGCTTTACAAATCAAATATTGCGGAAAGATTTATTATTATTATTTATTTATTTATTAATATTATTATTTTTAATTCTAGACTTCTGTTTGCATTGGACAACAATACCATTCTTCAAGAGCAATTTGACACTAGTAGAAGGCCTGCCAAAATTCTAAAAAATGACATGCCAGCTGTCTCATTTGCCCCAGAACACCACATGTAAACCCCAGGATCTAAAAAGGCTGTTACTGCTGGATAATTTGACATAAGGGGATTTGGGGTTCTGGCCGCTTTCCCAGGAAGTATAAAGGATAAGGTAGATATTACAAATATGTTTTACAGTTGTCATATTTAATAATATCTGACATAAATCAAAACAGTATTCTGACTCAGAAGGTATGAATACTAATAATGCTGGCATGTTGGAGTAGCTGCCTATAACATCATTTATAATAAAAAAGTGTTAACACAATGTAACGGCAATGCTAATGCTAATGCCTAGGGCAACATCAGAATGTGTTACTCGATAACAGGTGTAGTTTAAAAATATTTTCCTCTGCACACACACACACTATAATGTGTGACAGTAGCAGGTCAGGTGGGGTTGCCGTGCCCACCACCTGGCGAAACACCTTGGAATCCCAGTTGAAGACCCCTTCAGGCCAGCATGATCCAGTCCCACCCTCCAGGCCCATTTATCTGCCACGACCAGGCGTTACGTGGGTGTCCCCTTGGCCTGGTCCAGCCGCAATGGGTCATCGGCAATAGGGATCCTGTGAGCCAGATCACCCTCAGGGAATCTCGCCACATGGCCGTAGTGCTGCAACTGATGGTCCCTCACAATGAAGGTAATGTGCCTCGTTATGTGATGTGCAATGTGATTCCTCTAGCAACCAACCGGTCTTTCGACACAAAGTTACACTAGTGGTACCCAAAGATTCTGATGAAGAAACACAGCATCAGTAAAGGAGTCCAGTCTTCATCCAAGTTTACTATATAGTGTCCATGTCTCACAGCCATACAACAAGACAGGAAGCACCAGTACTCTAAAGAGTCGGACCTTCATCCTCCTACAAAGATATTGGGTGTACCACACACCCCTTTCAAGGCAACCTCATGAGCCTCCATGCTCACCCAATCCTTCTAGTGACGTCATAGGAAGAGTCACCAGAGACATGAATGTGGCTCTTGGGGTAAGCGAATCTCTCATTGAGGTCAACATTCTTTCCACAGACAGTCACCCTGCCGATATTTGTATCTGTGCTCAATGAGAACATTCACTACCAGGATGCGGTCGATGCTAGACCTCTTAGGTGTAAAACAAGACTTCTCCCGTCGCTGGTAGGATCACAGGTCCTGGTGAGGATGACTCTAGCAAAGACCTTACCTAGCACTGAGAGCAGTACTATTCCCCTGTGGTTACTAATATCCAGGCAATCACCCTTCCCTCTCCACATAGGTACAACCTGTACCGTTTTCCAGTCAGCTGGGAGGATGCCTGTCTCCAAATAGAAGCAAAGATTTCTTGCAATGCCAGGAGGACAGCCTTACCACCAGGCTGGAGAAGTTCACCCTGGATACCACAGATCCCAGTGGCCATCCCTACCCCCAGTTGGTTCACCACCCATGCCATCTCAGTGAGATTGGGTGGTTCACAGCTGATTGGAGGATCACCCTCGAGAACCATGGACCCAGAGATGTCCAACATCCTAGTTACAGTATCAGCTTTAAACAGCTGCTCAAAGTAGCTAGCCCAGTGGATCACAACTGCAGTGTCATCCATAAGGACTGTTCTGTTACCCTGACTTAGACTCCCTAAGGAAGATATTTGGATGTGTGTAATACTTTGATCCCACTGTAAGCAGGCTGTGGGTCACTGCACCATGGATGGTCCGTCACTTGCTCACAGATTTGTCTAACAAATGCCTCATCATCTGCCCGCAGATCCCTTGTAACCATCCTTCTCAGTGTACAGACCAGAGTTACCATCAAGCTGTGCACTGTGACTTCACTTGATAATATCCAGGGTGATCTGTGAAATGATACACCTCCTTCTGGATACACTGGCAAAACCAACAAAGCCTGCAGTAACCTTCAGGGTCTTTTCACATCACATTAGGATCAGCAGTCGCACCCAATTCTGCAAGCTCCTCACACAAACTGTGTGCAAACTCCTCAGAAACAGCTTGATCTTGGAGTTTGGCCAGGTCCAGCCTCATTCTCCAAGTGGGAGCCTTCTGGACCTAAGCTGAATCTTCAGAGCAGCAATAAGAAGTCTGTGGTTAGAATTCACAAACTGGGCACTTCTCTAGATTCTGAAGTTCTGTATAAGGCTCTAGCATTTGTTTACAAGGATGTGATCAATCTCTATTGCCATACCAGCAGTACTGGAATACCAAGTCCAATGATGCAGCTCAGCATGCTAGAACCAGGATCCCATCTGTATATATACCTCCCACGATATGCAGCAAAGAGTCAGATTCATATCATTAGCTACAAAAAGGTACCACTGAACCCTTTTGGCCAGGACCACCCTGAGTTAACTGCAGTCTGACTAAGGGAGACCACATAATGGACCAATTCAGAATAGGAACTTCTTATATACAGGAACAGCATTTAGACAGGAACCACACACTTATCTGAAAGGAATCTGTTGCACAGTGGTATAATTGTTTCCCTGGTGGGTGTTCTCAGCTGACAAGTAAGTAATGACCTTTATAGGAGGACTGACTGAGGTAGCCCTTTATGAGCTTCCACGAAGAAACTGTCCTTTCAAGTGTCCAGCCAGGTGTGCCACAGAATGGCCTACACCTGCTTGGTTTTATAATGTAAAAAATTACATATAATTTCACTGCAAAAGTGCAGGGTAACCATTGCATAATGCTCTGTTGTTGATTTTAAAATATATAGATGCTGATAAATATTTACTAGCATTTAGATTTGAGAGGAAATAAATCATAATTATTGGTTTGCTTTAATATTTTGTTTTATGTGCATGTCTAGTCAAGTTATACATCATTATGTCGGTGCCATGATCAGTGAAGAAATATATACCTATTTATTGAATCCATTCAGGCTGGTTGTCCTCCGGGTGTCTATTACTGAAGGCAGTGAAAGCATAAGCTAAATAGCTCAATGAGGCCTCTGTCTGAGGGTGGTACACTGACTTGTAGAGGAGGTGGATTTTGAGAATCCTGCAGATCACCTTCATCAGCCAGGAGTTGAATGCCATTACTTGGTCAATGATGATGTCTTCGGGAATGCCCATGAGGCTGAACAGTTGGAGTAGCTCCCAGGTCAAGTTCTGTGAAATGGACCTTGGAAGTGGCACAGCCTGGTGGTACTTGGTAGCATAATCCACAATAAGGAGACTATATTCATGGCTTCACGTACTGGGAGCGGGGGGACCCTAGCCAAGGATAATATGCTAGAAGAACACCTCAATGATCAGAAGTTGCACCTAGGGGCTGGGTGGTGGTGAATGGGGCACTGTAGGCAAAAGTCCACGATGGTGGGACTCACCCCCAACCGATAAAAGCTGTCCCAAAGATATTCTTCAGTGCTAAAGACTCCTAGGTGCCAGGTTACAGAACAAGTGTAACTCAGCTCTATAATCACAGCCACCTGCCTCTGGGGTACACCGGACAAGTCCCTCCATTCTCGCTGCTAGGGGACTGAGTATTACAGATGCCACCACGGACCAGGAATTTATTCATCCGAGCATAACGAACAGAAATTTTGCCGTAGTGTTCATTTTCATCAACAATTTTCAAGGTCATCAACAAAAACTTATCATGAAAATTTACAATTACGAAATTAACACTGCCTTCTAGTGTCCTGCGAGTTCCCATGGAAGGGTTCCTGCCACTCGTCCATGTGACTGGGGACTTCAGGGTCTCTGCTGCTATGCTGCACATTGTGAGTAGCTTATCCCCTTTTCATGAGGCTTGGGCTTTCCTGGCTTCATCATGTGTCCCTGCAATACTGGTTTGGGGAATTATGGCCAAAGTGACAAGGCTGCACAGGGTAACCACCCGATTCATGTTGGGGAGGTTGATAGGGAATGTTAACAAAACTGTACTGTAATGGTTGACAATGAAAATTACGGCAAAATTCGTACACAAACGAAGTTCGTTATGCTTGGATGAATAATTCTGCAAGTGCATGTATCAAGTCCCCTTGCATTTTTCTCAAATTTTACTGTATTACATACTTTCTGTTTTTGAAGAAAGGTTATTGTAAATTGTGAAGATGGGTTTTGCACATGGTTAAATGGGTGTTTGCTAGGTGTTTAGATGCCCCAATAACAAACATTTTACAGTATAAAATGGCCATATAGTTAAATTAAATTTGGTGGGAGGCAACAATCCCCTTAGGGGAGTTATCTTCCCTGCTATCTACTATTCCGGGTGGAGAAAACTCAAGCAACTTGCTTACCCCTTACTTTCTCCCTGACCTTCCCCCAAACATGAGCTGCTTGTGCATAGTAGATTCCTGGTATCTTGTTGCCTCAGTGAGTGCAAGACATAATTGCATGAAAATGCAATTGTTCCCCAAATTAACAAATTCAATTATGGGGATAATTAGGATACGTTGACTGAATACTTAAACAATCAAAATCCCATTTTGTTTATGTGCATTTTAAAAGCTCTAAATCTTAAATTAACTGTGATCAGACCATTAATCAGTAAAAGAGGAAAAGTGCTGAATATACCTAGGAATCCCCATCATGCCAAAGATCAAAACATGTTGCAGGTTGCTGCAGCTTTTCTTTCTTCAGCTAAAGTCAGTGTTTATGAGTTCAATGAATTATACTGGACAGAGGGATTATAATATGGTATTAGTATAGTACAGTGACACTTTATTAATCCCTTTATGGAAATTCTCTTTTCACCTCACCCCATCTTGCTCACATACAGTACAGACCCAGGCACATGTGTGGATATTTTGGTACCTGAGAACCTGGATGGCTTGCCTTCACAGACATCTTCAAAATTCAGGTGGCTGTCCCCAAGTGCTTCAAGTCGAGCACCATCATTGGTCCGATGTGTTAATTTTGGCTGATATTGCCAAGCCAGAATTTAAATTTTGCAAATATTAGTTATTAACACCAGAGCTAAAGACATAGTTAAAAAATAATGGCGATGACCACATTAGACAATCATTTTCCATAGTGGAGGATGAAGGATTTCGTTAGCTCATTCACCATTCCACCCCGCAGGTCCCAGACCATAAAATGGCTGAGCAGGGGACAATTGACCACACTCCTCTGAAAACAGAAGACAAATCACATCCTATATTGGTTCTTAACAGAATACGGAATGATCTGGTAATATGAGATGGGTGGCAACTCTACTTACATACCCACAATAGGGTTTATATGTTTTTAGTTAATTAATTATTGAGTCTGACCTGCACTGCCAGCAACCCCCCCCCCTTGGAAGTGGTTTGGAGGTAATCAGTATCAGCAATATAAGAAAAATAACTAATACCAAATAACTAATTAATCTAACACCTCAAACAAGTTCCAGGTATAATTAATGGTAATTAAAAATAAACTAATTATTACTTTAACTAAATTGTCAGAATGAAGCCTAACATGCCATTTAATTTATACTTTATTGATCCCTGGGGGGAAATTCTCTTTATGCCTCCCCCAACTTGCTCTTTGTAGGTAAGAGTAAGCTGGCCGTGAAGGGCAGCCGCCTGGGTTAAGGGCCTTGCTCAGGGACCCACACATGTTCCAAAGCTGGGTTCAAACTGGTGACCTTGAGATCACAGGCACACAGGCTTAGCCCACTGAGTCACGTGCTGCCCCCTTGAAGAAAAAAAAAAACATGGGAGGGTGTGAACACAGTCCCCCACTACCAGAAATTATGCGACGGAGATTCCCACATTTGGGAAATTTGCAGGGGTCAGCACAGCGGCAGTGCAGTACCTGGGCCTAACCCTGGGTGAACCACCTGTGTGATCCTGATACAATATCTCCCCTACCAGGTCAGCATTTCCCTGCTTGGCCAGTAGGGCTCACTGCTCATCCCTATCTTAGTGCACGAGTCTTTCCTGTTTGTTTAGGAGTTTTGTTAGTCCCAGCACTGATGTGTGATTTAACAATGAACTGCACCTGCGTCTTGTTCCTCCTAGTCCCTAGTGATTGATTAAATGTCAATGGCCCGCACTTGTTTCTCGTTTAGTCTTGTGTTTGCCCTTGCTTTGTTACCTTGTTTGTTGTTGTGTTTGGTTCCTGCGTGTTTTCAATGTGCATAGTCTTGCCGTAATTGTTAGAGCTGCTTAAGTGCCCTCACTTGTAGTTCCAAGCTTTGTTTCTCCGGGTGTAGCCTTCCTGCCTTTGTTTTGACCCCTCCTAGTCTCTTTTCATTCATGTCTCTTCCAAAAAATTTACATGTTTTTTAGGAAGCTGCACTGTGGACCATCTCTTCTGCCATGCCCCTATGACATAAATGATACGGATAAACTGTAATGGAAATGATTTGACCTTTGTTTTTTCAGTCAGGTACATTTAAATGTTTATTTTTGTATCTATTTCAGTTTACAGGAATTCTTATGGTATTAGTTTTCATTAATGAATTATCCTGGATGGTCTCTTCAGCAAAGGCCCTTGTCACTTGTTGAATATTTCTGCCTGTTTGTATGTTACTCCATCGTCCTTGTAAGTTATTCTGTGCCACAGTATACCTAAATATGGATCGCATGACAGTACAGTCCACTTTATTTTATTTATACTGTGCTTTTGGTGGTGTATTGCTGTGATTATTTTAAAAAAATGAACATCATTTTTGTGGCATTTGCTAACTTAGGATTCATTTACCTAATATAAGCATTTAATCTATGGTCTGATGATGCAGAGATGGTGGTGCATCCAAATGCAGCAATCCTGTTTCCCCCAAAACAAGTTATCCATGTATTGTTTTTTCTATCTTGAGATTAGTTTGAACATGTGTGATGGACTTGCAAATGTATGCTACAGCTCTGAAGAATGCTGTAAACATGTGCAATCGACTGACTCTTAAAGGCTTCAGAGTCCACCAGGGATACCTTGGATTACCATTCTGGCTTGTAGAAGATGCAGCACAGGGAGGGTAAGCAAAATGAGGCAAGTGCTCTGGGATACAAGCCTGACTGAGGAGTTCCCCCACAAGCTTCTACTTCCAATCATTTTCATCACTAATGTCAAGTTGACTAACAAAAGGGATGAAATGAGGTTAAGTATTTCTGTGTGCTCTATCACGCTTTTTATAGATGTGCACAACAAACAGTGAGTCGCTCTGTCCTCCATGCCGGTGGAACGAAAGACCTCCTTTAAGAACATACGTACATAGAGGTCTCTGTGCATTTGTACATACTGAGAGGTACAGAGACAAAAATATCATAGGCATTATTCCTCTCGATCCCAGCATTAATGCCCTTTTATTCACCACAGGAGTTCATTGTCATTATTTCAGCTGTATATATGCCACCACCTGCAAATGTAAAGCAGTATTCATAATCTGCTAGCAGTTACTATCAAACAAAGTGCACATTCCATTTGTAACTTTATCATAGCTGAAGACTTCAATCAGGCCAACCTGATCAATCACAAAAGCAAAATTAAATCAACATGTGAAATGTCTAATCCGAAGTGCAAATGTACTTGATTTGGATTTATATAAATATCAATAAATATTCCACTTGGGTCAGTCCAGTCAATTTTTTTGTTCTTTACCCTGGTTTACAGGCCATTCAACATTAAAGTCAAACCATCCATCAGGACGATAAAGTCTTGGTTTGAAGGCACCTTCACACAGTTCAATTTGTGAAAATAATAATAATGCCACATTATGTAATAACTTAATGTAACAGATTTTCATCCCAACATGGCCACATTATGTAATCAAAAAAAAAATGTAATAAATTTAATTTAAATATATTACAACATTAACGTATTATTATCATTGTCATCATCATCATCATCATCATTATCATCTTTATTACGTTGTCCAAAAAAAAAACCATTAGTAGGATTTCGTGATTCTTTTTGGGTGACTTCTGTGTCTCTGTGACAGAACAGCAGGCAGACGATCAAATAAATAGCGAAATAGAAAATAACAAGTGGGTTGGAAAATTGGTTAATTGATTTAGGTTATGAGCTACTTTAATCAACAAATGATCTTTAAGTATGAGATAATGAACGACTTAGCTTCACAAAGCTTTCTGGAAATGCACCCCAGATAATTTACCTAATTTATCTAATGACAATTTGTTACATGTTGTCAATATATTACATACTGTAATGCAGTGATTTTACATCACGTTTTTACATTATGTAATAGTGTTGCCTTATGTGATGAAAATTTCTTACATTCAGTCGAATTATTACACAATGCTGCATTATTATATAATGCGTTGTTACACACAAATTGGAAACAGTATGCAAGACACATCAGGCACACATAGAGATAGAGGAGTACACATTACTAGCATGAGTTGGTTATGGCAAATGCTTGTTACAGTCACTCATAATCAACAGTTTGGGAACATTGTGGTTTCCCAATAAATTATACACCAGCACATAGAGAGAGAGTAGCTAATAAGACCAAGACTGTCTGTCGGCTCTGTTATACCCAACTCAGATATATTGCAGGAAACATATTCAAAGTGTTTAATCATTTGAGACGGCATCAGTCTGTGTCTGTGTGCATGTATGACTGCAGATATCATCTCTGCAAGTTAGTCTCCCTGTGGCATCTAAAGCGCTTGTGCCAGGAAATTCAAATGGCTAAAAATATAGGCAGGGTTGGGAGGTTACTTTAGAAATGTATTCAGGTACAATTACTACATACCTGTTAAAAATGCAGTCAGTAACCTATCCATGAATCACATGATTTATGTAACATAATCTGAGTACTTTTCGTAATGTGCACAATGTCAATGTCAAATGTACACAAATGCAAGAGAAAAGAAATTTGAATAGGGTAGCCGTGGCAAATAAAATGAAGGTACACACTATTAATTTTATCATCTCTCTTTACACATGGCTTAAGACTGCCCATAGTATGTTTTTTTTTAACAAAGCAGATAATATATGGAATTCTGACAGGCCTTTCGTCACTTAGACCTATATTTTACTTTATGTGTTTTAAATCACTGGCTAGGTTGTTGTTGCTACATGAGGCTAAGTCAATTCAAAAAGAAAACGTGGCGAAAAGTAGCTAACCTTCTAGCTAACTGTATCTATTGTCAAATGAATAAAAAAGCACTTGTCTGTAAAACATTACGGCAATTAATTTTTAATGATTAAAATAAGACACAAAGGGGTGGTGGTCATGTGGACAGTTGACCTTTGAGGGTGAGGTAGTGCAGCGCAGTGTAGTGATCATATCCCAGTATGCTCGCGGGCAATTGTAAATAGCCCCTGTCTATAACTGTAAATTGCCCTTGTATTGTATTGTAGTGCCAGTCAGGTGAATCACAGAAGTAAATCAATATGCGGTTATGGTCTTTAGTTCTAACAAATGTTAGTAACAAAAATTATAAAAGCAAAGAAATTGCTACAGATCAAGTAGACAACAACAGGCTTCAGGCTGAGGACCAGGGCCTGTGGTCAGTGATTAAATACCAAAATTATTTACTGATGAGAGGCACTTGTAATCCAGTCATACTTTAGTGTTTCACCTGCTTAAATGAGATGGTACAAAGTCTAGATTTTATTGGTAAATAAGTTGGGTTTTACCCATGATGCAACTGAATATCAGGAAGCACATGAAGCTAAATAAATGAAACAATGAATGAATATCCACATTTACATTTCTTTGCCTCCACAGCTGTGCTTTCAAAAACGTACAATGCATCTATCGGAGTGCATTTACCCACATATGCTACAGTGACTTTGTACATATACACCGGTCATTGCATGTACAAGCTAAGACTGGCATAAATATGGGGCTATTACTGTAGCAAAATTTTTTGCAAATGTGTATGGAGACTTGTGTGATTGTATCTCAATCTGTATGTATGTTTTCAGATTTGTATATTTTTAAAAGAATTTGTAAATGCATACTGTCTCATGGTTTATATCCTGACACTGTTCCTCACTTAAACCCTCAAAAGCTTGCCAGTGGGACAGCGTTAAGCCCTAAGCCCTCAAAACCTGGTCGATACAAACAAATCTTCACATGCATTTGCAGAACTGCCACGGCAGAAGCGTAGCAAAAATCCTGTGCAGAAAGACAGCCAATTGAGCAACCGCCCGAGTTGTAACTGATGACTTGTCTGAATTTACAGTTCTTGAAGTGAAATACATAGACATTTTAGCAATTAATTCCGTTGTACACATTTACAGATTTGTCTACGCATTCATAAATCCATGCACACATTTACAGATTTGTCTACACACGAAAAAATTTCAATACCCTTGCAAATCTCATTACACATTTAGAGATTCCTTTGCAGGTTTACGAATCTGATTACGCGCATGGATTCTGAATACACATTTACAAATTCTTTTACACAATTGCTAATCTGATTATACACATAAGGATTGACATACAGTCACGGCACTCTCCATACACATTTGCAAATAATTTTGCTACAGTAACAGCCCCATACATAAAGCCATAGCAACAGAATATATTCAAGATATAGTAAAGACTCTGGTATTTTGAAATCTTGCCGATAAAATTCAGGTCACTCAACATACAAATTTGGCAATATTACGTGTCACCATAATCCTGCCTAAAGCTAAATAGTAGTCTACTAATAAATGTGTATTTGGTTCATAAATATAAAAATACTGTTTTCACAAATGTTAGCTAAATGTGTGACAACTGGAGAATATGCGGGATAATGCACTTAGCCGTACATTATACATATAACTCACTCCACAGAGGCGACCGCCCTCTGTTCCACGGCAGGTGGTTCTTTGCCTCCATAACCATGCAGAAAATGTATAATGCACGGCTTGACACGTATTAACCCTTACATATCTGACTTTGTCCCAGCCCATTGTCCTTTTATGTCTCAAGTCAAGCATCATCATACAGTTGACAGAATATACATCTGTCAGTAATCTGAATCATGTTTGCTTGCTTACCATCACCCCATCACCATGAAATGCTTTGAGAGACTGTTCCTAATGCAAATCCATCATCGCAGTCTCTATGGACTAAAACCAATATGCCTACCAGGCAAACAGATCCACAAAGAAATCCATCTCCCCTACCCTTCATGTTGCCCTAACTCACCTCAAACACCAGAGAACATATTTTGAACGACATGAATTCTATTCATCGACTACAGCTCAGCTTTCAACATTATTACAAAACAGGATGCTCTCCGATTACCTGATCAGGGTCTCAAGCAGCCCCGTTGCGGCTGGATTCGCGACTTTCTGGTTAACTGCTGTTTGGCAGTTAAACTAGGGCCTTATGTACGTTTCAGAAACACTGAGACATTTTCCAAATATGAGCCTGGGAAATCTATTTACAGTCACCAACAAGAATACATTCAGTCCAGACTGTTTGTCTGATATATATCGATTTTTGTGCTATTAAGCTCAGAGAAACGTGCACAGATGTATTTGTTTTCTAACCAGATATTGGCTGATACTGCAGTTAATTTCAGAACAGATATTAAAAAGTCTCTAAAATATGGTATTAATTTTATTTGTTACATAATCTGACTTTCTCTGTTTTATTTTAAGTATTTTTAAAATAACCTACACAATGCAAATGATTTAAAATGATTCTATGCAATATTTTTGAATGAGGATAAAGTAGTCTAAAGTACTAGTCACAGTACACAGTGTATGTGCATGATCAGAAGTGAATTTTAACTGTTAATAATGAATAATGAATTTAAATTCTACTTTGCTGTTGTGTAAAAAAAATAGAAAAATTACCATTTCATTGCAGGAGTCTGTTTTAACCATAATATTTAACCAAAATCTTAAAAGTGACAGAAATTGTGAAGCACGAATTAACAATTTAAAAAAGATTACCAACATACCTGTGCCTTACATCTCGGTTTCTACCAGAATGGCAGGTAAGGAAGGAAGAAAGAACAAATCATTAGTTTTACTTAAAATGATCTCATTGTAGGTCTAGAACTATGGTTGTGTGGAACAATGTGTGTGTATGTCTGTCAAAGTGCATCATCTTAATAATTTCAAAATCTGTCATACAGCTGTAGCCAAAGGTTTTGAGAATGACACAAATATAAATTTTTAATATTAAGTCTGCTGCCTCAGTTTTTATGATGGCAATTTGCATTTACTCCAGAATGTTATGAAGAGTGATCAGATGAAATGCAATAAATTGCAAAGTCCCTCTTTGCCATGAAAATGAACTTAATCCCAAAAAAATTTCCACTGCATTTCAGCGCTGCCACAAAGGGACCTGCTGACATCATCAGGGATTCTCTCATTAACACAGGTGACAGTGTTGATGAGGACAAAGCTGGAGATCACTCTGTCATGCTGAACATCCCCAAGAGCAACTTCTCCCAACCATCCAAGAAGAGCTTGGTGATGAACAATGCCTTTTCCAGCATGATGGAGCACCGTGCCGTAAGGCAAAAGTGATAACTAAGTGGCTCGGAGGTCAAAACAGCGACATTTTGGGTTCATGGCCAGCAAACTCTCCAGACCTTAATTCCACTGAGAACTTGTAGTCAATCCTCAAGTGGTGGATGGACAAATAAAACTCCACAAATTTTGACAAATTCCAATCATTGATTATGCAAGACTGGACTGCCATCTGTCAGGATTTGGCCCAGAAGTTGATAGACAGCATGCCAAGGCAAATTGCAGAGGTCTTGAAAAAGAAGGGCCAACACAGGAAATACTGACTCTTTGCATAAATGTCATGTAATTGTCAATAAAAGCCATTGACAATTATGAAATGCTTGTAATTATACTTCAGTAAACCATAGAAACATCTGACAAAAAATCTACAAACACTAAAGCAGCAAACCTTGTTAAAACCAATACTTGTGTCATTCGCAAATCTTTTGGCCATGACTAAAGTCACCAAATAAAGCTACCTCAGTATTTACAGCTACCGTCCAATACACCACTGTATTTTGACACGACCAGTAGCACACTGTGTTTAGCTAATCAATATCTCATAAAGGGTTTTAACTAACTAACTAACCAACTAACTAGCCAACCAACAAGACATCAACTTTTTAGAGATGAGAAGACATGTTTGTTTAGTTTTCATTATGTTATTGTTATTTTGCATATGTTTTAATGTTCAGATGATATATTTACTACCCAGCCTTAACCATTTTCTGTGACTGTCTAAGACTTTTGCACCACAGTACTGTGTGCGTGCGTGTGTGTATATTCATGTGCACACATATAATAAGTAAAAGTATATCAAATGATCAGATGTATAGTAAACAGTACCTGAGTTCTAAGATGCTAAGAGCATAACCATTTGGGAGAATCCGCCTTACAAAGTTGAAGTCTCCAACATAAATGCTTCCATCAGCACCACAAGCGATGGCAACTGGGGCAAAGAGTTTGTTGTTCAATGGAGGCCCATTGCAGCTGGCACAGGAGATGCTTCGCACCTGCCCGTTCCCCATAACTGTGCTGATGACCTGAGGCTGCTGAGATATGAAGATATTCTCCCCGTTTCCTTTATGCAAAATACCTGTGTCACAACAACAGAATAAGAAAGATGTCACCATAAAGGTGGTATTTATATGGCAAAAAAGGGAGTTCATGTGAAGGCTATTGCACAACAATATTTGCAGCACTGGTGTGTGAATTTCTAATTGTCTATATAAATTGGAACATCCAGAAATAGCTTTGAAAGGTCCAGAAATCGTTCTGTCATGGAGGATTCCTTTTTCCGAAAAACATTCTAAACTCAGTGGCCTGTTTATTGCATACAGCTGCATAATAGTGCAAACAATGTGCTCCTCACCTCACAAACAATGTGGCTGCAACTGAATACATAAAGCATGCAGGTCAAATGAATCACCCACTGGTTGGCTGAACATTACAAAAGCTAAAACACTTGATCCAAGTGGTTATGAATATGTTGTGAGTGCTGGTGCCTGATTTGCTGGTTCCAGCATCTCAGAAACAGTCACTCTCCCAAGATGTTCATCCACCACACTGTCAAGAGTTCACAGTGACACCCAGACAACAGAAGTTTTGCGAGTGATAACACCTTGTTAACAATGGTGGTCAGAGAATGTTAACAGTGCAAAATGAACAGCTTGGGAAAAAATGTACAAAATGGGTTCTCAAAATGCACCACTAATCTACCCTTCTGAGGTTCTGAAGGTTAAAAGAAGGTCTTACCCAGTACTAGCTGGGTGTACCTAATACATTTTATTCTCAATTGCTTTGGCACATGTCTCAAATGACAACTGACATTTAAAAAACAATGAGTGTAACCCCCACACCATGACATCACTTATGCACAGCAGAACATCGTGACTCATTGTTTCCCACAAATTGCAAATTTGTTCACTGAGAGAATTATTTTCTTTTGAGATGTGAGTTAATATTATGGGTGCACTACGGCCATTTGCTGCCTAACCACAGTGTTGTGCTGTATATAAACTCTTCTGAGAAATACACTTAAAGTAATAAGAAAATAGTGCATGTACTGTAATAATATTTTATTTGCCATTTGCACAAGTACAGGTACATCAGAACTATACTGTTTGCCAGCTCCATCTTGCTCTCCGTAGCTTAGGGGTCAGAGCACAGGCTCAGTCAATGTGTGGTACCCAGGAGCATGTGACTCTTCTGCCAAGGCTTTAATTGGCCACGTTCCCATCACAGGCAGAGTCTTAGCCCAATGAGCCAATCACTGCCCCAAGTGTGTTTCACGAATGCGCCAAAGCAATTGAGAAAAAAACGTAGAGCGGCCACTGAGTGTAGTTCTGCCTTTTCCTTATTTAAAGTAACGTACATCTTTCTAAACCTATTTCTCAAATATGGTAACTTTGTTACCCCACTTGGTAAATATCATATGCATTAAATATTAAATCTCCCATGAATCCCAAAACATTACTTTTTATAAATTAATCCCAACACAAAAATGTTTATTAAACCCCAACACCGCAAATTCCATTTACTCCAACCGTACACTATGGTGTTTCCTCCGCACATGCTAGTACATTGGGAGTCTTCAGTAATCAAGGTCTTTGTGGGGACGATTTAGTAAAACATGGCCATAATATATGTATTTTTCATTGCTATGTCATGAGAGGGACTCCACAGACACACACATACATATCGCGTGCATGCACAAACACTAACGGAGACACTAATCTGTCTGGATTTATTTTTACTTTTTTCAAAGGTTAGATGCAGGTTAATTTTTTCATTTTTACTTTATAATTGAGAT
>JABFEB020000038.1:1908362-1919734 GCA_019775895.2 Stomatorhinus ivindoensis | reverse complement strand
ATTGCTGTCACATAAATCACTTATAGCCCTTGTTCACTGTAGCTAGAAATACATTTTGGGGGGATGCCCCCCTTGGTAGAATAAGAATATGCTAAATTGGGGGGGGGGGGTTCCCATTGGTGAATATTGCCAGCTGGGGTACGGAAGTACATTTAGTACATTCCTGCAGTGTATGCAGCAAAAGGAAACAGATTGAATCCATACCACTGTGCAAGTTGAGAGTGTGATGCTTATCCAGTGACCAGCCACCTAAGTTGGAAGGAACCATCTCAAAGCCTTGCACCAATGCCGTCCTCTTTTCCGTGACAACGAAATCAGGACACGACTCATACTCATAGCCGACAGTCACTGAAAGAAAAACACAATCATCATTTGATTTCAGTTTAACAACTAATTCTTAAAATAATTTGAATGTTACAGCCTTTCTTATTGTATAACCAGAAGACGCCACACCTTCCTTAATACGATTTTATTCAATGTCTCCATAGAGACGTTGCATAAAATCGTGTTAAGCAAAGTGCAACCTCTTCATGTCATACTTGATTGATTCTTTTTTGCGTTCCACCACTCTGAAAATGGTGTTATATCTCTCATAGCAAAGCCCATTTTTTCCATACTTTATTGAGCCTTTCTTCATGAATAATGCTTTCAGTGGCAGACAATTGTAGTTTTATACAATTGCAAACAAGCATTTCTTCATACTAAAGTCACTTTTTCAAAACTCTTCACACAGTTCCACCGATATCACCAATATGCAGCTAGCCCAACAGTTAATCTCACCTCCAAAATGCATCAAAACCACCAAAAAGTACCTCAGAATAAACTACCAAGCAATAGCAAGATTCTCATCCGAGAAGCAAACATAACACTATGACCTAAAAATTACACTAACAGGAAGTATTGCAAAATGCATTATTTTGTCTTCAAAACATAAAAATGTTCATGTAAATCAATGTTCCTCTAGCAAAGATCACCTTTTCACTCTGTAGCGTACTGTATAAGTACAGATCCCCATACATTTTCTAACTGCTTATCAAGTACAAAGATCCCATTGCAAGAAAAGCAGGGAAACACTCAAGATGGGATGCCACTCTATTGCAGAGGACAAGAATATAACAATGGACAAATACAATGGACAAACTTGCCTAACTGCCTGCTGACTCTCCATGATGCCAAAGCACAAAAAATAGCAGTTTGTGATTTTACACACAAGGGGCAGCACAGTGTAGCGGTTTGCACTGTTGCCTCGCACCTCTGTGACCAGGGTTCAAATCTCTGCCCCCTGTGTTGGTGCCCCATATTGGGTTGTTCCCTGCCTTGCTTTGGAATAAGCTATGCCCCCCGCACCCCTGAATAAGACAAGTGGTAGCAGAAAATGTATTGAGAATGATGTAGTAATTATGGTATTATCATTACAGCTGGGTGGCATGGTGATGCAATGGCTACACAGCTACCTCACATCTCTGGAATCCTGGGATCAGGTTCCCGCCCAGCTCTGCATGTATGAAGTTCTGGAAAACCCCCCAGTTCTAAAAGGTGTATTGGAGTTGACAAATTGCCTGCATGTGTGAATAGGTGAATAGGCCTGCTTTGTTCCCTGTCTTACGTCTTTAGCCTATGGTTCAGCTCCAGGCTCCTGTGACCCTGCATAAGACAAGTGAGTATAGGAGATGGATGAATCATTATAGTCACCTTAAACTCACCTTCAAATAGCATATGTAACAAAACATCTGTGTACTATATTAAAACACCGCATGATTCATTAGAGATTTGCATAGCCTATGAGCGCGAATCGAGAGGACATAGGAACAGAGGAGTTTTTATACTGTCAAACCTTGGAGGCCTTTTCTAGGAATCACTGCTATCATTACTTGCCTGTGGAAGTGCTCTCATCTGGATACAGACTTAGTACCCTGCATACATTAAACTGTTATGCAATAAAAGCATATGCGAAGAATACTGGATGTGAGAAAAACAATATTCCCACTCCAATTATCCCCATTTATAAACTTGCAAAATTCTCTAGTAGGACATTTTGGTCAAAAAAGGGATGTTCGCTAATGCTCAGACATCCAGTGCTTGCCACAGCAGTATTGCCTTGAATGGCAGTGGATCTCTTTGTTGTTACATTGAATATCCTACCGATATTCAAATGTATTGTGACTGGGTCACGAACTTAAACGAAATACATGAATATAAGTGTCTGTGCCTGTCATGAGCGAGATGAGATTTGAAAAAACATATTTGCTGCCCATGTGAACAATAACCGCATTTTCTATTCAGAAAATCATTAATTACGACTACAATTTCTTGTTTTTTTTAATATAAGAAGTAGAAGTGCCATATCCCAGTTGTAGTAGGTTGTGATGATTAGTGTATTATATGGGTCTCTCAGCAGTAGTGTTATACTGAACTTTCACACGACTAACTATAGATTTCCCTACATACAAGATTGAAGGCATTTTGCAAGATTTTTTGGTCTATTCTCCCTCATATCTATGTCCCAGTCTTGTCAAACCTTGAAAGGTTAAAACTTAAAACACTGTACCTGGACAGACTTGGTTCATGTCATATACTGAGTCTTTCAGGAACTTATTGTTTCGCTAAAGATATTATAGCACCACAGGACTGTGGGGGGAAATCACTGTGTGTGTGTGTATGGAGGGGGAACTGACTTGACAAGCTATGAAAAATGCATGAGTGAAGAGTATTCTTTGACAATCTATGCTTATTGAAGTAGATGCAACGGATAAACTCATAGGTTTTATTTTGAGTCGTCTGGTCACTCTATTTCAAGCAAATGCTTCTACAATGTTTTGTACATGTAAGGTGTACAGCATTAATCAAAATTGCTGGAGTTAATTATATATACACCAGTACGAATAGATAATTATTTATTGCTAGTGCCTGGAAGAACTATGGCGGAAAGATACCTGGAAGACAATTTATGAACTAAAGGCAACACATTAATATCCTGATAACCAATAGATAGTCTGGCACTATTTACTATGAATGACATTTTCATGGATTTGTGGAGTATAGGGAAAGCAAGTGTGCTTTTGCTCAATGAAACTAATTATATTATCTGTAGACAGTATTACACTGTCAGTGTATGACAGCAATGTGCAATGTTATCTGCTAAAGTCTGAATGCATACATCATGCACAGCACAGAAAAAGATTTGAAATTCTCTGAAACAAGTATGGTATGAGAATGACATAAAATAAACAATAGAATACTGCAAAGCGATCTTTTAAAGCTGGTAGTCACTGCAGAAGTCATGATATAGTTTCCCACTGTAATAATTCTTTTGAGGGGTCTTCAACTATACGAATAACCACCAAACCTAAAACTGCACATTGGGTGATTGTGCAGTCATTCTTTAGTAGCACATACCTATTACTTCAGCCAAGCCATAGACCTTCTGGCCATAAATGTCAGTCTTATTCCAGGCCAGGACATAGACCAAGCTGGGTGCGGCTGGAAACCACTTCTGGAAGACACGCCCCTCAACAGCTGCTGTCAGATGTACTTTAACCAGGCCGGCAGGGATGACAGATTGAGTGAGGAGGACACGCAGCAGCGACTTGTATCCTGAGGAACGTGTGCTGAGGTAGTTCAGTTTCATGTAGTTACCAGGGATGTTGATCTCTTCCTGTACAGCCTGGAAATCCCAAACCAGACTTGCATGATGAAGCCATCCTATGCTATTCTGCTACCTCTACCTCTCAATAAAAATATAAAAATAAAAGCAACCACTGAATCGTTATACAAAATACTGGGTAGTGCTTTACATTAACTGCACCTTCAAAATGCATTCATTATGCATTCATGGAACATTCATAAGTAGAATGTAAGTATACCTCAACATCTCTTAAAACATCACATTCATAATATGCTCAGTGAACAAGACATTACAGCTGCAATACACATAAAAAACAAACATTATAATCTTACAATCATCTAATGTTTGTTACTAATACATATTACAGTTTTTCACTGACTGCTTTGGAGCATTTCTCAATTGACAACTAACATTGCTAAACAACAAGCTTAATCCCCACACCATGATGTCACTCTGCACAGCACAACATCATTTCTCATTGTTTCTCACTAATTTCCAGATGTTTCAGTAAATGTACGCAAATCGTTTTGTATAATAGTCTTAACTTGGCACAATTTTCAGTTGCTTTAATCTTGTTGGTGAAAATAGATGATATAGTTT
The DNA here is from genome assembly GCA_019775895.2 of Stomatorhinus ivindoensis. Lineage (NCBI taxonomy): Eukaryota > Metazoa > Chordata > Actinopteri > Osteoglossiformes > Mormyridae > Stomatorhinus > Stomatorhinus ivindoensis. The sequence goes on along the minus strand of JABFEB020000038.1, from coordinate 1,915,509 downwards.
CCCACTGTAATAATTTTACACCCAAAACTGTTTATGTATGTGATCATCGTATTAACCACCACATGCCAATGTTATCCAAGCTTTCAAAATGATTTAAAAATATATTCCATAAAATGCAGTGATATGGCATTGTTGTGTCTTTCAGTCCCACAGTACATGACTTTGTTGTACTTGTATTACCATTTTGTATTAGCAAGTTTTGTGTTATAAAGTGCTGTAACTTTTTACTTGATATTGCTCTGTGTATTGAGATGTGAAGGTTACATGTGCATGAGAATGCTGAAAAATAAAAGTAACCATCGAACAGTAGGTATGGTTTATACATTTAGCACATACTGTATGAACTATTCAGCTTTAGAGACTAGTAATTTACTGAAGTAATTTAAGTTAATATGTCTGTCTAATATTAGCAAGTCTATGTCCTTTAACCTTACACTATATCTGTGATGGAATCCATGACATGCATATGGTCCAACAGAACAACCTATAAAATGTAGGCACACCCCTCCCCCTGAACTTTACAGGTTCTGAAAGCTTACAACTCACAAAATGAATAATCTTAAAGCCATTATTCTAATTGGTGTTACACAGATTTCTGCAGAATGAATCTGACGGTTATTTTAAATGTAACTCCAAGGAAGCTGAAATCGTGTTGTATGTGCTGCCAAAATGAAACCACTAATTAAAAATATTGCCTTTCATAATCCTATCTATACTACATTTTATGTTTTTTTTTGTCTGTCGGTTACAGTCAGACACAACTAAGATACACACATAGAGATAGTCACTGCAGCTGCTATGTGTTAGTTACCATCATTTCTTTAACCCACACTTAACAATCACTATCATACCTGCAGTTCTGGGACTACTGGTCCTCTTTCCCCACAGGTACTTGCAAACTGAGTTAGTGGTGGGGGTAGAACAATGGGGTAGGGAATCACAAAATTTTTGATGTTACAAGTAGAGGGTTGAGGTTCTACTTTATCCATGATGACTTTATCCAGGACCACAAACTGGTTCCATGGCAACCAAACAGGGAGCCTCTTCGTAAAAAATGGCGCACGTTGGAAGACCAGTGTTATGGAGATCCCTCCAGCAGCGACCAGATCAAAACTGAAAAAGAGAACCTCCATGTCAAGATCACACATGGCTTCAAGAACTGTCTAGTACTATATTACTTTAAAGAACTATATTATTATAAATACATGTTTTTGCAGGCCTACAAATGTGCATTGGATGGTCTTTTGTTTGATAAATGATTAAAAACCCTTGGGTCTTAAGACATACAGTCAAAATTGCTCATTGCTCATTATGTATCTGTGTGTACCAAGGGTAGGTAATCATAATGCTAGACTGCCAGTATCCAGCAGGTTTTGTGTCCTACCTGATAAATTACTATCTGCCTGAGATCAGGTGTGGTTCATGCAAGATGGCAACCTGCGGGATACTGGCACCCCAGGTATTGTATTCCCTGTCATGACCTGGCATAATGTCCATGGGGTCTCCCCCCGCCATAGAACCATACCTGCCATCCTGGCGACTAACAGTGAAGCCATATTCAGCGTGATGCAGGAAACTGATGTTCACTCCCATCAACGGAGTCTCATCCACTAAAACCACCCGGCCTCGGATCACAGCTGCGCGACTATAAAGAATCAGCAGGAGGATGGCAGAGAAATTATATTTACATATTCAATAAAGTGAGAAGAAATAGGTTTTCATCAGCTGGATTTTCTAAATTGGATAACAAATACCTGACCTTACTAAAACGTGAAACAGCAGCAGCACCAGCTGGTACAGCAATGGCCTAAAGAACGAAGTGTTCATGCAGCAGAACACTTCAAATTTCTAAGGACGTGGTATAATTTGCAGAATATATTAATGTGTGAATTCTTATTCAGCATATTCAAAATTTTAACATCTGAAAACACTCTCCATCAACCTCCATGGAAACATATACAACATGTATCTCTATGCATATACTTTTATATTTATACAAATAAGTCCTATATTTCTTCAATGACAGCCCCATCCATGCATGGAGTAATTATGTGCCACAGAGTGCCAAATAAACTAATTTTGAATGACCTGGATTTTTGTAACAAAATTATATTGAACCAAGCTGCAGACACACAAACCATGAATTTTTAAAAGCTGCATTAGTTTTAAGTACAATCTGTTGTGCGGTACGTCTTCTAAGAACAAACTTAAAGGTTTGAAGAAGAAAAAAATTAACCGAATCAACTGACAGGTGTTGAGCCTCAGGATCCATGAATTCAGGCAAGTGAGAAATTCACCATACCTGCTGTCAAATGGAACATCAGCAGGGAACACATGGGTGCTGCTCATGCCAATTAGGAAGCGGATACGGTCAAAGAAGAGGCGTGGGAAAGATGACCCAAGTGGCTGAGGGCTCTGCTGTATAATGTCCATGGGATCCGGGGAGCCTTCACACACTGGGCTAGTGTGGCAGTTGTCCTGCTGGCAGCAGTCTGGGTCCAAACAGTCTGTCAGCCCATCTGAAACACAGTGCTGTCCGTGTTATACTATGAAGCAGTGTTTCCTAAGCCAGCTCCTGGACACCCCCAGACAGTTTACACTTTTGCTGTGTCCCATCTCCCACCCTGGATCCAGACCACTATGCATACAGAGCAACCAGGTCCGTATAAACACCACTACTATTGCCTTCACACTGTCTTATCCCACTTCACGCACCAGATAACATATTTTTGAATGCTGCTAACTCAGCATTTATTATGGTATTCCCCTACACACTGTATTCCAAACTCCAAGATCCAGGCCTAAATCAACAATTCTGCATCTGGGCCCTGGACTTTGGTCTGTGTACCACTCTAATATTTGTATGTGTACTCTGGTTAAAATAAGTTAGGTTGAGTAAGTAGTCCAACGTTGCTAAACCGATATTGCTGGCTCAGGTAGCATCCCTGTGCTTATCTAAAGTTACAGCTCAGCTAAGTAGGACGCCATTGATGTTTACACCAGGTCACGTTGTCATGAGTATAAATGGCCCAGCACTAACTTCAGCGCAGTGATATGGTTGGTGTGTGGAGTAAGGTAGAAGTAAAGCAGTTCCTACATAAAACTGCTCACTGCAAGCGCCTATGGATTATCTTAAGTAACCGAGCCATGATTTCTGGTAAGAGACATTGTTGTTGTGTTTTTCAAATGTTTTGTTTTGTCGCTTTAATCACCACAGAAAGAATGCCATTTAGTGCCATTATATTTCAGGGAAGGCAGACATTTCTACAAGTGAAATCTCCAAAACCAGTCAACTCTAACCACAACAATTAGAGATAAATAAATATCACTGCAGGTTTATCTGAAAATTTATTATTATTATTATTACTATTATTATTGTTGTTGTTGTTGTTACTACTACTACTATTCTGCGGTGAACTACTTCTGTAATTGGTGATAATAGCCCTGTTATAATCCAGTTATGGCTAATTTATTAATTTAGATCCAAGGGGGCACTACTTCAGGCATATACGTTTCTTTATCCTGATACTGATTTGCTAGAAAATTAGCCTTCAGTGGAGTTTGCTTTACAGGCAAATTACGCAAACACAGTTGGACAGGGGCTCACCTCCATCATTGTCAATGCTGTCGTTGCATTCCATCTCCATAGTGACACTGCACGCTAAGCCACTCCAGCCGGCTTGGCAAATACAGTGCCACTCATTGTGCTCCATCGTGCACCTCCCATTGCCATTGCACAAACCTGGGCATCCATCTGCGAGAGAATAGGCACAAAAAAAGCCCAGTTACACATATTACCCATGGTACCAAACCTTCAATTTCATAAACACATTTCTTACTGATATTTGTTACCCTCTACATTAATCAATTAGTTACAGTCATAGAGAAAGTCATCTTTCAGGATTAATACCATATGTGTATTAATCCTTTAATCCAATTGCCCCCTAAGACTGAAAAAGATAAAACAGCACTAACAATAATCCCACAGTCTGGTAAAAAAAAAAAAAAATATTCAGGAAAAAAAAGAAATTAATAAAATCAAAATGGTAAAATACCTTCCAAATGCATCTGTAAACTTCATCAGATAAAAGAAATCACTGAACAGATCAGACAAGAAGATAATTGCTCTCCACCTGTAATTAACTGTATTGACTTTACTTCTGGATAAAATAAGCTGTCTCCAGAGGATTCTGCTGCTTACCAGTACATTTTGAAGAGAGGAATGGGTGGAAAGGCACATTCAAAAGAGCTTGGAGATTAAGTTTTTGGAAAGGCAGAAGTTAGGATAAGGCTGTACACAAAGATCTCATAGGCTTTAACAATCCCTTGTAGTACCGTAGGAATCATCATCAGGATGAGACCGATCCTGCAAATTTGATGATCACACAAGAAGAATGCAGAGGAAGTGAGGCTATCGAAAAGCCAGTGGCACCTATGAGGAAGCTACAGACCTATATGCTAACGACAGGTCATTTTGTCCATTTCACTAAAAACTAAAACACACCTTACAGTCAGTCGGGTGGCAAGAGGCGCTGTGGTCCAGCAAAACACACTTTTTTGGTCATAATACAAAAGGGGATGTGTTCCAAACACCCAAGACATCATACAACGCAAATAACAGAAATCCTACAGTAAAATCAGTCTGAGGCTCTAAAACGCAACTTTGCCCACCTACTACAGCTCCTTACATCTCTCCTGGCGCAGGTGCACATATCAAGCCCGCTGCCCACAGTTGGCTGACAGAGCAGCAATTTCAGCAGGCTGCTGGGACTGCACACCTGGCTCACGTCTACATGTGTGACTCACAAAGCACATTTCTTTGACAACTTTAATCCTTCAAGGCCACGTAGATATCTGTTTAAACGTGATGGTTTGTGGCTCCACTTTTCTGAGGCACAAATGCTTAAATCAACTCTGTTGTACAACATCTCTCACCCATCCAGGAATATTATCAGAGACAGTGTCACTCAACAAAAGCCACATTCACCTGCTAAATACGTGCTTCGCATATATAGAAGTGTGCTTGGGGGAATGGATGAGGATCTGTGCCATATGAATGAGATTTACCACCTGTTAGTAATTGATATGTCAGAATCTATGCCCGTAGTTAAATTATCCCTATTTGTAATAGCAGGTGGCATGGCTGCATAAAAAAGAGGCATTAGAAAGCTTCAGATGTGTATAATTTAATTCGTGCGAAGTAAAACCAATACTGCAGGTCCTTAAAAATGTGGTACTGAATGTCCACTCAGCAACAAATCCTTCATAGTAGGCCAGCTGATTGAAAACCAGGATCTCGATGTAATTTTCCTTACTGAGACTTTGCTTGATAGATATTGGCTGACCCAGTACTGAATGAAACATGTCCTCCTAATTTGAGTTTTTTCAAAGTGTCTAGGCTGAACAGAAAGGGAGGTGGTGGAGCATGTTTGTTTCATAGTACTTTATGCACTAAGCTGCTTTCTCATAGGGACTTTTCTACATTCCAATACCTTGCAATGCACCTCCAATGTGATAAATCTGTTCATGTTTATGCTGGGTATTTATCATCCACCTAGTCTTGACTAGCGGTTTTCTTAATGAGTTCGGGGACTAATATTTTGCTATGATTTTCAATATTGTAATAACTTTTGATTGTAACACTCATGCAGGCATGGCCACAGAACCTAGAAGCATAGATTTTATGAGAATATTAAACTCATTTGACTTGCTGCAGCATGTGACAGGCCCCACTCAAAAGGAAAGTCATCCTGGATTTAGTGATATCTCATCGTTCGCACATTAAACTTTCTTGAATAGTAGGAGGTTTGTAACCATTATGTCTTCTTTGACAGGCCAGTGATCACGGCACGCTGGAATGGTAAGTGAAAGGTTACTAAACACTATGTTCCGACTAATTCCGCCGATGCATCCAATAACCTTATGTTTTCTATTCCTCTTTTTGAACTACCTCTCCCATGTAATGCTTTGGTAGAGAGATTTAACTCCAGAATTACAGAAAGTCTATTGCCTCACTGAATCTGTATTACTATAGCAAATAGAGTGAGAGCCCCAAGCAGGATCACAAGTGCATTTTTAATACTCAAAAGAGACCGCAGATGCACAGAAAGAAAATGAAAGTGCACAATGCTAATGATTCATTGTGATATTTTCAAAAATAATCTAAATGCCTTAAACAGCGGATTGAAACAGGCCAGGAGGCTCTATTTTTCAAATCTGATAGAAAATAACAAGGACATCCCCAAATCCCTTTTTACTACTACTGATAGATTGTTAACCCTTCCTCACATATCTCATCTGACCTTCTTACAGCTGACAAAATTTGGGCAAGGAAGACAAGAAATCCTCATCCATAAAACCTCGACGTTAATCCACCACACTGTACTGTTCAAAGTAATCTTATTATTTTTTCTCCTATTAACTTTAATTTACTAATCATAACCAATTATTATATTACTTCTGAACTTATCAAGCTGCACTCTTGATCCCCTCCCCACAGAGTAATTTAGTTCTAAATGCACTGTCAGCAAACGTTCTGAATATTGTTATTCCTCCTCTGAAAAAACGGAATTTTAACACAATGTCTTAAAACTGGTATTATCAAGCCTTTGTTGAAGAAAAGTAATCTTGATGGTATTGTGCTCAGTAATTATATACCAAGTTCTAACCTTCCATGTCTTGGTAAAATAATTGAGAAAGTTCAGTCCATTCAGTTGATTGATTATCTTAATACTAATATTCTCCTCGAAGTGTCAGTCTGACTTTCAAGTACACCATAGTACTGAAATGGCTCATCTTAAAGTGCTGAATGATTTACGGTTAAACAAAGGCTCAGGTAACCTCTCCATTCTGGTTCTTGTAGATGTCAGTGCTACCAACTGCATACCTGGATTGGCCTCTCTGGTACAGTTTTAGACTTACTGGGTATTAATATTGTGTTGCCCTTAATACCTATGTCTCAAAGCATCAAGTCGTTACATGTGGAGTCCCCCAAGGCTCAATTTTAAGACCTATATTAATTAACATTTATATTAGGAACACCATACTAATACGGTGTTTGACCCCCTTTAGCCTTCAGAACTGCCTTAATTCTACGTGGCATTGATTCAACAAGGTGCTGAAAGCATTCTTTAGAAATGTTGGCCCA